>LPNX011130949.1:337805-595867 GCA_001517045.1 Pseudotsuga menziesii | reverse complement strand
AGAAAAGTTTGAAAGATTCAGAAACATGCTCGGACTTATGAACACCCCTTCGGATTAAGAGGGGGATTGTTAGAATAATCCTTCGGGATTATTGTAAATAATTAATAAATAGGAATATGATTAGATAGGAAGCCAAACAGGTTGAGCGGAAGGTGAAACCCAACCACCATGTACTTTGTATAAATATAGGAATTTGCATTGGAAATGGTATCGAATCGGGAGTTATTACCAACACAAGGTTTTGAGAGCTGCGTGCACACAACTTCTCTGGACTTCTTCCATAGTGAAAACGACAAATCCCAAGGAAAATGGAAAGTCATATGGCCACATATATATAACCATGACTGGGAGAGAAACTATCGACGGAAAAATATTAAACCCATTGGAAGAATAGGCTGGAGGATCACCGCAATAGCGGGTGCGAAATAGACTACACACTCGGAATTACTCACTATTCTCTGATGTTGGAACCACTAATTACTATACTCACAACCAAAAGCTGATAGCCTTTTGCAACCTCGGCTATGGAGTATTATATCATCCTGGGATTTACTTTGGGAACGGGTATTGGAGCTCGGCAACATTAGGCTCTTCGGAGTCAAAAAAGAAAACATGATGCTTTCGGATCTCTTCAGGACTAGCCTCCTGCAATGCTGGGTGGGATAGACATTATAACTCTAGCTTTCTCCAGTCAATCAACTTGACAGCAAAAAAACATAATCGAATATCGGAAACACTAGGGTGAAGGAAAAACAAGATTATCGGATAAGTCCAGCACTAAGGAGCCGTAACTTTAGCAAACCAAGTCCGAGGATAAAGCAGACTAACTTCAATGCATCGGTGATGGATTCCAAAGGCACTAGACAAGCTACATGATCAGTTTTCTGCAACATCAAAAGGATAGTCCACTACACTTCCGATATTAGAAGAATAGTTGACTAATCATCTGATACAGAAAAGTGAAAAAGAACAAGGTTTTAAAAGAAATTTCTGAACTCAGGTCAACTTTGGCAATAATAAAATACTCCTAGGCCAATTTGAATAAAAACAAATAAAAGGGGGGCCCTAAAATTGAAAATTTTGGGGAAATAGTTGAGGCTGCAACAATTGGCAACTACCTAGTGAACACAGATATCTGAACAATTTCCTCTCTAATCAACAAACTACTCCGATGGTGCTACTTTACTATATTTCTTCAAGATATATGAATTCCCAAATGCAATATTTATTCACTTTAATCATTGATTATAGTACAAGTTGAGGAAAAAGGGGAACTAGGATTTCAAAGTCTAGATAACTCTTTCAAGGCCAAGAGTATGAGTTTCATTTTACCTCTGTCTTTGAGTAGTTTCCAACTTAAGACACCACAGGATCGTAACATATGGTAAACAGATATATCCGTTTGTTCCTCATTCCCATGCCATTTTGCACTTTTTTTTGCTTTTGGACTTTTGTCCCCTTTTGAATCCTCCTGTTTGCCTTCTTTCTCAATTTTAATTTAGGCTCCTCTATCCATAGTGTCCTTTGGTGTGAGATATTTTTTAATTTCATCTCATGGACAGAGAAGAACTTTGGCAATCTTATACATACCGATGTGGTTCAGTACATGCTTTGATACATATTTCTTTTGTAGGATATTTCGACTCTTATTAACCTTTTGGCTTTCAATTCATGGCGTGGGATTATTTAAATAAAATACACTGTTTACCTTGCTTCCTTTCCATGTGTCTTTTGCTGTTACCCCCTAGGACAAATTTTAATGTGAGATGAATGGAGCCTCAAAATAGTATTCTGGACCTTTTTATCCTGAGTTATTTCACAAGGATTAAGCAGGACTTCAATGTGTTCATAACCATTTAGGAAATCTTCTAAACTTGATGAAGTTCTTTCAAATATTATATGAATCAATAGTAGGCAGTCTTGTAGTCAAATATTTTAGTTAATCCAAAATTCTGATGAACTCCATGAAACCAAAAAGTCGTGTTGTTTTATTGATCATAAGCAAAACAAAAATTACAATCAATCAAACTCCAAGCAAATAAAGCGAACAACTAAAAATACTCTAAAGTAAGCAACAAACCAAATGTTTATTTATGTACAAGAAAAAAAAATAAAAAATGATCAAGAAAAATAAGGCTTGAGAACTAAACCATTCACTCGTAAGTTCTCTTCTCACCCTTGTAAGTCTTGCAACTTGTAAGTTGAGGTGCCTAGCTTTGCTGCAATTTGAAAAGGGCCTACCCATAACTGCTGAAACTTGGTGTGCTTTCCCTTTTCATTATGCGGGTGATCCCACTTAAGAACCAGATCTCCTACTTCGAACTCTTTGTTCCCAGCTTTGTGCTTGTCAAACCAATGCTTCAGTATTTCTTGTTGATGCTTAAAGCTTTCCTTGGCTTTGGACCTAGAATCTTTTGACTTCAATAGATTATAGATTCTGATTTGTAGAATTTCATTATCAGTACCCCTAGACTCTTGGGATATTATGGAAGATGGCAATAGCATATTAGGAGGGAGGACAACTTCCTTTCCATAAACAAGAGTGTATGGTGACACACCTAAGGAATTCTTGGGTGTTACTCTATCAACCCAGAGACCATTAGTTAATGCTAAATGCCAGCTCATTTGATTTTCTATCACTATTTTCTTCAGAATTCTAATCAAATTTTTGTTTGTAGATTCCGCCAAACCATTTCATTGTGGGTAATAATTTGTAGAATAATGCAACTTAATTCATCTTTCATTAGCAAATGAAGTTAATCTAATACAAGAAAAGTAAGTAGCACTATAAAAAACTAGGGAAATTGGAACCCAAAACCCGGTCATAATGTGATTTTGTAAGAAATCCATAACTGTATCTTTGTTTACTTTTCGTAATGAAATAGCCTCAAACCATCTGGTGTAATCATTTGTTGTCAAAATATACTTGTGCTACAAGGAGGAATTTGGGTTTATTTCTCCAATAATATCGATTCCCCATTGTTCGAATGGTTTTGATATAAATACTAGTTTTAATGGTCTTGCTGCTTTAGCTTGTCTTCCAACACATCTCTGACAAGCATCACATTTTCTAAGATGAACATGAGAATCCTTAAACAATGTAGGCCAGTAATATCCTTCTCTGAGAATCTTATGTGTTGTTGTGTCCCACGAAAATGACCTCCAACAGGTCCATCGTGCAATTCTACTATGACCTTCTTTGCATCTTCTTGTTCTAAGAACTTGAGAAATACTCCATTGTAGTTATTTCTGAACAATACTCCATCAATGATCTGATATAAAGTTGATTTCAGATGTAATGCTCTTCTTTGCTTGGGACTCCAATGCTCTGGAAAATACCCTTCTTGGAGGTAATGGACTAGGTCCCGATACCAGGAGTTTGGAGCTGTAAACAAAGGGAATACATCCACCATATGCAGTTCATCTTCATTATTCCAGCTTCTTTCTTCATTGTTTTGACCTTCAATAACTAGTTTACAAAGTCCTTGTCCTTTAGCTATGGCTGCTAGTTTGAACTAAAGATCGCATTCTTGTAAAGAAGCCACCCAGTTGCCTCTTCTTTCTCCTAATTCCTTTTGTACAAAAAATATATCATACGGCTGGGTGTGGAACTATTACTTTGGTGCAATTCTTAAGTATATATGGCCTGAATTATTTTACCGTTTTAAAAACTGCATAATCATGTTTGTCAACTGCTGCATAATTCAATTCAGCCCCTTGCAGAACCGTGCTCATAAATGATATGGTGTACTCATATTCCCCATCTTTTTTATGTGTAAGCATAGCTGCTAATGAATCATCAGAAGCAAAAGTGTACAGAATAAAATCCTTTTCAAAAGTTGGAATTTTGAGTGATGGTGCATGAGCAGCATATGTTTTTATGTTGCTGAATGCATTCTTCTCCAAATCATTCCATTTGAATTGCACACTTTTTTTAACCATTTGCTGCAAAGGTTTGACAAAAGTTTTGATGATTTGAGCAAAGTCTGGTACAAACCTTCGCACAAAGTTGATTGCCCCCATAAAATATTGCATACCCTTTTTATTATGGGGTAAAGGGATATGTTCTATGGATTTAATCCTCTCAGGGTCTATGGAGATCTCTTTCTTAGAAATGGCATGACCCAGTAGCTTTCCTTCTGTGACTGCAAACACACATTTCTTGGGATTTAGTGAAATACCATATTTCTAGCAATGCTCAAAAATCTGTTTCAAATGAAATGTATGCTCTTATATATTTTTCAAAAATATTGTGACAACATCTAGATAAACCACAACACTATGGCCAATCAAACTGTGGAAATCTATATCCATGGCCCTATGGAATGTAGCTCCAGCATTAATAAGTCCAAAAGGCATCCTCCTATATGCAAAAGTTCCCCACTTGGTTCTAAAAGTGGTTTTAAGCCTGTCTTCTTTAGCTACTAATACTTGATTATAACTATAGAATCCATCTAATAATGAAAACAATTCAGATCCTGAAACCATCTATAGTATTTTCTCCATGGGTGGGACTAGATAATTATCTTTATCTGATGCACGATTAAGATTTCTAAAATCTACACAAAGTTTGATTTATCTGGACTTTTTCCATACTGGTACCAAATTAGAAACCCATTTCAAATGTCTGACTATAAATATGATTTTAGCATCCAACAACTTTTTACCTCACTTTGAATTAAAGGTTCCAACTTAGGATGCATCTTTCTCAAAGGCAGCTGGTAAGGTTTGATTCCACCTTTAATTGGGATAACATGTTGTATGATCTTTGTGTCATAAGTTTTTAGATATTCATAGGTCCAAGAAAACACATCCTTGTACTTCTTTAATAAATTAATGAACTTACTCCTTTCGCCTGGAGAACAACACTTACCCAAATTTACATATTTGGGTTCAGCTTCAGTCCCTACATTTATCAGCTCGAATTGTAAAGACGAGATATGAGTATTGGCATTCGTTGGCTTTCTGAACTTGTTATATAAATCAAACATTCATTCCAAGGTCCTAACTCCTTTAGGAATAAAGTTCATGAACTTTAATTCTGCTTGATGTTCTTCATCATCTATTATTGCTCCTTTGAAAGTATCATCATTCATCAAACTCTCCAAAATTTACCGATCATTGTCAAAAAACCGTAAATTTGTGATCATATCTGGAATAGAAGGCCTAAATTTGTGATTCATTGAACTAGACCCAGGAAATTACAAAGCTGAAGAAGCCAACAGTATACCTGAGATCCAACCTGATCTCCTTCAATTTTCACGGGCTGATGAGATTGACTATAACATAGTATATTTAGTTTCAGATGTAGTTCGTAATTTAAATTCAGTAGAAGTAGATAGTTTTTGGATTCTTTATTTCTATGGTTCTAAAACAATGGAGGGATCAGGGGTTGGTTGTGTCCTGATTGATCCACAAAAAAATAAACATTTTCTTTCATGTAGGTTAGAATTTTAATGCACAAATAACACAGTTGAATACAAAGCACTAGTTCAGGGACCTAAAAAAGCAATAGAATTGAAAGTAAAAAATATGAAAGTATATGGAGATTCTTAAATTGTTGTTAAGCAAATTCGTAACAAAATACACTGCATTTCACCACATTTGAAAGCTTACCAAAGTGAAGTTTGGGATTTGCTGATAAATTTTCATGCATTCAAAATTGCGTCCATTCCTAGATTGAAGAATGCAGTAGCTGATTTACTAGCTACCTTAGCTGCAAGATTAGTACCTTCAAATAATAGATGCTCTATTGAATTACTTTTCAGGCCTTCTGTTCCAGATATGATCACAAATTTACAGTTTTTTGACAATGATCAGTAAATTTTGGAGAGTTTGATTTTTCCCTTCTAACTGAGTCACATTATATTTCATTTAAGGCTCTCTTAACACTTTTATCTGATTTGGAATTCCTTTAAAAGGAAACTACAAATGTGACCAATCCGATGCAAAATATCCTTCTAACCTTGTTGACCAGTCTCGGCTCAAAATTAGACCATAAGCATCTAGTATGTCTTCTACTACAATGTCGATGTACTAACATACCCTCTCATCTGTGGATAAGCGAATCATAACATCCTCCATTTCTGCTATTACATTTACTGTTGTTCTGTCTAATTGAAGAAATTTCCAAGTGGATAGTTTAGGTTTACCATTGATTTTCTTGCAGATTGAAAGTGGCATAACATTGACTGATGCTCCCGAGTCCACTAAACAGTTATGCACATTATAGTTAAAAATTTCAAAGGTTAGGAGAAATGGTGGAGTTTTATACTTAGATTTCCCTCCTAAACTTGCCTCGCCAATCTCTTCTTCAGGTTGGTTTTCACTAGGAGGATCCTCATCTAGTGTCTCAAGTGCTTTTAAAAGCTTCTCTTTTTGCTAAGTTAAATTACACATTTCAAACAATGAGATATTCTCTTTAGCCTTTTTAATGTCTTCCGCAATATCATATCCCATATCATGTTCTTTGAGATTTTTCTTGACATTACCAATCTTACTTTCAGTAGGATTTAGAGGTGTGTTGATTTTCTTAGGATCCTGACTTGAAATGAAAAATTGAGGTATTTTAATAGTTGAAATTATGTTCTTTATCTTCTTCATGTTTTCTTGAAGTTTCTTAATCTTAGGAAACATTGAATTATCTTTTTTTAACAGATTCTGACTTCTTGTTGTTACATTAGTTTTTGGTGTTTCTCCTTGTATCAAAAAATCTTCATCTTTCGTATCAAACATAGAGACACAGTCCCATAAAACTAAGGTATCTCTTGCTTTTCCGTAGGTTCATGATATTTTTTTCCTCCTCACTAGTTTTTGTCAATTTGGAGTCCAATAATTGATTCATTACTAATGTCATAGAATTAATCCATTGTGGGAAATTATTCTTAGAATGAGGCTGCTGATGAAAGGTACAAAAATTGTCCATGCCTACATCGGTTAAATTCATTGCTGAAGGACTGTGTGGAGGAGGTTTAAGTTGACTGTTTTCTTCCCTTTTTTTTATAATAGGGTTTATATGGTTTATGAGCCTCTTTTTCCTTTTCTAAATCTATCACCTTGTTGGATAATTTCTGCATCATCTTCACCATGCCTTCAAAATCCTATGAATGCTCATCCTTAGGCTCAGTCAACAATAAAGGTTTCTTGTTTCCAAAAGTCTTCTCTTCTGATTGCACTGGATAATTTTCTATACTCTCCATCTCTACCTCTACATTCTCAGCTTCTTCATAGGTTTCTGCTAATGTAGGTCTAACCGATCTCTTGGCAAACATGGCTAGATCAGGTTCAAGAGCTGAGGTATAGTATTCAATTAGGGCATTTTTAGATGGTTTGTCAGCTACAGTGAAATTGTTTAGGTAAGCATCAAACCTTTGAGAAATTATGCACTCTTTCCTTCCTTTCCTTCTTTAGAGCACATAACCCTTTCATTGAAGCTACATGATTTTTCCGGACTGCATATTTTCTTCTAAACAGTCTCTCAAAAGTATTCCAATCTGTGATTGAATTTTCAGGTAGGGAAAAATAACATGAGGCTTCTCTTCCTTTTAGGGTGTGAGGAAACAATCTACAAACCAAATCTTCATGCTCTCTAGCTCATAGTCCTTCTACAGCCAAGTAAAAACTCTGCAAATGATCATCTACTAGAATTCCTTCGCTTGGTTCAAACTTGGGTAGCATCTTGTCAAATGCCTGAGGAAAATTATGCAAGGGAGGTGTAAGATTTAAAGGAAACCTAGCCCTCCAAGTAGGTTGTGGAGGTGGCTAGTTTGCATTTACATTAGCCATGATTCTGAGTGGAGTATGTGGTTGGGACTGAACATGGGGCTAGAAAGGTGAACAGTAAGGGGAATATGGATCCAATTGATCTAAAGGTTGGTCAACTTCTTGTAAGGCTTCTACTACTAATTCTTCAATATCTTCTACCAACACCGAGTCTTCCAATTGAGGGTGATCTTTCTTTTGATACTCTCTTCTAGAAAGGACAAATATAATAGGTAATCCTCCAATATTTTTCGCATATGCCCTGGTAATTCTCCTTAAATCATCAACCACTTCGTTATCGACAGGATAAAGATACCCTTTTTATTTATCTTCAGGAGTGGGTTTGTGAAGCAAACTATTTTTAGAACTGTCATTGGTGGAGTAATTTCGAGAAAGCAGGCTTCCCCGGCCAGCCATGCACTAGTGGCCCTCCTTCTAGCACCAAAACTGTTGGGGCCTGGAAAATCGCATGTAACAATAGTAGGGATTCTCCCCAATAATCGTTCCCAATTAGCTCATTATTGTTTGGTATGGGGAATCCGTCTGGTTCATGGTCCGACTACCGTAGGTCAAGTAACGATTGAAGTATTTTACTGGTTACAGCCCGGTCCACAGTGTATATTTTTTAGTTTTTTAATGTTATGTATGATGTGCAAGTGCCTAACTAAATGTAGATGATAGAGATAATGAGGAGGGTCATGATGTGATGCGCAGGTTCTTACCTCTTGTCTTACCTCTCTTGCTTCTAAATCACAAACAAAAAGAAACTAAAAAAGACTCACTATCCTTAGGGAACAAGACTATCATTAATGGTGAGTAATGTATTGTATTGTATGCATAAAGAAAATCATAGATAGCTGTTAATGTTTCTGAACACATGAATATCAATAGAAAGATAAACAACAAAAATAACTTATTGTTAATTAAAACATTCATTACTAAATGTGGAACTTTCACAAAATAAACAAGATCACATTCATAACATGAAAGAATTCAATAGGTTAGAACGATCTCACAATTCATGGAAACAAGTTGAAAAAAGAAATAGTTCATATCCAACCAGCCCATAGAAAACATTTGAAAATCTATAGAACTTTATCTAGCAGAAACATATAACTCTTTATTGTAAAATGAATTAGTTCTTCTTACAATACTTTCTAAAGCTAGTCTAGAAAAAGGTCCCTTCCTATCTAAAACTCTCATATTCTTATACCAAAGCAAAAACTTTTGGGATGCCCCTCATTGTCTGTAGAGCTTCCCAAACCTTTCCTATCCAAAATTTGTCCTGTAGCTTGTGTACAATATTAATATGATATATTACATTTTAATCAATATTCCCAAAACATTTTATGAAGAAGGCCCAACTTGCTCATTGCTGAACCTTTTCCATGAATTAGCATCTGCTGCTATGCTTTCAAACCCAAAAGTCTCAAGGAATCGAATGTTAATCTCGTACTTGGTAGCTTGGATCTTCACCCCCTCTATTCTTGCAGGAATCAGGCGCAACTGGTCTCTAATAAGTGTATGCTCATGGCTACATGTGCTACTACATTTTTCAATACCCATTCTGTTATCTCCTAAAATAACCAGTCGGTTTTTCATTATTTTAGGTGATAGGTTTGAGTCCAAAAATTTATTTTTAAATTTTTTAGAGTCAATAAGGAGGTCCTCGTTCTCATACTAAGTCAAAAATCTAATTTATTTGAGTCTTGGTTTCAAATGTTGAGAAAGACAGGTTGTGGTAGCTAACTCTGTTTCGTAGAGGCCACATTAGCTGCCAAAAGAGCTCAGTTTCAGCAGCTGGAAGGATTAAGCTAAGTTCATGTTAGCTGCCAAAAACGATCTCATTAGAAAATTAAAAAAGAGAGCACATGTCCATACTTGACTTCACATCAAACGAGCCTGTATGCTTTGCCACCAAAGAGAAGATCAGAACGCATCTCATATGACCATCATGAGGTTTAATGTCGGTATACTACCAAAAGCAAGTCATGAAGCACCCATATCATTAACTACGTAGGATTACGCAGGAGCTCATAATGCATATCTGAGGATCATTCGAAGCTGATCGATTCATAATTTCACACGAGCTGGGAGATATCATTGGTGATCACCTGCTGGGCTCATTCAAATGGGTATCTTATTTCTCAAGCATTGCGAGCAGACCCAAGGTCCCTGGTTATGTCATGTTATCGCGCAGTTGAAGTTCCAGTTCAATCCAGGGGTTTTCTTTTGTCAAAACAAAGCATCGATCCAGTAGTTTTTTCATCAGGACGAGTTTTCAGCGTGGTGTCTCTTTATCATCTGCTACAACGCAAAGGTTCAGCTCATGGCAAAAACAAATCTGCCACTCAAGACAGAGCTAGATGGGGTCTGGTATCTGGAGTCTCACCCACAAGTAGCTGAGTTTTTCAAGACTGCACAGGTTTTCGATTATTGTGAAAAGCTCACTAGTTTCAACCAGCCACTTGCTGAAGCATTTGCTCTGAGCTACAATGGTAGAATAGTAAAATTTGGCAGAGAAGAGTTTCATGTGGATGAGGCAGCTATAGCCGAATGTACAGGTCTCCCCAAGACAAGGCAGAGTTGGTTTAAGACCACGAAGGCTACAGATATTGAATTCAGATCATATCTCCTACCAGCCCATAAGGAAACCATTCGGAAAAGGGATTTTCCCATCACCTTTCTTGAACCTCAATGGCAGACTCTTTTAAAGGCCATTTTCGTTTACATAACTTGTGAAGGCCGATATCACAGGGTGCTGCACTACCACTTCAAGCTGTTGAATCATTTCACAGGAAGGGTAAGTATAAATCTGCCATACTTCTTCCATAAGACCCTAACTAAGATGGCAAAGCAAGTACAAGCTAAGCCCAGGAAGATTGCAAGCAGGATCTCTCACCAAGGTCTCATAACATTGATAATCAAAGATCTTTTGAAGAAAAGAAGTGTAGACTGGAATTATTTTTTGTTTTGGCATGAGTTCCCCACAGAGCTTGCCAGTGAAGAGGCAGTTGAGCAGGGTAAGGGCGAGAAGAGAAGCACTCCCAAAACTAGCAAGAGAAAGAGGAGAGCCATCTCTCCTCAAGCCCAAAATGAATCCCCTTCCTCATCCAGCAAAAAGAGAAGGGCAAAGAGGAAGCTGGTGTTTGGACAAGCTGAAGGAACTCCTCAAGGTAAAAATCCACTAAATCTCCCCTACTCAGGATCTGAATCTGGAGACGAAGGAAATCGAGGAGCAGAGCAGCCCATGGAAAGAGATAAAGGTAAAGACCCTCCTTTAACTAATGTACCAGGTCCCGAACCTTCCACACCAGAGATCAACAAATCAAATAAGCTGCTACAGGAACTTTCCCAGGGAAGACATAATGAGAAGCAGGTCAAGTTGCACAACGCAGAGCTGATTGGAAGGAATATGGCACTGCATGAACGGAGCCAGGAAATCGTTGAAAGACTCAAGAAAACAACCGAGAGGAACGTGATGCTGATAAAAGAAAATGCTAAGCTCTACCGCACTCTCAGGACGCTCAGGTTAAAGTTGAAGGAATTGGAGGGGACAGAGGTACAGCCAGAAGTCACAGAAGCACAACCATCAGGTCTAGACACGTTGGCTGAGGTGGCCACGATCCCTGAGGAGGTAACACCTGTGGAAGCTCAGCAAGAACAGCCTATGGAAGCTCAGCAAAAATAGCCTGTGGAAGCTCAGCAAAAACAGCCTATGGAAGCTCAGCAAAGGCAGACTAAACTAGTGACTAGAACGAAGGGAGCAGCTGCAAAGAAGTCCTAGCGACTGATCACTGACTTTGGGCGACTAGCATCGTTTTGGGTTTTAATTTTGAAACAGTTTTCAGCTTTTGGCAGCTTAGGCGAGCCCCACAGAGCTCATTACCTGCCAAAAGGACTGAATTTCGGCGGCTAAGGCATGAAATCAGCATGATGGTTAGCTGCCAAAAGCCTGTTTTTTGCAAAGGTTCTCTGACTTCGCCCAGAACTCAGTTTTGATTCACTGAACTGGTAGAAATGAATGGATTATAAGGCATATTATCTATATCTCAGAGGTTTGGAACGAGTTTTGGATCAGTGGGCACCTTTGACTAAGTTCAAACCTTATTTGGAGGAGCATCTCTATCAGTCAACTACCACATCATGAAAATCAGATCGGTGGTGCGCCCGACTCTGTCCACCGAGCCTTGGAAGGCTGCTTCACTTCACCAACCATCGAACTGTTGAAGGAAATCTCCATATCAGAATTTCCTTCATTTTAGGGATCAGTCCCTATCTTTTTGCTTTTAACTATCAGTTGATGTTTTAATTGAACTCTACAGATCCATGTTTTTAGGATCTGGAAACTTTTGTAAAGGCTTTAAAAAGTCTAAGAACTCACACTGAAAGAGGTTCGAGCTTGGAGAAACTTGGCCTATGTTTAGTTGCTAATCTAATAAAATCACAGTTTTCTCTTGTTGTTGTTATCAGATTTTGTCATCCACCATTATTCTGCACTCTATTGGATTATTTTAGCTTATGCTCATGATTTGATGGAGGAATTTCTTACTGCTTAGTATAGCCCTGCATTATGTATGTATTTGGTTGTATAAACCCTGCATTTAATGTATTTGGTTGTCTGAGCAATATTCTACATGCATGTTCTGTTATTTATCATCTGATTTGTAGTTTCTAAGAGCACTGGCTCATTGAACTATTTGGATTAGCAGTATTTCCATTGTGACATTCTAGTATCCCCTCGATCCACTTACTGAAAGATAATGATTTTACAGTTACCAAGTATACTTAGCCGTAACCACTAAGTAGTTTCTTGGAGAGCTAACAAAATGGCGCCGTTGCTGGGGAGCGAGGTGAGAAGCTGATCTTCCCAGGAGACGACACAGATCTGGTCCTTGATGATAGACAAGGATTAGACACTTACTGGTTATATATATTCTATCTGGCGACTCCACAACATCATTCTGGCTCCAAAGAAGGCCAGCACCAGAGCAAATCCCCAAGGACCCCTGGTGTCTCCAGTATCAACTCCAGATCAAATCTTGAGGGAGGCAAAGAAGACCAAAGGCCCAGCTGTTCCAGAAGTCACCACTGTAAGTTCAACTCCTGTTATTTTTTCTGCTGCACCACATACCACAGTCATCATGGCTGGGGGAGGGGGAGAAAATATGACCCGAATGGAACAAATACTAGCTAACAGATATGCTCCACTGGTGCTAGTACTTCCACTGTCTCAAATGCATGTCGGGGACTACCAAAAATATATGCCTAAATTCTTCGGGCCAGGCAACTACACAGCAGAAGAGCACCTTGAAGCATTCTATGCTTATGCAGAAAATATCAACATCGAAGCTCAAGATGTTTGGATGAGAATCTTTGTCCAGAGCCTGGATGGAGAAGCCTGGAAATGGTTTAAAACACTGCCAGCTGCTTCTATAGGAGACATCACCGCTCTTGATGATGCTTTCTTGAAAAATTGGGGAGACAGAAAGGATTACCTACACTACATCACTGAGTTTGGTAATCTCAAACGTAAAACGAGTGAGTCTGTATCTGATTTCACCAAGAGGTTCAATAAGATGTATGAAAAGATCCCTGAGGTAGTCAAACCTTCCGAAACATTTGCTATGATCACATATTCTGGAGCCTTCGATTACCAATTCTGCTTGCTGCTTAGAGAGAGAGATTCTGAAACTCTTGTAGCCATGCAAGAGGCTGCCCTGAAAGTTGAATCTAATCTGTCATCTTCCAAGAAACTGAGAGCAAGTTCCGAGAGGAAGAAAAGGGGTGAAGAAGCCTCTTCTTCATCCAATTCAAATCAGAAGGTGGATAAGTTAGCAAAGATGTTAGAATCCCTGACATCTGAAATGGAAAAGATCAGGAGCAGCAACAGGCCTCCTGACAGAGCAAGGAATCAAAACCAAAATGACTACCCTAATAGAAATCAGAATCGAGCTGATTATCCAAACAGGAATCAGAATTGGAGAAGAAACCAACAACAAGTGCAACTCATGCAGAGAGAGAGGAATCCCGCCGATGATCAGAGAATCAGGGCTCCTTTCCAGAATGTAGTGCTCGATGAAGAAGACAAGGAGGAGGTTCAAGAACTTGAAGAGGACATTCACTGTGTCGAGGATGAGTGCGAAGAGATCTACTTGACCGAAGCTGATTATGAAGGGTCATTGTTTGATCAGGAACTAAACCAGCTGTATGAAGATCAGGCCATACTGCAAAATGAGGAACCAACTGGATATAATCTGAGATCCAAAAAGAATGTTGGAAAACAAAATACTCCAGTTCCTCCGAAAAGGACTGCCGCAAAGCAGCCAGCCAAAGAAGTTCAGAAAACATCTCAGTCACTGCCCATGGTAAGAACTAATCCCTCTGAGTCTGAAAAAATTTCTTTTCCTTCTTTCAATTTACAAACAGAAATTCAGAAGCTGAAGATCCCTGTGCCTCTTATTGAACTCATGAAGAACGAAGCCTTCAGGAAAGACATTTGTAAAAGTCTTGATCACAAATCTGTCTCTTTTTCCTCTGACTCCATAAACTTGTCTGATGATAAACCCAGCATTGTGCTAGGCCCTATGATTGAAGAACAGGATGAAAGCTGCCCCCCTTTTTACATTTCTTTGGA
The DNA here is from genome assembly GCA_001517045.1 of Pseudotsuga menziesii. Classification (NCBI taxonomy): domain Eukaryota; kingdom Viridiplantae; phylum Streptophyta; class Pinopsida; order Pinales; family Pinaceae; genus Pseudotsuga; species Pseudotsuga menziesii. The sequence goes on along the minus strand of LPNX011130949.1, from coordinate 581,469 downwards.
TATCCATGAAAAGACCTTGCACAACTGCCTCCTAGACTCAAGTGCTTCCCATAACATAATGTCCAAAACAGTCATGCATGGATTAGGATTAGAAATCACCCGCAGCTACCATGATTTGTTCTCCTTCGACTCCAGGAAGGTGAAATGCCTCGGGTTGATAAAAGACCTTGTTGTTTCTCTGTCCTCTGCCCCGATGAAAACCATGGTTATGGATGTTGTTGTGGCTGATATCCCGCCCAAGTTTGGATGTCTGCTGTCCAGATCATGGATGAAAAAACTAGGTGGAACCTTGCAAATGGACCTATCTTATGCCACTATCCCAGTCTTTTCGGGAGAAAGCAGAAGACTATACCGTGAGTCTTAGCTTTCTTTCATCATCAGTGATGAGAAGAACCCCGCTAACCATCCCATTTATTCAGTAGACATGGGAATGGGCTCATGTATCCTGCAGGTGGATGACTCTTTACCGGAATCTCTGCCTTTAAAAAAGCCTGTGGTCCATCCTATCGACAGTGAGAAAGAAAATGGAGTATGGACAATGTTCTTTGATGGAGCCTGTACCAAAGAATATGCTGGGGCGGGGGTTGTGTTCATTTCCCCTTCAAAGGAAAAAACACAGCTGTCATTTAAGTTGAATTTCCAAGTGACAAACAATATAGCTGAGTACGAAGCCCTGCTGTTGGGGCTGAATTCAGCCAAAGAAATGCAGATTAAAAGTTTACAAGTATTCGGGGATGCTGATCTGATTGTTCAGCAGGTTAACAAATCTTTTCAAGCAAAGCAGGTGAGGCTCAAAGCCTACAGAGACGAGGTATTCAGGCTCATCCCTTATTTTTCTGATTTCAAAATAGCGCATGTGCCAATATTGATGAATGAAATGGCTGATTCTTTAGCTGTTTCAGCTTGTGCTTTTATTCCACCTCTGCCTCCTAGATTATCCTATGAAATACAAGTAAAATATCGGCCATCATTGCCTGATAATGTAGAGTTTTGGCAAGTATTCGAGGATGATGCAGAGCTAACCAGATTTCTGAATGTGGTAGATGAATTTACTGACCTTGAAATTGATGAAGACAATCAGAATGGGCAGGCTGCCATAGAAAAAACCAAATTTAAAAGCAGAATCGGGGCACACGAAATAGTTCAGCTTTCTTCCAACAGAATCCCAAAAGGGCTGGTACCTTTGGAGAGACTGTTTGACAGCAATGATGTTACTGTTAAGCTTGGGAAGAAAGAGGACGAATCTGATAGTTGTCCTCTGAACCTGGCAAATGAATCAGATCCGAAATATGTGAATTTGGCTTCCCACTTGACAGAGCAGCAGAAGTCTGGCTATGCTGACCTTTTGAAGGAATTTTTCGACATCTTTGCGTGGAAGTATTCGGATCTGAAGACTTATGACACAGAGATCATTCAACATAAGATCCCGCTGAACAAAGATACTACTCCTTTCCGACAGAAGCTGAGATCATTCAATCCAATGATGCTGCCCATAATGGAGAAGGAAATAAAAAAGTTGCTTGAGGCCAAGATCATTATCCCGTTGAGATATTCCGATTGGATTTCCAATCTTGTCCCCGTGAGAAAGAAGAACGGTGAAATCAGACTCTGTGTCGATTTCAGAAACTTGAATAAATGTTCTTGAAAGGACAATTACCCACTGCCCAAAATGGAACATATTTTGCAAAAAGTTTCCGGGGCAAGTGTCATGTCCTTCATCGACGGATTCTCGGGGTACAATCAAATTGCTGTCCATCCTGATGACAGAGAAAAGACTGCTTTCACGACTCCATGGGGTACATTCATGTACCAAAAAATGCCTTTCGTTCTCATGAATGTTGGGGCTACTTTCCAGCGGGCAATGGATATTTCCTTTGTCGGAGAAATGGGTAAGTTTGTCCTCATTTACCTCGATGACATCACAGTGTTCTCTCACAGCCATACAGACCATTTGCTACATTTGAGAAAATCTTTCGAGAAGTGCAGGAGGTATGGAATCTCATTAAATCCTAAAAAATCATTCTTTGCACTCAAGGAAGGTAAGCTGCTCGGTCACATTGTTTCAGCAGAAGGGGTTAAAATTGACCAAAAGAGGGTGGAGGCAATCCAAAACCTGTCATTGCCTAGATCCAAGAAAGATATCCAATCTTTTCTTGGCACCATTAACTTCATCCGCAGATTTATTTCAAATTTCGCTGAACTAACTAAGCACATTACTAGCATGTTAAAGAAAGACTCGGAAGTTAAATGGACTGAACAAGCCAAAACTTCATTCCAGGATATCAAAAAGGCAATCACTTCAGCTCCGGTTTTAATTAGTCCACACTTTGACAAAGAATTTTTCATCTTTTCATTTGCTTCACATGACACTATTGCAGCTGTCCTCTTACGAAAAAACAATGATGAACAGGAGCAGCCTGTTGCTTTTTTCAGCCGAGTACTCCGTGATGCTGAGCTTAAGTATTAACCTTTGGAAAAACAAGCGTATGCATTGATCAAAGCCCTGAAAGCATTCAGAATTTACATTCTCCAGTCCAAGGTAATTGCTTATGTCCCCTCTGGTTCAGTCAAAGATGTTTTAGTGCATCCTGACATTGATGGCAAAAGGAGTAAATGGGTGGCAAAGATGATCGAGTTCGACATAGAAATCAAACCGGTCAAGCTGGTTCGAGGGCAAGGTCTCGCTCGGTTATTGGCTGAAGAAAATTGCAGAGCTTTAAAGATTTATGAAGAGGAGAAAGGTACAGCGAATTTCCAATTTGAAATTTCAGCAAACCAGACAAGGTCAGATTTACAGGTAACCTCTTATATCTCAGAGTGTGAATGGTACAGGGATATTGTTTTCTTTTTGCAAAATCTTTCTTTGCTAGAGGGACTCACAAGAACACAAGGAAGAGCTCTTAAGCTCAAATCTGCAAACTTCTGCATCAAAGATAACTTGCTGTTTTGGAAACACCCTTTAGGGGTACTCCTGAGGTGTGTGACAAAAGAGGAGGCTGTTAAAGTGATGACTGAATTTCACGACAGTATCTGTGGCGGACATCACTACTGGAAGACAACTGTACAAAAAATACTGAGAGCAGGTTATTACTGGCCTTGTATATTTTCTGATGTGTTCGCCTTTGTAAAAGTATGCGACAAATGTCAAAGGTTCCAAGGAAAAGGGCAGCTAAAATCTCTACCATTGAAGCCCATCACAGCTGTTGGTCCATTCCAGCAATGGGGCTTGGACTTCATCGGAGAGATCCATCCTTCATCAAGCAATCAGCACAAGTGGATATTGGTTGCCACAGATTATTTCACGAAATGGATCGAAGCCATTCCCACGAGGAATGCTACTCACAAGGTTATTATTGACTTTCTGTTTAATAATATCTTTTCAAGGTTTGGCTGTCCCGAGAAGCTGATTACAGACAATGCTCCTGCCTTTAATGACCGACATTTGGTGAGCTTATGTGAAGAGATGGGGGTCAAACTGGCTCATTCCACGTCATATTACCCACAGGGCAACGGACTAGCTGAGTCCTCAAATAAGAGCTTGTCTCGTATCATCAAGAAATTGCTGGAGGAAAATAAGAAAGGTTGGGACAGCAAGTTAAAATTCGCCTTGTGGGCCGACAGAGTCACTATAAAAAAGTCCATTGGTACATCACCATTTAAACTAGTCTATGGCACTGAAGCCGTATTCCCGGTCCAACTTGTTTTACCAGTGACTAATTTCCTTCAAGAGGTCGAATCTGAACCTGATGATCACACTAGAAGAGTCTTTCAATTGGTGGAGTTGCAGCAGGAGAGAGAGCATTTGATAGAAAAGGCTGAGAATCACAAAATGAAGGTAAAAAACACTTTTGACAGGAAAACAAAAACAGAGGTATTCAAAGCAGGAGATTTTGTTTTGAAATGGGATGCAGCCAGGCAAAAGAAGGGACAGCACGGTAAATTTGATTCATTATGGACTGGCCCATACATTATAGCAGAGGCATATCACAACAATACCTTTGTTCTTCATCATCTGGATGGAGAGATTCTCGCAGGTGGCCCATTCAATGGGCGATTTTTGAAAGCCTACCTCTCATAAAGACCTCGGGTCTTTCTCATTGTAAAATATTCGTCTTTTCTTTCTGTTTAGAGTCAGTGTGTCAAATAAACTCCATGCCCAATGGTAGTACTAGACTAGGTGTCAGTTTTATTTCCAGGAAAGGCATTTGGTTCTGGGATTCTTCGGAACCTCACTGGGAGGATTCCATCCCCAAGTAGGAGCCAGATGTTATCTCCTAAAATAACCAGTCGGTTTTTCATTATTTTAGGTGATAGGTTTGAGTCCAAAAATTTATTTTTAAATTTTTTAGAGTCAATAAGGAGGTCCTCGTTCTCATACTAAGTCAAAAATCTAATTTATTTGAGTCTTGGTTTCAAATGTTGAGAAAGACAGGTTGTGGTAGCTAACTCTGTTTCGTAGAGGCCACATTAGCTGCCAAAAGAGCTCAGTTTCGGCAGCTGGAAGGATTAAGCTAAGTTCATGTTAGCTGCCAAAAACAATCTCATTAGAAAATTAAAAAAGAGAGCACGTGTCCGTACTTGACTTCACATCAAACGAGCCTGTATGCTTTGCCACCAAAGAGAAGATCAGAACGCATCTCATATGACCATCATGAGGTTTAATGTCGGTATACTACCAAAAGCAAGTCATGAAGCACCCATATCATTAACTACGCAGGATTACGCAGGAGCTCATAATGCATATCTGAGGATCATTCGAAGCTGATCGATTCATAATTTCACACGAGCTGGGCGATATCATAGGTGATCACCTGCTGGGCTCATTCAAATGGGTATCTTATTTCTCAAGCATTGCGAGCAGACCCAAGGTCCCTGGTTATGTCATGCTATCGCGCAGTTGAAGTTCCAGTTCAATCCAGGGGTTTTCTTTTGTCAAAACAAAGCATCGATCCAGGAGTTTTTTCATCAGGACGAGTTTTCAGCGTGGTGTCTCTTTATCATCTGCTACAATGCAAAGGTTCAGCTCATGGCAAAGACAAATCTGCCACTCAGGACAGAGCTAGATGGGGTCTGGTATCTCGAGTCTCACCCACAAGTAGCTGAGTTTTTCAAGACTGCACAGGTTTTCGATTATTGTGAAAAGCTCACTAGTTTCAACCAGCCACTTGCTGAAGCATTTGCTCTGAGCTACAATGGTAGAATAGTAAAATTTGGCAGAGAAGAGTTTCATGTGGATGAGGTAGCTATAGCCGAATGTACAGGTCTCCCCAGGACAGGGCAGAGTTGGTTTAAGACCACGAAGGCTACAGATATTGAATTCAGATCATATCTCCTACCAGCCCATAAGGAAACCATTCGGAAAAGGGATTTTCCCATCACCTTTCTTGAACCTCAATGGGAGACTCTTTTAAAGGCCATTTTCATTTACATAACTTGTGAAGGCCGATATCACAGGGTGCTGCACTACCACTTCAAGCTATTGAATCATTTCACAGGAAGGGTAAGTATAAATCTGCCATACTTCTTCCATAAGACCCTAACTAAGATGGCAAAGCAAGTCCAGGCTAAGCCCAGCAAGATTGCAAGCAGGATCTCTCACCAAGTTCTCATAACATTGATAATCAAAGAGCTTTTGAAGAAAAGAAGTGTAGACTGGAATTTTTTTTGTTTTGGCATGAGTTCCCCATAGAGCTTGCCAGTGAAGAGGCAGTTGAGCAGGGTAAGGGCGAGAAGAGTAGCACTCCCAAAACCAGCAAGAGAAATAGGAGAGCCATCTCTCCTCAAGCCCAAAATGAATCCCCTTCCTCATCCAGTAAAAAGAGAAGGGCAAAGAGGAAGCTGGCGTTTGGACAAGCTGAAGGAACTCCTCAAGGTAAAAATCCACTAAATCTCCCCTACTCGGGATCTGAATCTGGAGACGAAGGAAATCGGGGAGCAGAGCAGCCCATGGAAAGAGATAAAGGTAAAGACCCTCCTTTAACTGATGTACCAGGTCCCAAACCTTCCACACCAGAGATCAACAAATCAAATAAGCTGCTACAGGAACTTTCCCAGGCAAGACATAATGAGAAGCAGGTCAAGTTGCACAATGCAGAGCTAATTGGAAGGAATATGGCACTGCATGACCGGAGCCAGGAAATCGTTGAAAGACTCAAGAAAACAACCGAGAGGAACGCGATGCTGATAAAAGAAAATGCTAAGCTCTACCGCACTCTCAGGACGCTCAGGTTAAAGTTGAAGGAATTGGAGGGGACAGAGGTACAGCCAGAAGTCACAGAAGCACAACCATCAGGTCTAGACACGTTGGCTGAGGTAGCCACGATCCCTGAGGAGGTAACACCTGTGGAAGCTCAGCAAGAACAGCCTGTGGAAGCTCAGCAAAAACAGCCTGTGGAAGCTCAGCAAAGGCAGAATAAACGAGTGACTAGAAAGAAGGGAGCAGCTGCAAAGAAGTCCTAGCGACTGATCACTGACTTTGGGCGACTAGCATCGTTTTGGGTTTTAATTTTGAAACAGTTTTCAGCTTTTGGCAGCTTAGGCGAGCCCCACAGAGCTCATTAGTTGCCAAAAGGACTGACTTTCGGCGGCTAAGGCATGAAATCATCATGATGGTTAGCTGCCAAAAGCCTGTTTTTTGCAAAGGTTCTCTAACTTCGCCCAGAACTCAGTTTTGATTCACTGAACTGGCAGAAATGAATGGATTATAAGGCATATTATCTATATCTCAGAGGTTTGGAATGAGTTTTGGATCAGTGGGCACCTTTGACTAAGTTCAAACCTTATTTGGAGGAGCATCTCTATCAGTCAACTACCACATCATGAAAATCAGATCGGTGGTGCGCCCGACTCTATCCACTGAGCCTTGGAAGGCTGCTTCACTTCACCAACCATCGAACTCTTGAAGGAAATCTCCATATCAGAATTTCCTTCATTTTCGGGATCAGTCCCTATCTTTTTGCTTTTAACTATCAGTTGATGTTTTAATTGAACTCTACAGATCCATGTTTTTAGGATCTGGAAACTTTTGTAAAGGCTTTAAAAAGTCTAAGAACTCACACTGAAAGAGGTTCGAGCTTGGAGAAACTTGGCCTATGTTTAGTTGCTAATCTAATAAAATCACAGTTTTCTCTTGTTGTTGTTATCATATTTTGTCATCCACCATTATTCTGCACTCTATTGGATTATTTTAGCTTATGCTCATGATTTGACGGAGGAATTTCTTACTGCTTAGTATAGCCCTGTATTATGTATGTATTTGGTTGTATAAACCCTGCATTTAATGTATTTGGTTTTCTGAGCAATATTCTACATGCCTGTTCTGTTATTTATCATCTGATTTGCAGTTTCTAAGAGCACTGGCTCATTGAACTATTTGGATTAGCAGTCTTTCCATTGTGACATTCTAGTATCCCCTCGATCCACTTACTGAAAGATAATGATTTTACAGTTACCAAGCATAATTAGCCGTAACCACTAAGTAGTTTCTTGGAGAGCTAACACATTCATCTTCTTTGTATCTGTCCTGTAAATGATTTAGAAATAGCTCATGTTCAGGTAGCACCTCCAATGTTTTCTCAACAAAAGTCTGACACCGATTATATGTGAAGAGTACTCTCCTGCAAAATTTGGCACAAGCGGTCTTTGTATTCTTTACTATCTTTTTAAATTCCTCTGCGACATTATTAGCGAATTCCATTAACTCATAGTCTTGCTGCAATGTCTACTGATATTTAATGGCTAGGTCTGCAGGAGATTCTTTATTGGTTTCTACCCAAACCATTGTTCCCTTTAGAATTTCCAATATATCTTGAGTCGTATCTAGGAAATATGAAGTGGTATTTACAATCTCTTCGAGCCTGGTGTCTATCTCCAAAACTTTGCCTCTTTCATCTTCTATCTATATTTGTATTTGATGGATCCTTTTCCTAAGAATCAGAACATGATCCTTTAAGGGTTGGATGTCAGTTTTCTACTCCATAGCACCCTTTAGTGATGCAGTCAATGAATTTTTTTCTTCTTCTAACGCTGCTCTCTGCATCTGATATTGCTTCTCCTTTTCTTTTGCAGTAGACTTCTCTATTTCTAGCTCAGTAACCTTGCTATCCAACTTGTTCTTTTCTTCATTTAAATTTCCACATGATAGCTGAAGATTATCCTTTTCAGTCTTTAAACTCTAATGCTCCAGCTGTAGCTTTTGTAACTCTGCCATGGTAACTTGAGAACTCTTCTTTGTATTTTCTGCATATATTGCTAAAGCATCATTATCTACTTGCATAGTTTGGCATTCGGTCCTTGAGACCTTGAATTCACCTATCATATCTTCATATTTTCTCTTTAGCTTATGGCTTTCATCCCTTTCCTTCTTTAAGGTTTCCTTCATCTGGGCTACATTCTTCCATGACTAATCCAGATCAGTCATGATTATGTCTATGTTGTCTTTGGTTGCTAAGGTTAAAGCCACCCCAACTCTTGCTATCAACCGTGGATCTTTATGAGTACCATGTACTACTGTCTTGTCTGTCACCATCTTCCCTGGCTTTCCTCCAATATCTACCTTTTTCTCAGTCCTCTTGACAATCCTTTTCTTTTCTTTGTCATAGAATATGGTATTAAAATCATGTACTTCCTCTTCTTCGATAGGAATGAAAGGAATTAAATCAAATTCAGAAATTGAAATGTCTCCTAACATACTGCTAGAAGGGGCATTAGGCTCCAAGGGATCAATCTCGGACCATCCGTGTTCTTGATCTATAGGATCTTGAACTTCTTGTACATCAACTTGCTCTGTGTTGTACTTCTCCTTTTGGGATTCTTTTAGCCTAAAGCCCTCACTTTCTGCCTGTTTCTTCTTTATTTCAGCTTCTTATTTTCTTTTCCTTTCTTCTTCTTCCTTCCTAGCTGCTTCTTCATCAGCTCATTTCTTTTCTTCTTCTTTGATTATTAACCAATTTTTTGCTTCTTGTACCAATCTGCTAGCATCTTCTTCTCTTTTCTTGGCCTCTTCTTGTTTGAGCTTCTTAGCTTTTTCTGAAGTCTTGCCTTTTCCACCCATAGTTGTTATCTTTTGCTTGAACCTTTTCTTGAGCGCTGTTATGTTCTTTCAATTTCTGGAATGTCTCCTCATATTTGTCCCAAAAGTCAATGTACTCAAAACGGATTCTAGCTTCTTTGCAGTAGTCAGCTACTTTGTTATGGGAATCATTTCTATGAAAATTCATTTTTCCAAAGAGAAAATATTCTAGTTCTTTAAAAAACTATATTTCTTGCTTTACCCTTGATAACTTATAGCTTCCAATGAAGAAAGGTACTGCAAGGTACATTGCCTTCTTATGTTCAAACAAAAAATTTCCTACTCCATCTATGTACAAATGTCTGACTGCCTCCTTGTGGAGTATATAATCTATAGCATATTTTGGGAGTAGAGAAGGACCTCTGGAGCCACCATAGATCCTCACATACAATCCATCCTCTGTTAAATAATAATCCTCAAAGTCTTGTATGACCTTAAATGCTTCTTCAGACATGCAATTACAGTTAGTTAGGAAAATTAGAGTATATAGGGGCATAATGAAATGCTCACAAATATAACTATAATAACTGTAATACTTACGTGCCCAAAACAACTTATAATCCATCTATACCAGGGTTCTGTCCTTCTCCTAGTTACATTTCAAAGCAGGGAAATATTAGGTGCACAATATGCAATCAACTAGAATAGAGCTCATATAGAATTTAGATTTCTTATGAGATACCCCTCTTAAGGCTACACTTATACATGATGAAAGGTTGTTTGACACTATACTAGCCCAGTTGAAGATGGTTCCTTGTGTAGCAATGAAAAATATAACTGGTATCCAACCTTTCTTGAAACTTTTTCCATTTGCACGAACAAAAATCTTGTTAAGCATCAAAGCAATAAATATGTAAAGAGCTCGAAGAGTTGAGGTGTCGTATTCTCCTAAAGGTCTAGTTTTGAAATTTTTCCCTAGGATCATCATCCTCTTTACTGTCTCTACCAGGTCTAGACCTGCCTCCTTTAGCCAACTTTTCATTAGATAGACCTGTGGTGAAGGTAGATGGTATGCCATAGACACATAGGCAGGGCTATGTGCAGCATAGCCTTGCTTTGTAGTGTTTTCTAAGATCATTTTCATCACATCTTCCCTTAGCAGAATCCAACCTATTACTTCTGAGTAGGGGAACAATTCGGGCCTAGTAGCTACTTTCATCAAAGCTGACTTTTCAATGCTAGCATGAATTGTTAGTTCTTCAAACCCAACATCAGGTACATTATGGTTTGAGATCATTCTGAATATTTCTCCCCATTTGTAATCTGGTTCAACTCCAGTGGTGGCTTTGGTGTCTTCAAAGATGAACTCTACCTTGGTTATTATTTCTACCTCAGGATCCTCTTCAGCCACCTAAGCTTTCTTCTTCTCTCTCTTTGGCATGTTGAAGTTCTAGCAATCAGCCTGTCACAATCAAACAACATGTTTTAGGCTAACTAAGCTCTACCAAGTGGTTATAGCAATACATAAGAAAATATACAAATTTATTCACCTCTTCGACATGCATGCTATTAAAATAGGTTAAACACAGTCTTTATTAATGAATGATTTACAAGAAACCCTATAATAATGTTGATTCCGAAGTCTGCCTAAGCTCCACTATCTCAAAACCTTAATCGAGTGAAAATATTCTTCGACTCATATGGGTATTTATCAAGCTTATTCTACCTCTGGATCTCAACACAACTCTCAACCTCAAAACAACTAAACCCTGCATGGAAACTGTCTTCAAAAAAATTCCTAATTGACTGAAAACCCTCCTGAATCCCATGGGACACTGTAACTGAGGGGAAAATGGATTCTTAACCTCTGTACGACCATCAAGTGATCAATAAAAGGGTGGTGCAAATGGCGAAATGCTTGTCTGCACCATGCCCTAACAACTAACAAAAGAAACGCAGACGCATCTATAACACTTTGATGGCGTACAGAATCAACCTCCCACGAAATGAGATCTCAAACAGTGGGTTATGCCCTTAATGATGTAAAATATCCACAAGACACTGTAGGCATGCAAAACCCTAACCCCCTATGAAGTAAACCTAACCTGCGAAAAACCTAACCTCCAATGCACTAACAGTTAAAAATCAACCAACAACAACCAAAGTAACAAAGCCACGAGTAACCTACCTGGAAGTAGTGATGCAACTGACTAGATGAGATGAAACTCCATGGGTGCAGAGCAGAGCAAACAAGGTTTTGATATTTATGCGCACACAACTTCTACGGACTACTTCCACAGTGAAAATGACAAATCACAAGGAAAATGACAAGTCATATGGCCACATATATATACCCATGACTAGGTGAGAAACTATCGGTGGACAAATATTAAACCCATCGGAAGAATACACTGGAGGATCACTGCAATAGCGGGCATGAACCAAACTACAAACCTATAATTACTCACCATTCTCGTATGTTGGAACCACTAATTACTATTCTCGGAACCAAAAGTTGATAGCCTTCCGCAAGCTTGGCTATGGATTGTTATATCTACCCGGGATTTACTTTGGGAACGGGTATCGAAGCTCAGCAACGTTAAGCTCTTCGGAGTCGACAAATAAAACATGATGCTTTTGGATATCTTCAGGACTAGCATCCCGCAACGTCGGGAGGGATAGACATTATAACTCTGGTTTGCTCCGGTCGATCAACCCGACAACGAAAAAGCATAATCGGATATCGAAAACACTAGGGTGAAGGAAAAACAAGATCGTCGGATAAGTCCAACACTATGGAGCCATAACTTCAGCAAACCAAGTCCGAGGATAAAACAGACTAACTCTGATGCATCAGTGATGGATTCCAAAGGCACTCAACAATCTAGATGATCACTTTTCCACAACGTTGGAAGGATAGTCCACTACGCTTCCGATATCGGAAGAATAGTTGACTAATCATCCGATACAGAAAAGTGAAAAAGACCAAGTTTTTAAAACAAATTTCTGAACTTAGGTTAAATTTGGCAATAATAAAATACTCCTAGGCCAATTTGAATAAAAACAAATAAAAAGGGGCCCTAAAATTGAAAAATTTGGGGAAATAGTTGCGGCTACAACAAAGCCTAATTTCTAATAATAAAGGTTGTACTTTTTAAATAATAAAAATAATTAAAACCTTCTGAAATATTTGACTTTAAGGATTTTTGGGTATAAGTATTAAGCATTTAGAATAATAGACTAAGAGAATTATGAATGTCAAAAGGTGAGGACAAACCAAGTTTGATAGGAAGAAAAGTTAACCAAGATGGCATGGACATTCAGGGCTTTGGAGAAAATGTTGCTGAGCTTTTAACTTCTGGCAGTTCCTTCTTTTTATTTTTGTATCAATGTGCTGCTAGAAACTAAAAAAATTGATAGGGAAACTTCCAGTACCAACATTTGGCTCTGGCTGGGGATGGCATGCTCCCTGCGAACTGCCAACAACAAGTAGACCAAGTGTCTTTCCATTTCATTGGTTTGGAGTGTTCATCCCAAATATCTGCTATTTAAAAAACTTGAAACTGCTGGCTGAATCTTTAAACTACTCTGCAAACTAAAATAATCCTGTCACAACAATCTGATCACACTGTACAAACTTAAGGAAATGGTTGGAGCATCAAGCTTATTTATCCACACTATCTACACTAACCAAAACTACAACTTTGGTAAAGTAAAATAATGCTTCAAGTGAAGCCATACAAGTATCTGGATACCCGATGAAACTCTTGATTTGTATATTAGCAAGTTTAAGATAGGTACAAAAATCAACATCTATCTGTAAGTTTGATTTTTAGATTTATCATGAAATGAATATTGAAACCTTGAATCCATAAATTCCTTGATATAGTCGACTACCGGGTCATACCGCTTTCTCAGTTTTGGATCATTAAACTTGTCTTTATTCTTAGTCTTGATATCAAAAGATAGCTGAAAAGAGATTTGAAAAGACAAACTCTGTATCTTGACCTCTAAAGCTTCAATCTCTTTCTCAATATATGAAACAAATTCTTTTAAAAAGATGACTTTAGATTATGAGTTACATGAACTTGACTTTAAATAAGAAGACAAAAGGGAAGAAAATTTTTCATCTATTTCCTCATGAGTGCTCATATCATTCCATTCCTTGAAATTTTTAATGGAAAGAGAATCTGCCCTAAAATCGGTCTTCTCCATCCATGTCTTCAGAAAGACAAGCCAAAAATCTGTTAATGATCTAATTGACTTAACGGACAAATCTTCAACCCAAGTTTTACACTTTCCTTGTAATGAATCATAAAATAGTCTAGTAAAGACATCTTCATGTTTAACTCTAAATAACTCCGTAAATTCACGGAAATTAGATATGTGTTTCAAAACTAAACTCAGATCTTCTCCATTGAATTTAGGACCATTTCTCAACAAATATTCATCTGAAGGAAGAAGATTCGGAAAACCAGGAAGTTTTGCAAAATTTAGACATGCATACCTTGAAACAATAGAAGTCAGATCATAAGTCTTCATTAGTTCAATGAAATCATCAGTTAACCTTTGAAATCTGGATTTGCAGAAGTTGGAGTCGCCAGGTGAATAATTTGCAGCCACTATGTCACCAACCCTCATCAAATAATGGATATATTCATTATCATTCTTCCCAGGGAAGATATATTCGCTTCTCTATCCCCGGCAATGGTGCCAGAAGATGTTATCACTAAAAGATGCACCTTGACTGCATAAGGAGCATGGCTAGTGAATCTTTAAAATTGGTTTAAAGGGTAACAGAGTTGATAGAGTGCTGGAGGTATAACAGTACAAATCTCAGGCTGGGTTTAAAGATCAAACAGCATGAAATGTATCATTGTAAAAATACAGTAATAGGAAAGACTATGAGCATGAATTTATAAAGAATGAATCTGGTTCTACAATAGGAAATTTAAAGGTAATTGCACATCATTATAAGAATCTTGTAATGGATTATCAAGACCACACACAAGATAAAATCATCACTAGATGCAATTCATGTATAAAAGCAAAACAGACTCATGATTATAATAATTTCAAAGTAGCCATCCTACATAAAGAGAAACATAGTGCATGCATGCCCTGCCAATACCATCTCATCCCTTGGATAGAACTCCCTACCTCCCTTTTCTATTAAAAATCATAAATTTATACAAAAATGCAACACTCCAACTGTTTCTAATTTCCAGGCATCAAATCTTATCGATAGGCTAAAATAATAAAAATAATCTCTGTTTTATTGCCACAAAATATGGAATATGTTGCAAGAGATCTCAAACTGCTCGAAATCTTCTGGCTAGAAATACCCTACTATTTGTCATCACCAAATGCTCTGGATTATTAATCACCTATTGATTTCATGCACCAAATCTGGAAATGCACAACATCTTGTAACGAACTAGCCACCTGTACCTTAGATGTCTTCATGCTTTGGAGAGACTGAAATCAATTTATAACTTTTGATGCTAAAAGCTATCTCCAACTCGCTTCTTTAATGCTAAAATCTAGATGGAATCTAACACTTGTATGTTGTTCGCTCACTTCTCCACTCATTGTCCAATTGTTGTACAAGTAATAGTATAGATAACCTTCAAAAATAACTGCCCAATCCAAAGATACAAAGCTTTTAAACTGGTTTGAAACAACTAATGGATGCTTGAGTGGATTCAAGCATCAGTCTTGGAAATGGTCTATACTTGGTAGTAATTACTAGGCGATTTGTTGGTGCTTGAGATTTGGTGATGACTCAACACAAAACTTGGAAATTTTGTCAAACACCTGTGAGCTCTACATTCTTCAAGGTATGAATTAATAGCGTTGAAATCTTGGCATATAACATAAACATTTTCATTACATTTCATAGCATTTAAATTTGCATTCACTTAAAACTGATCTTTCCATATATCTCCCACATTCAAAAAGAATGATATAATGCATTATATATCCAACAATTTTGAATATCCCTTAACGCATAGTAAACCCTATGGGCTCTTTCCTCTGCACTCTTGTGTAGATGCATTGGAAAAAAAATCTGACATTTGAAAGGCAAAGTTTTATGGGAAGATATGGGTTGTGATATGAAAAGGACTTGACCACATGAAACATAAATTTGGATTTTAATTAGGAGATGGGATTTAAAGCCTAATTTCTAATAATAAAGGTTGTAATTTTTAAATAATAAAAAGAATTAAAACCCTTTAAAATATTTGACTTTAAGGATTTTTGGGTATAAGGATTAAGCATTTAGAATAATAGACTAAGAGAATTCTGAATGTCAAAAGGTGAGGACAAACCAAGTTTGATAGATAGAAAAGTTAACTAAGATGACATGGACATTCAGGGCCTTGGAGAAAATGTTGCTGAGCTTTTAACTTCTGGCGGTGCCTTCCTTTTATTTTTGGATCAATGTGCTGCTGAAAACTAAAAATTTGATAGGGAAACTTCTGGTACCAACACCTACAATTTAGGGGCCACTGGGAGTGCTGAAACCAACCAAGGTCAGTTGAGTTGAGTTGGTGACTAGTCAAGCTAAGTTAGGAGTCATTTGCATTCAGTTCTAGTCCTCTACATTCAGTTAGCGCTAGGTTTGCATGGCTGCATGCCTAACAGAATCAGTTAGCCTTAGTCAACACTGAATGTAACACTTGAGTTGTGTTTTAGAACTTCGATGAACTCCGGTGATGGTTTAGACAAGGTCAATTAACCATTGAGTCCTCTGATAATGATTTAGACAAGGTCTTAGTTACCTACAGTCAAGTAGAGTGTAATCAATTTGAATTTCCTCATGTGGATTCGAATTGCTTGTGGCTATTTATCAATTGTACTTCATTGTAATTATTATCTAATTACTTTTGATTAATGAAAGCATTCACAGTTGCAAGCCATTTTTGCACTATTTCATTCTTCAATTGCTGAGTAAATTATGAGATCTATTTTGTGAGTTGTGTGTTTGTTTACAAATCTATGTGCTCAATTTAGAGCTTCCTCCTTGGATTCCTTCCCCATACTTTTATCTATGTTATTATTTACTAGATCTGACTCTTTTACAAGGTTCTGATCAGGCTTCCCATCCTCCGGATTGGAGACCTTATCTGTGGTGCTCAGTGTTTCCAAGGTTGCCTCCTCCTTATCTTCCAATACTCTAAAAGGGTTTGAGGTAGCAATTTTCTTGTGTATTCTTTGATTTTTGTGTTTCTAGCTTCCTCTCTTCTAGGATGAGACCTTTTTAAACCTATGATCAACACGATCTCCTTCCTTCCCCAGCTTAAGTTTAGTTTCATTCATTGGGGAATTCCCTAAATAAGCGATCATATTCATGACATCTATGACATTAGAAAGGAATGTGTTCATAGTCGAGGGTTTGCGTCGAGTCCTCATCATCCCATGTCATCATAATTTCTTATGGTAGTTCCGTAAATAGGTCTATATAAGCACAAATTCGAGCATGGGCAGTGTATCGTTGAATCTTTGTTTGTTGAGAGATCTTGATGAATTTCCCAAAGCAATTTCCCAGATCTTCCAATATTTCTGGATCCCAATACTCACTCGAAAGAGAGTACAACCTAATCTAGATTGGGGCGACTTTCATATCCTCCTATTCAGGACATAAATTTTCTTTCCATGGGCGCAAGAACAGACCTACGGAATAATAGAAATAAGGCCCCCCATCTAAGATACAGTTCCTATCCTCCAGACTGATAAATGAGATCGTTAAAAAACCCATTGAGTCCAAATGGATATCAAAATGCTCCTTTGGTTTTCAGGTAGAATTGATCCACCATATTAGTGCTTTCTCTGATGGCTCCATGCCTATAAATTTTCCAATTAGGGCATGATCCGATATAAACTAGATCCGATCTCTGAGTTTCGAAGATCTAACCACCATGGATGGAATCAAGGATTCTTTCGACATGCATTGCTGTGGTTTTCGACCCTTGCCTACTGTACCGTCGATCTGACTTTCAGACAGGTTTATTGGTATCTCACCAATTTTCATTTCCTATGCTTCTGGGAGTTGGGAGGCTGAGACACCCCCCCTTCGTCCTCCACCATCGTCTGTCAAAAACTCGCCCACCTATAAAAACGCCGTAAACACCTTCCTGCTCGCTTCCGCCGTTGGTCCTCAATACAACAAAATCTCAATAAAAATAATAAGTTTATTAATGTTAACAAAATTCTTATTTTAAACATGTAAATAGTTTTATCTATATTTAACCCCACCGTTCAATGAAGTATTATCACTAATAACTTACATAAATAGCAACCACAACAATATATTTACTAATATCTTGCATAAATAATAATTTCCTTTATCTTATATATCAATGAAAGAATAGCCATCTACTATGAAGAAATAATAATTTTTTTTATTCATTTAAAAAAAATATCATTCACTACTATTTTATATATAAAATTCATCCTTAATTATATATTGAGTCCATCCTTCGAAGGAAAATTATAGATCGAGTCCATCCATTCTTAATTATAGATTGAGTATATTAAACTTTTAATAAAATTATAGATTGAGTATATCCATCCTTAATTCTAGATTGAGTATATTAAACTTAATTCTAGATTGAGTCCATCCTTACAAAGAAAATTACAGCCACTGCCCAGTGCCCAGTGGCCACCCCTTTCAGTTTGTAGACTTTTTGATTGGTTTGGATCTTCACCATAGATTTGTTTTCATGTGCCGTTGTTTCCCGGATGGATTGCGCAGTATCATACCTAAAATACAGTAAAAGCATCTGGCCGTGCAAGCTCCCTTTTCTCATGGGAAGCCCCTAATTCCGTGCGTACACCATGTCTTCATGCTGCCTTTCTATCAATCAGTCCATTATAATTCTCTACGGTTTGCATCCATGGTTTAAACTTTAAAATAACTTTGGCTTCTATACTCATGCGCAGAGATTTGTCAATGAAATAGGAAATTAGAAATATAATTCAGAAATTTTGTTCTACTCCCAGTTAACATGGTGTTATGTTAGAGTGACTATATTGAATGACTATAAATAAATTAGGCTATTCATGTGAAGCACAAAAGGCCGTTCTTGATTGATAAGTCACTATGCTTCCATGAGGGTTGGAATTTCAAAAGGCGGACACCCGTCAAAATTGTCGGTAACAATTAAAATTTGAAAGGTTTTCAATATTCTAAGTAAGATTTTGACGGTCTCCATCAAATCTTAGCTGTATTTGTCGGGTAAATTGGCCCATAACAGACATTTGTCCGTCGAATTCCATCCCTTATCCCAGATGACAAGATATCTTGGCGGGACGCATTAATTCCCGTCTGCCAAATTGTCCCTCCCTGCCGGTTAGCGCGCTCTCCAACAACCACTTGCAAATTGGGCAAGAGCTAACCATTGAGCTGCAGAGTATTTAATGCAGCTGCAGCGAGCTTGATGATCATTGGATTTTGAATTGTTGGAGATCCAACGGTCAACAAACCTACTGCAACCGCATTAAATGCTCTGCAGCTCAATGGATAGCTCTTGCCTGCAAATTGAAGGACCTGGCCCCAAAGTCTAGCTGCATTCAGACACAAAGAGACGAACATATCGACAAACAGCAACAGAAAAACGTTCGAGTTTGATATGGTGATCCTCCTATTTTCAATCATCGTCACATGGACATCCCACCAATCCTTTCCGTGTGATCGGTGTCCATAGCAGGGGAGGATTACCTTCGTAGTTCTAATAGCATTCAGCCAACGCAAAGATCAAGATTTTGTTTTGTTAGTATTTTGTTTTGCACAGCATTAATGGAGTCTTCCTAAGAATAGCTTTAATGTGACGTTTCATAATATTGTCATCACATCTTTAATTAATTTTAGTTTAATATTCTTTTTAAATACTGTATTTTAATTAAATTTTGTTTAAATATTTTTTTATTTTATATATTTTATTAATTTTGAAAATTAGAATAATTAAAACTTAATGACATTGTATAGTTTTGTTCAATAGCACATTTGCACAGTATTTGGTAGACGGATGAGAAGTTGTATATCTGAATTAATTAGCATTTGTACCAAGAGGTGCAAAGAAACGTCGAGCAGGTAAAAATATTGTGTCTTTTCGTAAGCCAACTTTTATGGGCTTTGGTACTTGCTGCATTGTGCATTTCCATAGTGTTGTATCTTAGTAATAGTCATTATAATAATTTCAGGAAAAAATTGGATTGAATTCAATTGGGTATATTTCGATTTCCAAAATCCCCAATAGAAATCGGAATATCAACGAATCAGAAAGCGGCAATTCAGGTAAATATTTGAACAAAAACGTAAGTCCCATCTTTTCGATATAGGAGGTGCGAGTTGCCACATGGATTTTGACTGAATAATTGTTTCTCGATTTGCGATTTGTCAAAATTTCTTATTTCCGACATATAAATATTATGATAGGATATTTATGAATTTTGATTTGAGTACAATGATCTCTGCGATTTCCAGTATGGAAAAGAAAAAGTTTACAATTAAACAAATGATTGTTATCCCCGTTTTCAATATCCGAAATATAGGAAATTGAAAATCGGAAACGGGAGATTCCATATGGATTTTGACTAAATAATTCTTTCCCGATTTGTGATTTATCTAAATTTTTTAATTTCGACATATAAATATCATGATAGGAGATTTATGAATTGGGAAATGTATGGGACAAAGGAAATGCATTAGCATCACAATGAACTAATAATTTGCATCCTATTTAAGCATTATCTAATTTTAATTTTAATTTTCTATACAATGAATATAAAAAACAAAAAATGAATAGTCTCGTTAAGTGAATATTAAAGAAAACAACATGATATTAAAAAGAGCGGAATGGTGAAATAATATAAAAATAAAAAATGTAAATGTGAGATCGAAAATGTAAATGTTTGGTGTTTGGTTGAACTTGTCAGTTGATCCATAGTAAATATTTTTTCTCGATTTGCGATTTGTCTAAATTTCTTATTTCCTACATATAAATAATTTCCTACATATAAATATTATGATACAACATTTATGAATTTGGATTTGCGTACAATGAACTCTGAGATTTCCGATTTATGAAACTGTGAATCGAAATTGAAAGACCGGGAATTGGAGATTGGACTTTAGTTTTTTCTCAAATAATTTCCTTGTTTTCGGATTTCCTATTCCCTATATTTCGTATATCCGAAATGGGCAATATCGTTTAATATTTTAAGAACGTTTATTTGTTCGATTTTAGACTTTCTCTTTTGCATATCAGAAAGCGGGTTTCGCACATGGTTTTTGACTCAATAATTGTTTTCCGATTTGCAATTTGTCAAAATTTCTTATTTCGGACATATATATCATGATAGGACATTTATGAATTCGGAAATGTATGGGACAACGGAAAGGGATTAGCATCGCAGTCAAGAATTAATCTGTATCATATTTAACCATTATGCAATTTAAACTATAATTTTCGTACAACCAATATAAAAAGAGAAAAAAAAGGATAGTGTGGTTAAGTGAATTTTAAAGAAAACAACAAGATATTAAAAATAGTGGAAACGTCAAATAACCTAAAAATGGGAAATGTAAATGTGAAATCGAAAATGTAAATATTTGGTGTTTGGTTGAACTTGTTCATTGATCCATAAGAAATATAGGGTCAAGATTATTTTTTCCCTTTTAGATGTATTTTTAAAGAATTGAACTCAAGATTTTTCAGTGTGGCTAGAGTTTTTTACTATGCATTTCGTGTGTCTGAGCGCGTAGACTCGTGATTTTTACCTGTAAGGTTTTACTCGTTGATTGTTTTTTCTAGTAAATTTAAAATCTCAGTTGTTTTTAGAGATGGTTGTCAAAATTCAATCAGAGAAGGTATCTACTATGACGAGGGATAGTAGATCCAAAATGACTGTTTGAGAGTAGAAAATAAAAAATCCCAATGCCGGTGTTTTCAGTGACACAAGTGGGTATGTGTCTAACTCCTCATACATGGACTGGTGCAGAATTTATTCTATTTTTGATAGCGATGTTTTTTCCTCTGTTACTAATGACCATCATTTTTACATTAACATATGCAATTCTCAGCTCCATTGCATTGCGGCAAGACCTCCTTTTATGCCTTACACGGACCCTATTATGTGGGCTTTGGATCACGTTGATCTTAACCAACAAATGTTTAATGATATTGACAATGTCTCTATTGCTTCGTTTTCTCCAGAAGTGTTTGCCAGGGCTTATGGTCTAAAAACTCCCAAGCAATTTTTCGACGAATTTCTTTCCAAATCGAAACAGGAACAAGTGGTGAAAATGTTGGCTGGAAGACCCAACACTAGTGATTCCTGTTTCACTTTTGGCATATGCAGTTTCTTGGTTTAGAGAGCCTTTTTCGTTACTGGTGGCCATGTTTTGCACATTATATGGTTTACCGAACTGTTGCTTATTAAAAACGAAATGGGTTCCTATGGAAAACCATGTTTCAATTATACGTGATTCATTCTATTAGGCACAAATTCTATTTGTAATTTGCGAGGGGTAATTGAAAAATATTAGCGAACCTTAGCGAACCGGAAACCCTCTTTCTACATGTCAGGGTACGTTATGGATGCATTCTGTGTGTGTTTCTATTTCTCGAAGCTAATTTGGGATTAGAAGGAGAACTGTCCACCTGTTCATATATATTACGCTGATATGTGGGATGGCAATTTCATACTACGTGTTTATGAGCTCTGTGACCTGTTTCTCGTGTCAATGTACTGTAAAATTTTTAAAGTTGATGCTCCAGCATTTTCTGAAAAAGCTAGGGAAATTATTTCTGTTTATGGCCACTGGTATGTAGGTGAATATTTCTTGTACATAAGGATTTGGGGCAGAAATATAGTGCATTTGCTTCCGAGAATTGTTCCAGACCGAATGGTGCTTCAATAATTTTCCTATCAGACTGTGATTGATGGGTATTTCTCCAAGTTGACCAAACATAAGAAGAAGGGATGGCCTAAATTTCCTGTGAATCTTGGAAATCTTACGGTACAGAATGCTGGTCATGCATGTTTGTTGGGAAAGTCGATTTCTATTATGAGCTTGGGAGAGGTATTCAAAATAATGCATGATCCAGTGGGTTTTTTGCATAATGTATTTGCTCAAGAGCATGTGAAATTTCAATATGTTCATGAAAATGATCTCGATGATTCCATGATACGAGAAGCTCTCACTTTTCAGGAGGTGATTCATAAAATTAGTGATCCAGAGACAAAGTCACATTAGTATGTGTATGAAAAGGATCTTAAGAGAAGAATTTTGCGAGAAAGAGCAAATAAATTCGAACTAAAATAAGACCTTGACAAGGAGAACAAAGAACAAGAAGTGAGAGAATATTTAGCAAGGTCTATTGTTGCTATTGATGCGCGATCTAAGGACAAGGGAAAAGGTGTCCTTGAAGGCCCAGCTAGCCCCCCTCTTTGCAGAATGGAAGATACACTGGACAAAGGGGTTGAACTGTACCTAATTAAGAAGGAGAAGAGAGAAGAAGAAGTAAGAGAACATGCAGCAAGGTCTACTGCTGGCTGTTGGTGCTCAATCTGAGAAAAAGAGGACAGGGGTTCTTGAAGGCTGATTGAGCTCTATTGTTACAGCAATTGAAGATATGTCGGAGAAAGGGGCAGAACTCAAAAGAAATTTTGAAAAAGTCGGGTCTGAATTGCAATCTGAGACAGAGTTAACTAAAGTAAATCCTAAAAGGCTAAAGAGTGTAGCAGTTTCTGAAGAGTCTCAACTGGCAGAAGCATGGACAAAAGAAAAGTTAAGTTTCTTCGATCTCAATTGACAAGAAAGAAGAGAGGCTTGTTCAAGAATGTTCGATGTGAGATACAGTTGTACAAGAATCTTATGTACAAAATGTAATTTTTTTATCGTCACCTCAGATTGAGAGTCATGATACGAATGTGGAAGACGACACTGGGGATGTTATGACTGCCATTGTGTCATCTATCCCCAATATCCAAAGGTTTTCTAGTATGTTAGGTACATCATCTTTGCAACATTGTTTTTTCAAGGTAAATTTGTCATCAATAATGGTAGCTACTGTTAGCTTGTTCACTAGTTTAGCTGACTCACCTATTCATAGTTATGTTTCTTCTCTTTCGTCATCTTAGCTTATCACTACATGCCAGTATGAGATTCGTTCTGTCTGTATAACTCTTCCTGAAAAGAAATATTTTTCTATATGTGATTCTTTTACATCACTCGATTTTACATCTGTTTCTAGTCATGTTGTCCCTGTTAGCATAGATATTCCTTTAAATCAAATGCAAAATGATCCTTTGGTTAGCGTCCACTAGCAAAGCATTTCATCTTCTGAAGTTATCACAAATTTTGGAGAAGATGCAGTTATATCCTTTGGAAATTATTATTGGACTAAAAAATATAAAGCTGTTGTTAAAAAGGGAGCCAAGAGAGCTAGATAAATTTCAGGCATAAATGTGTGTGCTATTGGTAAGCTCATATGGAAGCTAGACGCAAGTGATATGCAACAAGGCGCAGTGGACATAACAACTACTATGGGAGTTTTTCCTGGAGCCAATTTTTAATGTGTTTCACAATTAAATGTGGCTCTTGGTGAAAAATAGAAAGAATTGGAAAAGGTGAAAAGCGACTTAGCAGAAACACAATAGAGGAATAAACAATAGATTGAGTAGTTGAAACAAGAATATGAAAAGAAAATAGAGAGATGGAAAAAGAAAGTTGAAGAAGAAAAGCATCAGGTACGGAATGTAGAGGTTTTTAATCAACAACAAGAAGAACAAATCATTCTTGTCAATCAAGAATTGAAACATGTCCATTTGACCTCAAAAGGTTGTTCCTTTGTCGATGTGATAACTGAGGATTTTAAACACCTATTCTATAAAATACAAGAAGAATTTGGGCAGAATATGATAGATTTGTATAGTTGTTTTGATGAGATGCAAGGCATGTACGAGAAGTTTATCAAGCATTCTAAAACTCTTGATGATCACCGTCATCGGATGAGAGTAGCATTGAGTGCTTTAGAGCAAGAGGTTGGAAAAAGGATATTAAGGAAAGACGCGATGGCTTCGGAATTTTAGACAAGTTACAACTCAAGAAAACTGAGGTTTTCATTGAGACATGGGAGGGTATCTATGATTCACTTGAAGCTGTAGTCAATGCAGGGCAAAAGGTTTGCAAAAACAACTAGTTTGCCTCAAACAATTTGTTAACTTATTTGAGTTTACCTATTTGGGAACCTCTTAGTGAGGTAGTTTGTCCTAAATTTCATTTGCAAGAAGTGGAAAAGCAATTTGATCATAGAAGAGAATTGATTCAACAAATTAGTTAGTTAAAGGTGCAAGAAATCGAGAAATGGATAGAAGTTCCTCATGCCTCGATAGCTCGGAGAAATGCTAATTTTCGGGAAGTTAATGACATCCTGGATATATTTTCCAAATGGCATTCTTTCCTTAATCAAAGGTAGAAATTATTTATTTGTGTAATTGTACGTTTTGCTGTGAATTTGGACTTATTGAGTAAGTGTAAGAAACAATTTTTTTTGCAATTTCTGTATCTTTAACACTTATATGCTAAGTTGATATAAATTAGGTTGAAATAAGTAAATGTGATTGGCATGTTTGTACATTAATTTGCATGTTTGGTGAAAGTAATTTTAACTTTGCAACTTCTTTCAGAATATGTTAATGAAATACACTTAGCTTTTAGGATGGTGGTGTTGCTATCTAAAAGACAGTGTGAATTTAACTTAAAATAGTCTTGCATATTACAAGTAAAGAAATTGTTTGAATATTTAAATATTGCCCATGTATTTTTTTCTATTTTCCAATTTTCGTGTATCGAGAATTGGAAATACTATATTTGACATTTCTTTATTTAAAATTGAAAATTTCTGAGATTGGAAATGTCGCAAATTGGATTTTGCATAATCTAAAATTGGAAGTTAAGGTTATTTTGATATTGTACAGTTTTGTTGAAATAATTTTCTACATTTGCAATTTTCGATTTTGAATATTAGAAAGTGGAGATACCCATATTTTTAATTGTAATGTTTATTGATTTATTGGATTTCCAATATTTCAAATTTAATTATCACTAATTGGAAATGTTCGATATGGGTAATAACCTTAATTAAAACTCGAATTTCTAGTTCTCGATATCCGATTTCGGAAATTTCGTATCGAGATTCGAAATTATATGATTTAATTTATACAGTAAATTAAAATTTATAATTTAATTATCGCAGAATGATTTTGTACTTGTTTCTATGATGTATCTTGCACTCATTACGCATTAATGAAGCATGTCTTTTTGTGTGAGCTAGCAAACTTCGTGATGAGTAGCGTTTTAATGCTGTGATTAAAGTTGATTTGGTATTGACTTGTCTACTTCTATTTTGTTGAAGATGCCATTAAATTGTTGCTGTTGACAAAACTTTTTTAGCACGTATCAGCTTCAATGGACACTATAGCTATTGAGTTAAGGCATGATTTGACGCAACAGTCATTTCTCTATGTCATTATAGCACAATATCGCTTGGTCAGTAAGTTGATGTGATACAACAATGTTTTTTCTCCATTAATGGCCTTCTGTTTGTTTTAATGTGGTCATTCGTTGCACCTATTTATTTCCTAAGTGATTAGGTCTTGGATTATTGTTGTTGTTCCATGTTTTTGTTGTAGAACCGTTTTGTCTTTCTTTGTTCTATTTTTCTTTGAATTTGAACCAACATACTATGTTGAAGCTATGTGCCATGTCTCGTCATGCTGGTCATGGGAAACGAGGGGCATGGGTCACAAATGTATATGGTTACAACAACGATATTTCTCCGTAAGTTAAGTCCATAATAGATGACTGGGATAGGAGACTGGTAAACGCGTATATTGCTTGCGATATTGATGGGTTAATCCTGAATCACTATTGGGTCATAAAAAACATGATGGGGTTACTCATGGAAGAAATGCTAGGGAAATGGAATAAGAGTAAGTTGGAAATTTCACAGGCTACCTCGAAATTGTTGGTTTTGGATATGCTTATCATGGAGAGAGATATCATGGACATGTGGAAAAAATTAGCTATGGGAGTTGACTCCTTATGTGATGGAGATAGCGAAAATGTCTCTATGTCTCTAGAAATGAATGTCGACCCTTCTCCTACAGTGCTTGTTATAATTGGTGAGATTTTCAAAGGAGGTCAGGAATGTAATGCTTCTATGGGAAAAGTGATTGCCTCTGTGGAAAAAGTGAATCCTTTTGTGGGGAAAATGGATGAATCTGTAGAGAAAGTGTCTCTTTTGCCTTTGAAGCGCAGTATACGTTTGTCAAAGGAGGAGTTGTGTGGTCCTTCTCTTATGGCTGAGGAAACACAAACGCAGAACACACAGGATCCGACTGTCACTACGAGTGGTGCTAAGTCATGATCTTGTTTCTCTTTGTTTTTGTTTCACTATTTCTTCTTTTTGTTTACCTCTTAGTTTATTATCTTATTTAGCTTGCAAGGTCTCTTTGAAAACATTTTTTGATATTATATTTGTATGTATCCCCCCATATATTACATGGGTTATTGTGGCTCATTTGAATATGTCTATAATTTTATATAACCTCTACTTAGGCAGCAGCGTTCTTTTTTTGTATGCTTTTTATGCTCGGTACAATTGAACTGTAATTTTTTTTTCTTTTAGCGGATTAGAATGGTTGTTAGAGAAATTTATTCAATTGATCAAAAATATCATTTTTATGTAATATTTTGTAACTTTCGATTTCAGAAATTATGGAATTTTGTTTTTTCTTTATTTGAAAAGACAAAACGTTTGAGAATGGAAATGTTGCAAATTGGAATTGGGGAATTGGAAATTGGAACATCGCAAAGAGGTGTACAAAATTCTTTTTGTGCACATTCAATATAAACTATATATACCATATGGTCTGATTTGTAGTAAAATGGAGTTTGTCGTTATATGAAATTGATTTTCATGTTTTATTTTCACTGTTTGTATAATGTTCACAGAAGTTATTCCTTTGTAGGAAAGATGTAATAACAAATATTTATGTTAAAAAATATGAACTTTATAGATTATTCAAACATTCTGTGTTTGAAGTGTGTGATATTTACGATCATTTAACATGAGATAATTTAAGGATGACAAGAAGAAGAAATGGGCGGTGTTATCATGGCATTAAAGAGGAGTCTCATCGTTTTGCACATTGGATTTCAAATTCATTATTCCTCACAATTTTGAGATTTGTCCATCATGATTTCAGGTAGGTATATTGAAGACAGTTGTCTTATCACGGTGCTATGAGGTATTTGTTTTTATTATATATGCAGATGTTTTTAAGAAAAATATGTCTTTGAAGAATGAAATATTTCGTAAACATTTTCGTTTACAAAATTTGACATAGAAATAAATCGAATGTTAAAATTTAAAATCATTTGAGCAAGAAAATTAAGTGCCTATTCTTCGATATCCGAAATATCGGGAATAGGAAATCGCATATAGGAAATATCCTAAGAGAAATTTGGCTTTTGTCTCTTTCGATATCGGTTTTGGGATATTGCGCATTTTATTTTTGAAATTGAAGAATGGGAATAAAAAGCTAAGTGATGTGTGAAATAAGAATGGGAATAGAATTCGATATTTTCGAATGTGGAGATTTCCAAATTAACATTTATGGAAATAGAAAGAACAACATTTATATATATGAATGAGGTGCAAATAATATTATATGTTCAGGAGTGTTATTTGTACGAAATTCAGGAATGGGAGAAAAATAAAAACTAATATATAATTTGTAGTATTACATCATTATAAATATTTATAGCATCATAAGAAGGCATCGATGAGAAGACAAATGTCAAGTTGACACTATGAGAAAATTTAAGGTTGAAAACAAGTGGAGGTAATGTTATAGTTGATTTTACCACTCCAGGTGGATCACACTTGTATGGCCTTCTCCTGTCCCTCTGCAGACTCCTTAGACCCCTTGGACCATTTTTTGTCCTTTGATTTTTCCTTGACCATCCCTAAAAACATGTGAAAAATGATACACATGACTTTTAAACCCCTAATCGCGTATAGACACGGGTATGACCCCTAAAACCGTGTACATTAGGATGTGTGCATAATCCAAATCCTTTTGGAGTTTTCCTTGACATGGATCCGACTCACTTGACTCCTGGCCTTCCCTACGCCTTGAGATCGCTCGGATTCGACCTTTCATTACCCCTTTGAAAAGCTATATAAGGAACTCTATGGTACATTGAAGGCATATGAGAGAATTGAGAGCAAAAAAACTATAGTCCATTGTTTCCAAAACTTATGCTTGAGTATGCATCCCTTTGTCCCTTGGAGCACTTTTGTGTTCTTCCCAAGCTTGTCTTTTTCTTGTGAGCTTGCTATCGAGAGATGGAGGATTGAGGTGGTGGAGGCCCAAGTGGGGGATTCAGTTTCTCCGATTCGCAAACGTGCCGACAGAGGTTGTATCCATTGTAATCTTTGATTTTATATTAATAGAAATATCTTTTCCTTGTCCAATAATGTATGTTTGAATGAATATTTTATCCATGGATGTTTTCAAATGCTTATACATTGTTGATTATATATTCTAGAATAGATCTAACACCAATATATATAGTATGGTTGTATTGTTTACTTGTTGTTGAGGAGGTAATCTATCAATTCAAGCTAAAGTTGGAAAGCTCAATGGGGATCTACTTCAACCGTCGGGAATAAGGTACGAGGTTTGATCATTTAGTGTTATATGTTTAATTTCTATTGCATATTGGAAAGGAATGATTTCTAGAGTCAAGCTGTCTATTGTGGAACCCCAAGCCATAGGAATTTCTCTCCGTAACAGAATTGGTGACTCTGCTGGGGATGTTCCTTGTTTTTATTTGGGGTTTGCGGGCACAATGGGCTTGATATTCTTGACTTGCTCTTTGTTTCTCCTTGTTTATGTGTTGCATTTTATAGTATGTTCATCCATTGACACTCCCCTTTATTGGTGTGACCCTTGGCCTTCTTTTTACCACTTCCTTCTCTGTATACGTAGGTTTTTGGCCAAAAGTCGCATAGATACAGGTATTTTTGGCCAAAATTTGCCTATACATGCTGGTTTTTGGCCAAAATCCACGTATACACACAATTTTTTGGCCAAAAGTCATGTATATATGCAGCTGTTCTTTAAATAGTCACATACATCCCCCCTTTTGGTGAGTTTAATGTTGTGGAAAGTTGTTGGGTGGGTTGTGAGTGTGGTTGGGTCTTCCTTGGGTCTGATGTTTTCTGTTGGATGCTTCTTTTGTGACCAGAGACTGCTTTTTCATTGATTTTTCTTTGAAAGTAGTTTTAGTCATTTATCCTTTTTGTTTTTCCATTAGTGCATTCTTCTTTTTGGTCTTGGTGTCTTGCTGGGTTTGTCTTTTATACTTGTTGCAGAGACTGAGAGTTTTAGATGACTTTTATTGCATTTTTCATTCTTTTATATTAAAAAAGACAAAGTATTTGCACTCTTAGTTGCATCTTAGATATGGATTTGAGGAGCTACTTGCATTGGATTGCTTGAATGAGAGTTGTGTTTAGGATTTCATATAGGAAGGATTGCATTGGCATTCGAAAAGGAATATATATTTATGCATCTCATCTAATGGCATACACTATTTTTCATTTGACAAATATTGCACTTAGCATTGTTTGTTATGGTGTGCATATTTATTTCACTACTGAGTCATAGTGTCATTAGTTGCACGGCCATTTCCCTTTGAGTAATTACAGCCAATTAAAATCAACGCTTAATTAAAATGAACTACACTATTTTATTTGATAGGGTTCACCAACAAGATTAGGTTTTAGGGTCTTGGAATAGTTCATTGTCAGTAAATTCTCCAAGACCACTAAAAAACAACATGTATGTGTCTATCCAGGTGAGAGTGTGAAATTCCTCGGTATAATTGGTGTTTCTCAGGATCCTCCTCTCAAAAGGGAGTTAAGCACGAGGCAGTGTGAGCGGTTATTGATTGAGATGACCCCTAGTCATAACTAAGTAGCACCGGAGATATTTCCAAGATTGTATTCATATCTGGGGGCTCTTTAGAGAGTTTCATGCTTTGCTACCCTGCCCATATGGTCAATCCCACCTGTGACTGCCCGCCTGAGCATTGATTATATTGAGGTGACCTTAGTTTCCTTACCTAGGTTATCAAGGGGGTACTTGCAGAAGTTATTCTGTGAGTGTCCTAGCCAAGTAGAGGTCAGACATCATAGTTGCTTTATGCGTTGAAGTTGAGCGCCACTATAATTGGTTACGTACCTCCTCTTGTAGTGTATGGGAGTTTCGAGCCTTTCCCAAGTGAGACATACCTACTGCATTCAGAAGCTCACATATCCTCCTCTTGGTTTGCTTGTATTTTGGCTGTATATTTTCTTAGGAGTGTGCTCTTTGTGCGCTATTTGGCCTTTGGGATCGCGCTTACTTGAGTGTATTTATGCTCTCTTAAGTTTAGGTCCTTTTATTTTCGGCATGCATGGTATCCTATCACCCGTCTTGGTCCTAGTACGGACTCTGGTGTTAGACTTGGGGGCATCCCAACCCCTTATCTTGCTCATAGATTTGAAGTGGTCACATTCTTCCCTCTACTCCATTTGTGGAGGATGTTGACTCCCTTTGCTCGGTCTTTACACCTGTGGTCACCCTCATGGGGGTGGTAGTGGATGCGTGAACGTTGGGTCTACACCTTACTTTCCTTTTTATGTCCCATCGTTCACCGCATTATTTCCTTTGGGATCAGTTGTCATGATCATTCCTCCCTATATCCTATAGTTTGGATTCTTTATTGACTATTTTGGGTTGTTTTGGACTAATATGGTTGTCATGTAGGGTCCAGTTTTTATACACTCTCTCTGAGGTTTCGACCCGTTCATGCCTATCATAGTTATTATGTTTGGACTAGCATATAGGTTAGGATTTCACATCCACTTGCACTTATGCATTGCCTTATGACCATTCCATCTTAACCTTAGGTATGAACCCATTCCATGGTATCATGGAACCTTCATGTTATTGTTAGAAGTGGTACTATGTGAATGGTAGAGCTTTCCTATACATGGGTGTCCTAGTTAGCTCCCTTTTTCATTTGGTACCCATGTTGTGAGTCCTCTATTAGGTCGAGGAGTCCCTTTTATTCCCGCCATGTCCTTGAGCAAGAGCTTCATACTCCTCTTGAACTTTATGCTGTCCATTTCCCCGAGACTCCCTTATGTCAAGTTGTAATTGCATTGTCATGAGCTTTTCTTACCTTATTGAGCCTTACGCTGGCTTCCCTGACTTTGAGTTTCATCCATACAGCCTGATCTTGTCTCATGTCTAGCCATACAGAGCCATTTTATATATCCTTTGCAGCTTGATTCCCTTTTTACCAGGAGGGGATTTTCCTCCGAGTGCTGATATCCTACACATGTGTCCTTGCATTGAGCATAGGTATGTTCCAATGCTTGGAACTAGTTTGTTTGCCCCTATGACACTCATCTCCTCCTAGTCTGTAACTATAAATCAGTTTTATTCTTTTTCAAGCTTTTTAAATATTTGAAAAAGTCCAAAAAAATCAAAAAACCAAAAAGCCAGACAAGGAAATATGTTATTTTTGGCAGCTGCCGAGTTGTGTCTCCTTCAAACAGAGCACTATATATCAAATCCATTGGTTGGGTTTATAGTTTGACTTTAGGAGCTGTACTCGTTTATCTGAGTTTATCTCCACCAACTGGTTAAGCTTCCAGTCCCCATGGAGCCTCTATCGATGCCTCATTTTTTGCAAAGATGTCCTAGTTTTGTATATCGAGTCTATGCTACCTTTATTCAGTCACCATTCATCGTTATGCTCTTGTTCGAAGGAAGTTGAAACCTAAGTTGACCATTCCTTAGTTATCTTGACTTTGCATGTCGGCCATTCCCGATACAGTTATTAGTTCATGCACCTTATGATCAAGTCCTTCCACGTTATACAGCTCTGCTGAGTACCTCATGTTGGATGATGGGGGATGCCTTAATGCCCTCCTTCCAACAGATTTCATCCCATAGACTTCAGATCATTTATTCTGGGATTGGAATCTAGAGTCATTTTTGAGTGCCTTGAGACTTGCAGTCATTAGTGGCAGGTTCTCTCACCATTGACAGTCTTTGGGAATACATCAATGTCCCCTGATCAATGGATCCTCTCAAGTGTTCTACCTCAACACATTTATTCACACTTTTTAGTTTGCACTCTAGTACCTTGATTCCCATTTTCATTATCGGTGGGTGATCTCGCATCTGTTAATGGTATACATCAATGACCGGTAATCGGATGATGGACTACTATGTTTGACCTTGACACCTCTATTCACATAGTAGGACATGTACTTGTAGCGGTTTGTGTAGAAGACCTTCCATATTGGTGGCATCTCTTATATGCTACCTCCTTGATTGTGCCAGTGTTCATCAGATTTCAGCTCTCGTGACTTGATTCCAGTATATGTTAGACATTTCCAGCCATTAGGGAGATCTTGATCCATTTTATATCTTCAGCCATTATGGAGATCATGGTTCTTTGTATATCTTCATCATGGATATTTTGATCTATGTATATTGTACGTGGCGATGACCACTTATGTGATATATTGTATCATTCCTATTCATGGCCATTGTACTCTTATGTATCATTCCTATTCATGGCCATTGTACTCTGGGACTGCTATATGTATTTGCAGTTATGTGCAGAGTTCTATCATTGTACTATGTTGATTGGGTGGCTAGTCTTCCATTTGGGATCCTTCATCACTCCACTTTTGGGATGGACTTATAATGTATTTCGGCCATCGTATGACCCGTCTGACCTCATGCATTAGGGGGCATCTGTTATAGCTGATTTTACCACTCCAGGTGAATCACACTTGTATGGCCTTCCCCTGTCCCTCTGCAGACTCCTTAGACCCCTTGGACCATTTTTTGTCCTTTGATGTTTCCTTGACCATCCCTAAAAACATGTGAAAAATGATACACATGACTTTTAAACTGCTAATCACGTATATACGCGGGTTTGACCCCTAAAACCGTGTACATTGGGATGTGTGCATAATCCAAATCCTTTTGGAGTTTTCCTTGACATGGATCCGACACACTTGACTCCTGGCCAGCCTATGCCTTGAGATTGCTCGGATTCGACCTTTCATTACCCCTTTGAAAAGATATACAAGGAACTCTATGGTACATTGAAGGCATATGAGAGAATTGAGAGCAAAGAAACTATAGTCCATTGTTGCCGAAACTTATGCTTGAGTTTGCATCCCTTTGTCCCTTGGAGCACTTTTGTGTTTTTCCCAAGCTTTCCTTTTGCTTGTGAGCTTGCTATCGAGAGATGGAGGATTGAGGTGGTGGAGGCCCAAGTGGGGGATTCAGTTTCGCCGATTCGCAGACGTGTTGACAGAGGTTGTATCCATTGTAATCTCTGATTTTATATTAATAGAAATATCTTTTCCCTGTCCAATAATGTATGTTTGAATGAATAGTTTATCCATGGATGTTTTCAAATGCTTATACATTGTTGATTATATATGCTAGAATAGATATAACACCAATATATATAGTATGCTTGTATTGTTTACTTGTTGTTGAGGAGGTAATCTATCATTTTAAGCTGAAGTTGGAAAGCTCAATGGGGATCTACTTCAATCGTCCAGAATAAGGTACGAGGTCTAATCCTTTAGTGTTAGATGTTTAATTTCTATTGCATATTGGAAAGGATTGATTTCTGGAGTCAAGCTGTCTGTTGTGGTACCCCAAGCCATAGGAATTTCTCTCTGTAACAGGTAACAGTCAAAACGAACGCTAAGTCCAAGTCCAAGTCCAATTCTGATCAAGTGAAAATAGTGTTGAAGTGAAAACAATGGTTTAAAAACGTCATTGTGATGACTTGGCATAATTTACGATTAATATGATGATGTTATAGTAGAAATGGGTGTCGTTATCATGGAATTAAAGAGGACTGTGATTCTTCTGGAGATAACATCTTATGGGAATAGATTTGTAATTCTCAACATGTGTATATCTGAGATATCAGGAACAGAAAATCGCGATTAAGGAAAATACTCTAACATAAATTTGAGTTTGCGGTTTTGAAACAAATGATTTGAAGAAAAACTTGAGTGTGTATTTTACGATATTGGAAATATCAGAAATAGGAAATGGCTCGTTGACATACTGAAGCCAGGTCTCTTATCATGGTGCCCTAGGTATTTGTTCTTATATATTTATATGTTTTCGTAAAATATGTTTTGATTACGAAAATTACAGTAAATTTTTTTTGTAAAGATGTTACTGAAAAATCAAACATTTTGTAAATATTTTGCAAACATTTTTGGTAAAAAAAATTGTGCCTGTTATGCGCATTTTCGATTTCTGTAGATTGTGGCACAAGAGAAAACTTAATGTTACTGGGAAGTTGTAAAAGGTAAGATTTCCGGAGATTGTGGCACAAGAGACAAGTTAATATTTTTTTAATGTTATATACAAATATTAGTTAAACATTTGTATTTTGTTTTGCTTTTTTAGTGTTATATATAAATATTAGTTAAAAATTTGTATTTTGTTTTGATTTTTTAATGTTACTATACAAATATTATTTAATTATTTACATTTTTTTTAATGTTATATACAAATGTTACTCGAAAATTGGGAGACTGGAAAAGCTAAGATTTCCGAAGATTGTGGCACGATAGAAAATTAGAGATTTTAATGGTTAATATATTACTTATATCTAATTTCCAATTTTAATTTTACATCTGATTTTCAATATTACTTATCTTAACCATTAAATATTTTAGTTTTAATAAGGTGGATATTTCGGATTTCAGAATCATAGGTTTAATGGTTAGAATATTGCTTATATCCGATTTCTGATTTTCGAAGTTTTGTAATGATTTCGGATTTTTGAAATCAGATATTTAGCAGTTCAAATCATTTGAGAAAAAAATTTGTGTCTATTTTGTTCAATATCCGAGATATTTGAACTTTGAAATCATGAATGAAGAAAAGTACTGTCCTTTCAAAACTGAACCTTTTTGAGTTACGTTTAATTGAAAATCGGAAATTGGCTATGGTGTTTTGCAAATGGAAAATTTAGAAATCTTTTAAACAATAAGTTGAGTGTTGCATTTCCGATATGGAAAATATCGGAAATGATAAATCACAAATAAGAGAAATACCCATAAGTAAAATTTCACTTTGAGGTTTTCGATTTTGGATTAGGAAAATTGGATTTTATGTTTCAATTGAAAAATAGAAATTTGAAAATAAAAAGTTACTGTTTATTTAAAGTTCATTTAAGGAAATAAGAGTTAATCAAAAAATTTTATATGTTAATTATTTTGTCATATGTAATAACTGTCGGATATTGGAAACGTGAGATTAACGTTTTTGTTGAAATAATTTGGTGGATTCCGAATTTCCGATATCCGAAATTTTGGTATTCGAAATTTTCATTTAAGTTATTCCTACGTTAAGTTTATCCCTATTTTAAATTCCCTCTCTGTTATTTTTCATCGGTCTCTCTGTAAATTTGGTGTATAAACTTCGTTTGATTCTATATATCGAATTATTATTTATATATAAATGTAATTTTAAAAATTGGGGAATCAAAAATCGGGATACAGGGTCTTCCAAAAACTTGAGTTTACAGTTTACGATAACCAATAATGGGATTTCAGAAATAGGAAATCGGCAATGTTTAAGGAAGATAAAATTCATGTTCCATTGCTCCACTCAGTCTTGATGTTCTTGTTTCAAATTACCAATTTCTTGTTGATGCCTATTTTCTACGTTGTATGTTTTCATTAAGAAACAACATATTAGATTCCGGAAGTCCTAGTCCAAAAATCCTATATCATATGTTTTCAACAGAAACATGAGCGTACAAGTGTTTGGTTTCCGATATTTATCTATTTTGTGGTTTACCATATTCGATAATCGAAAATTGGAAATAGGAAATCGACAATGTTTAAGGAAGACAAAATGTCAAGTTGATTAAACTCATTCAAAGAAAATGAAGTAGAGCTTCACAGTGTAGGAGAGAAATATATGGTAAGCATCTAGAGCCATTCGAACATGACTTGATGCAAGTAGAGCTTCACATTGCAGTAGAGAAATTTGCTAAGCATCTGCAACTATTCGAAACACAGTTGATGGGGTATACAAGCTAGGTTGACAAAGATACAATGATGTTTTACATTAACAAGTGGTAAAAGAAAACAATACATTTGTAGAGAAAACAATGAGAAGGTTCAAGCACTATTTGCTTTTAAAGACTTTGAAGCAATTAATTTTTCCTCTTGTTTCCTACGTTGAACAAATGGATTGTCTTGCATTCGAGAGTATCTGGAAAAAGAGAAAGATGGAGAAATGTGAAGGCTTGAAAAAGATTCAACTCTTGATATTGCAGTGAATGTGAATCATTGTCTATCAGTGTTTCCAATATCTATTGTAACATTTTGTAGGGTCATACCTTGGGGTTTATGAATTGTTAAACCCCATGCCATCCGAAGTTGTAGTTTTCTACGGGATCCCCTTGTTATAGGAGATATTGGAACATAAGTAGTATTTAAAACATCCCATAATGGTCCTTTGTAATAGAGGAATTCGAAAAAAAAGAAAGATGGTAAGCTACAAGGTTGTTCATTGGACTTGTAGTCAATGCCAATGAATTTTCCAAGTGAGTCGTTAACAAGTCCTCCTTGAACACATAAATTAGAATTTAACATGACTTGTTGACCAATAGCAAGAAGGACCTTTAATGCAAACTGCTCATCGTCAATACATCCATGGCCATGTTTGTTCCTTTGTTTTGCAAAGCAATGTGCAATTGGCATATCAATCTGTTTCAACATGTGTTTATTGTGCAGTGCAACAGAGATATTGGTGGGATATAAGTGAATATATTGTTGAAAAGAGTAGTTTTCCACATCTGAAAGGAATGAGCTTGTTCTTGTCATTAGGAGTTCCCAGTATTCAACAGTTGGTGTTCCATTTTATAGATTTAGCAAGAGTTTCCGAAAGGATATTTGAGAAGGGCTATTTCCTTATCGTCGAA
The DNA here is from genome assembly GCA_001517045.1 of Pseudotsuga menziesii. Classification (NCBI taxonomy): domain Eukaryota; kingdom Viridiplantae; phylum Streptophyta; class Pinopsida; order Pinales; family Pinaceae; genus Pseudotsuga; species Pseudotsuga menziesii. Next base: position 544,324 of record LPNX011130949.1, on the reverse strand, counting down.
AAAATTGTTTCTAGCATGATAAAAGTATCAAATGTATGCCACAAAGTTGTTCCAATGGATGATCCTGCATACATTGGAATTTCGTTTACAAGAGGTAATTGTCCAAAGTCACCAACAAGGATTACGAAACAACCTCAAAATGGCATTGTACAATTTGAGGAGAAATCCTGACGTAATCCTACATGAATTTGAGTCTACATTTTTGGTTCGATAAAGCTCATTTCATCTATGACAATATAGCGAATATGCCGCAGTTCTTATTGAAGTTTTGAAAGGGATTGGAATTCAAGGGGTTTCATTTCACCAATCAGTATTCGAAGAGTAGAATGCATTGTAGATGCATGTATATTAAAAGCAGCAACACCAGTTGGAGCAAGGAGAAGAAGTATGCAGCCACTTTGTTCACATGCAGTTTGTAGTGCATATTTTAAGCAAGATATCAGGTGAGATTTTCTAGTTCCTGCAGTTCCTTGAATCAACATTTTTAGTGATGGAGCAGATGTAGTATTTCTAAAATGAGAAATAACAACATCAAATGCCATGCGTTGTGTGGGAGACAAGGAATTAGGTGAATTGGACAACGATAGGTTGTTTTCATGTAGCTACATGGACAAGCGATTGAGATCAATAAATGATGTTGTTGTATGATGCAAGTTGTTGGTTATATTGTTATGTGTCCAATTGTGATTTTTGTCGAAATCACTATGTCCAAGCATTTCAAGATCATCAATTTGAATGCAATTTCCTAGTCGCATTTGAGAGAAAGTTCCCATTCATCCATGTTATTGGACAAGGGAAAGTTAATAGCATCGAAATTTGAATCATCGGATAAAGGTGTACATGGCTCTTCTTGTGCACGTTCAACATGCTAGATAGTATATGTGCCTTTAATTTGTTTCCAATGAGAAATTATTTCAAAAATTGTTGTTCCAATATCTTGAGGGATGGAACGAAAAGGTTTTTATAGAATACGTTCACTCCAAAAAAACGGTTCAAAATATGAAGAGTCAAAGGAAGGAATTGAAAGGAAATGTTGGTAGACTCTAACAATTTTGTGATGCAAGTATTGTTTCCATGGATTTTTTTTCCTATTAGTAGAAAAAGACCAAGAACAAGCAGCTTCAAGTAGGGTTAGATGTTCAAGAGCTACTGGTCTTTACATGTTTGCAAATATAAAGGGTAGAGTTGGAGGTATGTTATTAGTGCAATTACAAACACATCAAAAGACACTTTGAATCACATTCAATGAAAATAAATGACGGCTACAAAGAACATGTGGGAGTTTTTGCAGCATGTGACATGTCCCTTGTGCACTAATGTCTTGTTATCCAACTGTTTGGGCAAGAAATTATTTGATTGGCTGAAGATTTGGACCGTCACTTGGTGCTGCATGTGCAAGGCGAGACAGAATTGCATGGTAGATTTCTGATTTTGGCTCTGCTTTTGATGCATACTTTAAGATGTATTTGAGGACAGCATGTTTACAAAGAATAGGTTGGAAATCAACATTAGCTCTCCATATTTAAAGCATGATAGGGTTGCGAATATTGAGAAGAGAATAATTTCTTGCGGGATTGTATGTTTTATGACCATTTGCATCAATGAATAATTAAGAAGCAACTTGTAGCTCATATGGAAAACCATAGCGATATTTGAAATATGTCCCTATTTTTCGAAGGCAAGTTGATTCTGAGCATTTAGTGTGTCTTTGAACAAAATTGACAAGTTCTTCATAGTCAACTGAGTAGTTTAATGCAAATATGGATGGTGATGCAAGACTGCATGGATCAGTTTCTATAGAATGATGCAACCCCGATGTTGATGAGTGCGTATCATGAGGATTCCAAGCTATAACATATGTGTCAAAAAAAATTTGCAGCTTCAACTGCAACAATATCTTCTCAATCTAAAGTGTCCATATTTGGTGCATCTGCTAACCAAATAAAACCCTGAATGTGTGTCGATTCTCTATGTTTCCATTCGAACCTTCATTGACAGAAAATAAATATATTAGAAATCAAAATGTATAAAGTGAAAAATATGAAGAGAAGAATAAGAAGCAAGAAATGGTAAAATACCTGCACCAAGAATCTGTTATATGAAAACCTTTTCGAAGCACCTCTTGAAGGAATGTCTTGAATCTATTATGAATGTATTGTGATGTAATATGTGGATTTGATATATGATGTTGTGAAATTTTCATTGGTAGTCTTGAGCTAAATTGGTAGAATGTGCAGTAGGCATCAGAGCATGCAAATTTTTCCATTTTGTATCAGCTGCACTAAGGGTAAAGAAGAAAGTTGGCGTACCTTGTTGATTGATCATACTAGTTAGTTTATCCCTACTTTTGTTCAAATATGAGCATTTTCCACGTAATGAAGATCCAAATCATGTGACCTACTCACCAATTTTTTGATTAGGCATGTCTTGCAATTGGTTAACAAGTTCAAGTATTGTCGGAGGTAGTCTATGTTCAAGATTAGTTTTGACAAAAACAAAGGTTGTAGCATTATTCTGATGAGGCGTAATTACATTGTATATGTAGTAGCGGAATCGAGGATGTTGCCCAAATCTATTGTCATGATAGTGAATTAGGTGAAGTGCATATTTGTGCATATCAACCTCATGGATGCACGGTTGTTTAAGCATTGTTGCACCTGTGGGAAACAAAGTTGGAAAAGACATGGAAAGAAGTCCTTCTATGTTGTACTCATTGATAGGTGAAATTTCTATAGGAGGCCAATCAATTGAAGGTGCTGGTGGAGTATTTGGTATTTTTAACAACTTTCTAATTTCTTCAACTTCATTTCTAGCATTAGGTTGTGTTGAAATAAATGAGGAGGATTCAATTTCATAGGGTTGAAATGAATTTGGTGGTTCAACTGTAGAGGAAAAGATTTGCTGATGAGATAATGTATCATTTCTATTAACATGCGGAATCTAAGGTGAAATGTCTGTTGAGACAAGAGGAAGTGAAGATAATGCATTTAAGTTGATATATACATCCTTTTAGTATGGGTCGTTTTCCATTTTGTATTCAAGGGAAACAAGAACACGTGTATGACTAACAAACATTTCATATGGATTGTTTGTAGAGTTAAATTTGTGAACAACAAGCATGTCAAGTTGTGATATTAAATGGGGCAGGTATTTGGCAATGTTGGAAATGTCTTGGGGGAAGCAGATAGTATGTCCATAATATTTATATTGACCACTGTGAGCATGTGTAACTTGTAAAATTGGGTTAGCATGACTTATCAGCATTTCTTCAACTTGTGTAAGTGCTGCGAGTACATGTGGTTGGATGCCTAGATCGATATTGTTTTCGAATGAAAACTGATGGTCTTTTCTTTCTAGAACACAACGAGAATAAGTATATGCATCATGGATTTTTCTCGTTACAATACTAGGATATCATTCTTTGCAAATTTAGCAGACATGCATATCATGTAGTTGGTCCATTTTTTTACAAAATCATTGATGTGCATCATTGAGGTGGATGCTTGATCGATTTAGCATAGATGGTTGAAGCAAAGGTGTGTTGAGAGGTTCGAGGAGAGAAACTGGACAAGACATATCCACAGGTAGCCGTGCAGCTCTATAAAGACAACGTTGTCTCTTGTTGTTTTTATCTTTGTTCTCTACATATACAATTCTTCTTCGTGCATTGGCTTGTTCATTGTCATGAGTTGGCATAATGCCTACAACCAAATGGTAAAATTGTTAACTGCAAAGTTTATCAATATAAAGCAATATACAAAAAGAAAATATTAAATGATTGGATGTACATAACCAAGAATAAATAAATAACCAAATCAACAATAATGTAATTTACATGAGATAAATTGTAATTCTCTCAAAATATTGTGTATCACAAATGGGGAAGCCAACAAATTATTTCAACAGAAACATGAGCGTAGAAGTGTTTGGTTTCCAATATTTTATCTCGTTTGTGGTTTCCCATATTCGATAATAAAAAATTGGAAATAGGAAATCAGAAATGTTTAAGGTAGAGAAAATATCGGGCTGAGTAGAGTCATTCGAAGCAGATGAAGTAGAGCTTCACATTACAGGAGAGAAATGTCCTAAGCATCCAGAGGCATTCAAAACTGAATTGATGGAGTATACAAGTTATGTCAACACAGCTATAATAAAAATCGATAATTTTGATCAAGTGAAAACAGTGCTAAAGTGAAAATAGTGGTTGAAAAACTTCATTATGATGACCTGGTATAATTCCTACAAGAAAATTGTAAAATAGTTAACTGCAAAGTTTATGGATATAAATAATGGACTTGGTAGATAGAGAAGTTACACGGAAAGAGTACAAACAGACAAAATAAAGTTTGAGCATTTTCGCAACTTGTATTTAAGCGATCAACTTTATGTCGCTTATTCGGTTTTGCCAGATCACGGGATATAATAACGGGAAATTGCTAAATTTAGAGGCAGACCGATAAAATATCCAAAATATAATTTATTTGCTTCTTGATTTTTGATATCCGAAATATCGGGTATCGGAAATGGCGAAGGAAACAAATCATTTCAATAGAAACATGACTATTCAAGTATTTGGTTTCTGATATCGGAAATGGGAAATAACGGATACCCAAAATAGCGTTAAAAAAATCTCAATTTTTCGGTTTCCCATACTCGATAATAGAAATTTGGAAATAGGAAATTGGGAATCTTTAACGAAGAAAAAAAATTGAATTTTTTTGGCCATACAGTTGAAGTTTTTCGGCTAAAATAGTGGTGTAGACATAGCTCAGCATGTTCTCCAATATTTCAGATGCAAAACATAGTAATTTTTATGGGTTTATATCCAATGAGCTAAGAACCATTATCACATAGTAGGAAAAAACAATGGTGTAGACATAGCTCGGCATGTTCTACAATATTTCACATTGTAGAAATTTACGTGTGAAAATAACGAATATGTTGTGACTCTATTTCTGATTTTGCAACATATACAGAAGTTCTGTGTGTTCAAATATGAATATGTCCATGTTCCTAGTGCCAATATTCGATACTTAGTATTTGCGATATTTTGGTATTAAAAATTCCTGTTTAATTTATTCCTACGCTAACTTTATGCCTATTTTAAATTTGCTCTCTGTTATTTTTCATCGGTCTCTCAATAAATTTGGTGGAAATTTGGTGGATAAACTTGGTTTGATTCTATATATCAAATTATTATTTATATATAAATGTAATTTTGAAGATTGGGGAATCGAAAATCAGGATATAGGGTGTTCCTTATTTGAAAACACGGTTATTAGATTTTGAGAAATTAATAACAACAAGCACATATTTTGCAAAATTGAAAGTTACAGTGTTCCTTATTGGAAAACGTAGGACTTATCGAATTCCAAATATGATCCATTTGTGGTGAACTTGTTGATTAGTTATTTTCAACGATGACAATTACAACTTTTAAGTGTCCATTTTCAACAATTGGTGCCGATTCAGTTGAAAGAAGACACATGTATTTTCTTGAGATCATAAAAACATTTATTACAGACAAGTTGAACAAACTTATATATTTATGTATCAAGTGAGATTGCTGATGATGTATTTTTAACCATCACAATTACAACTTTTAGGCATGCATTTCCAGAGAACGTCTCTATTCTAATTGAAAGAGTAAGAAGTAATTGTTTCTTGCAGATTCTTTGGACTATTTCAGCAATTGATGTTGATTCTGTTGCGAGAAGACAAGGGTCTTTTGAAGAGATTCCCATCAATTGTTTTGCATCATCATCAAAATCAATCACACCATGAATATTTCCAGTTATATCTTCCAAGTCAACCTTTAGGATATATCGGTAGTCACATTCAACAAAATCTCCATCACATTTACCACAATGCCAAATGTCTCCAACTTTGTTGACAATCTTTTTCATGCATTGTATACCATCAAGAAAAAGAGGGCATGCAAGGAAATTAAAGTCATCCATGTTAACAGTTGTGATGGTTGTAGCAAAAGAATACCAAATAGCTTTTTTAGATTCTTGAAGAGCTTATAGCTCATTGATGGTAATGAATTTTCGACGAGTAGAATTAGAGGCACTGAATTTATTACTCAAAGACAGATATGCTAAACGAAATCCATTTTCATTAAACCATCTTTGAAGAACTGATGTTTGTTCAATATTTGGTTTTATAAATATAGTAGTGTTTGAAATAGTGCCAACAGATTTTCCATTAAAATATGTAACATGACCACCCTTGATCACTACTGCTGTAGGAGTAGGTAAACCACGAAGGTTGGCAAGCTCAGCTCCTTGAATTTAGAAATGTTCTCCCCAAAGTGTTATTTCAATACTGTAGCCTGACATGTCGCGAATTCCAATGGTTCGCTTAACAGTTTCAACACCATCTCGTTTTCGAATCGTGGATGTAGGTGAAACTTAAATGACAAGTCCATGAAGGTCAATGTTTCACTATCTCACAAGACACATTTTAAATTAGGCAAAAAACCAATAGCTAAGATTTTATTGACATGCATGATATAAGCAATACATGTGACAATATTTTTGCAACAAAGTAAGATTCACATTCAATTAAAATGCAGCAATGGTGTTTGACCATCTAACAAGAAAACTAAATGAACAATGAACGAATACCTACAAATTTAGCAAATTTAGCAAACTTCAAAATCTTCTGACGGAAATTCAGAGCGTAAATGGAACAAAACAAAAAGTAACAAATAGTATTACCATAAGGCATCTTTATATATGGAAAGCAAAGGTGATATAACAGAGAGTGTGATAAATGAAATATTGTAAAAATATCTTGTGGATCATCATTAGATGAGAAAAATTGAAGATACAACCCCATGTTTATCAGTAATGAAAAATTCTATTGGATTAATGGAACAACAATGCATTGATGAAGCATTAATGTGAATGAAGAGACATCGGCAAAGTGTCTTTCATCACCTAAACCAGCAATCAAACAAAACCATGGCCAAATTGATGCCAAACTAAACATTTTAAATGCACAAAAGTGATGCAGTAAATAATATCCTAAATCCAAAACCTCAATTGAAAATAATTTCTAGCACCAGTTATTTAGGACAACATATAGAAGTATAGTGAAAACACGAAAGCCACCTGTCGAACAAACATGATAAACAAAAATTGGAAAGAAGGATTCTTAATGAAAATCAATCCATTGAGTCCATCAATCCATTCAGGCACAACAACAGATAGAAGTTTCATCAAAAGACGCAATACACCTGGCGAAAAAAAAGACGGTACCAATCAAATCCATACGAACAAACAGAATAAATACTGAGCATTTTCAGAACATGTACCTAACTGATCAACTCCATGCTGCCTTTTTCCACACAGAAAGTCCATGGTTCGCCCCTGCCCAATTACGGGATATAAGAATGACGAAATTTAACCACGATGCGAAATTTCCGATTTTGTAAGATGTGATTTGCAACATTTCTGATTTCTAAAGTTTCCTATTTTCAAATAAAGAAACGTCGAAGATGGTATTTCCAACTTTTGACATTGGTGTATCCCAAATCAGTGTGAAAACCCTGTGTAAAATGAATGAAATTGTTGCCATAAAAAAATTTGTATATGTGAGTTTTGAATTTCGTACTTGCTGCAATAACCTGATTTTTCTCTCCGGTTATTTAATCTCCGCCAAATGTAGGGTCACTGAAAAAAAAAAAGTGCACAGAGAGTTTAAGATAAGCATGGAATTAGCACATGAAGAACTTGTGTAGAAAAAATATGAATAGAAAAAATAAATCTTGACACAAAAAACCATCCAATCAACTCCATGCTACCTTCTTCCGTATCTGCCGGATCACGGGATACAATAACTAGAAAGTGTAACAATTAAACTCCCCAATAACTAGACGACACATGTCAAGATGTTAATGGTCAGGGAGATATTTTTCTCTTCGATTATTTAATCTCCACCAAATTTAGAGTCACCAAATAAATAAAAACGCATAGTGAGTTTAAGATAAGCATGGACTTCATGACACAAAAAACCACCCGATCAACTCCATGCCACCTTCTTCCATCCTTACCGGATCACCGGATACAAGAACCAAAAAGTGTAACAATTAAAATTTCCAATAACCAGGAGACACATGTCAATATGTTAATGGTCAGGGAGACAATGAATCTTTTGGGAGAACTTCTTTCATTGAGAAAACACTTATGGCGTAATTTAAAAAAATCCAACATTTAATTTTTAGAAGTTATAGTTTTAAATATAATAAAATAAAGTAAATATATAAAATGAGATATACAAGTTTTAATACTTTCAGTTTTAGTTTTAATTTCAATAAAATAAAATGTAAAAAAAATTAATGTCATAGCAACGTCTTTAAATTTAAAAAAAAATCATAAAAATTTAAAAATTTAAAAAAAATTTCTTCTTCTTTTTGAACTTACCTCATTTAAAAATAGGCCTCTTAGTAGATTAGATTTCACAAGAAACCTTTCATTAAAATTTGCATGGTGATTATGTTTGGAGTATGTTACTACTCAAAAGAACAATCATGATAAAGTCTAGATCACATTGTGATCAATGACAAACGAAAGAGAATATAGAGCTATAACGTCCTCATACCTCGTAATGCAGATAAATTAAAAACTTTGATTCAAAAACCCTTGTTGTCCTTTTGAAACACAGGGAATGGACGTTAGCACACTCTTCAATCTTCAACATTCATTCTCAGGCTTAGAAACCATTATAACAGTCGTTCCTCCCTTGAAAAATCTATTTTGTGACCAGAAAACCTCTTATGGACTAAATCTATCATTTCTACCACCCGCCTTCAACCCTATGGAACTCGAAAATCAGAACACAAAATACAATGAAAACATTAACCTTATTCCCCTCCGCCTTTCCACCTTCTGCCTGGAACTTGGAAGTTGAAACTCAAAACATGACGAAAACAATAGAATTTCAATAAAATGAGTCAACCATAATGGTTGAATTGACATATTTGCCATAAAAGAAAACTACTTTTTTTTCTTCGTATTTTCGACATATCTCCCTATGTTTTTACTCAAATTTTAGGAGGGATAGCTTGTTGGATGTGGAATTTAATTCCACATCCAACAAGTCCCCTCACTGCATACTTTTGATGGACCTTTCTACCCCAAAAATAAGAAATACCTGAAAAAACATGATGATGATGTCATCATCACATTTGTTTAGGAATTTATTGGTTTTGGCGTAGCGGGGTCCGTCAAAAGTATGTAGTGTGGGTACTCATTGGATGTGGAATTAAATTCTACATCCAATGAGCTCTCTCTCTTAGAATTTGAGTAAAAACACAGGGAGATATGTCAAAAATACGAACAAAAAAGTAGTTTTTTTCATTCTTCCTCCAAAATTAATAACTATCATTTTATTATTTTAACTATTATTTTATCATTTTCCTTAGGAGGCCCATTTCAGACCTCAAATTTCCTCTAATGTCTGCCTTTCCTCCTTCTTCCAGGAACTCAGAAGTTATAACTCTAAACACGACGAAAACATTAACCTTCTACCTTTCCCCCTTCCACCCGGAACTCAAAAATCGGAACTCAAAACCTGATAGAACATTAACCTTCTACCTTTCTACATTTTCTCCTTCTTCCCTTAACTTGGAATTCGGAAATCAAAACACAACGGAAACATTAACCTTCCTCCTTTCCTCATTTCCACCTTCCACCCGGAACTCGAAAATCGGAACTCAAAAGCTGACGTAACATTAACCTTTTGCATTTTCACCTTCCACCCAGAACTCAGAATTTGGAACTCAAAACATGATGGAAACATTAAACTTCTTTCTTTCCTCCTTTCCGGATTCCACCCGAAACTCAGAAATCATAACTAAAAACCCAATGGAACATTAAACTTCCGCATTTTTGCCTTTCTACCTTCAGCACGGTACTCGGAAGTCAAAACTCAAAACGTGAAGGAAACATTAACCTTTCACCTTTCTTCCTTTCTTCCTTTTGCTTGGACCTCAGAAGTGAAAACTCAAAACATGACACAAACATTAACCTTTTGCCTCACTGCATTTATGCCTTTTACCTGGAGATTGGAAATCAAAACTCAAAACATGATGGAGCCCTTCAAGCCTCTTTCATCCTTTCAACCATTCCTCCTTCCTCCTTGAACTCAGAAATTGAAAAATTGACTTTCGACCTTAGCCTTTTTTCTGTACTTTCGACTTCTGCTTTCCGACCTCGGACTTCGAAAATCAGAAAGTTAACTTTTGCCTTAGAAATTTTCTGCACTTTCTTGCTTCTGTCCCTTGCCTCCTACAGGAATATCTTGGGGTGTAAAAAACCCACATTCTTCCTTGTTTCAACTGCTCTCTTCTGTCTTCCGCAAGTGGATTTTGGGTGCGGAAACACAACATTTCTTACCTTAGCTTCTTTTTTGATCCTGTAACCAGGTTTCTAGCCTCCATGACCAAAAGCAGAAATGCATTGAAACATACAAGGAAAATATAGATGCAAATGCAGCAACATTCGACAATAATAAAATATACTAAAACATTATAAGAATTCATCATCTTCATTCATTCATAAGCAAATACATTGCAGAAATAACACAACAGAGATTACTTATCTTGAAATTTGTCCCGCAACTAGTTATGTCACTGCAACCTTAAACCAAACCATAGGACAGTGCATTCATTAATATCTCAACACCACTACCACCCCCGAGATGGGCATGATTTCTATAAGGAACTAGGGAACAACAGGCTCATACATAGACAACACTCATCAAAACAAAATCAAACCAACCTATAGTTGGGTTTCTCAGGCTGCTAAGAAAATGGAAAGGTAGAATTGCTAAGCTAGTGAGCTCAACCATAGAGCTATGGAAACCTACACCAGATCTATGAAGCTTGGCATTCCAAAATACCTACACACCTAACACAAGGAAGCATCCCCTTATTTTCTCCACACTCCCTTGAGCTATGCCTTCCCTTCTAGTGCTCTTCAGGGTGTGCATAAAATATTTTCCATCCCCTTTTGATCTATCTATGAGGTTCCTCTCTTCACTAGGTTTATCAGCCAATTTTGGGCCTCTTCCACTCCTAAGTATTTTAGAACAAAAAATGGATGCACATCACAAAAACCCACAAGGAAAAACAACAATGCAGTCTTCACAATGTAGAAATGCATAGCAATAATTTGCTAAAAACAAAATTCTCTGCGACTCTGGCTGATGAACAATGCATAATCATGAACGAATGAAGGGTGTCATCCAACAACTAGGAAAAACAACAAAAACCTTTCACGGATGAGGGAAAGGATGGAATCGCAGGAATCACATTCTTCCTTGTGTTAGAAGAAAGAATGCATCTTCCTAGACTGGAGGTTGCAGGTTGTAGGAAGCTCACACACACAATCAGATTGTCATTCCTTTCTCTACCCAAGGAATTAACTTGATCAACCAATTTATGGAATAAATGAATGATTGCGAACAGAGGCCAAAAGGTAGATGAGGGTTCATGGGTTCCCCCATTGACATCTGGTCTCACCCTATTGGCTCAAGAGTTTTAATAACTCCCCTCCCTATTCTTTATGAAATCATGCCCCCATCTCTTTCACGCTACAGTCCAATAGTTAGTTGTGGTATTTTATTAATTGAATTGTTACATGATACATCAGAATATACAGTGTATGACTCAGTACCATAATGATAGGCATTGACCTTGATCACGTATACAAAAAACATCGAATCAATTGCAGAACCTTGGCCTAGATCTCCTTGCCATGATTTAAATACAATATATATATCATGTACAATTTCAATACCATGGGGTCAAAACTGAGGTATTACATTCCCCTCCCCCTTACAATACCACTGTCATTGATGCTTTACAAAATTGAATAAAAATGGATGTGCCAGTCGCATTGCATCCTCCAACTCCCACGTAGCCTCTTTAGGACCGTAGTGCTCCCACTGCACCCTCACCTATCCAACGACTTGATTCTGGAGCACTGTGAACTTCATGTCGAGGATGCACAATGGCTCAGTTTGGAACTCTCCCTTGGGTTCCACCTAAATCACATCCCAATTTACCACATGGTTAGGATCATGTACATATTTCTTAAGCAAAGAAACATGAAAAGACATTATGAGCTCTAGTGCTAGCAGGAAATGCAAGTCTATATGCAACTGGCCCTATTCTTTCTATTAGGATATTTAGACACTTAGGAGTCAGTTAAGATCAACTTGTGTAATATGATCCATTAGGTAAAAGTGTGTTTCTTTAGTATGCACTAGTATGCATTTGTAAATATTCTAATCCGATGGTCACGATATGTTCTAGACATAGAGTCATCCGATGGTTCAACTTCTCTTAGATCATACCTACCATTGATCCATGGCTTAACACCCTATTGGTACACGATATCTATTTAAAGAGCATGGATGATCCTTGGGTATTTCATTGATTATGAGAAGCTCGTGTAACTTTCTTTCTTTTTCATAATAAATTGATCCAAGTAGCTATTTGGTTGGGGACGTGGACTATTTTCCCTCTCGAGGGTTTTAACCACGTGACAAACATTAGTGTATTGATCTATGTTATTTTTGTGTGAATTGGTTTCTCTAGGTTTTTGGTGTTTTTGGAGTACCCTGTGTACCCGAACATGGTATCAGAGTGTTTATGAAGAGCCGCTTTCAGTTTTGATCAAGATCTGGAACCGGTGTTGCCAAAACTTTGAAAGGGTTTCTATTTCTAGAGTTTTTTGCATTTGTGGCCTATGGGAGCTATTCCATTGCATCCGAAGCACCGTTTCCATTGGGAAATAGTTTTCGTTTCACTGAAAACCATTTTTGTTTGATCCAGAAACACCCATTTCAGCAAATCTGAAGATACATCTGGGAAAGCCTTATTGTCCCAACATAAAGAAAAGTCCAAGCCTCCCAAGAATCAAAATTTTCACAATAATAAGCCAAACAACAAGGGTCCCAAACCCTCTCAACTAGATCCTTCTTTAAAAAATAACAAAGGATCCAAGCCAAAAGGAAAGAAAACTGAGCGTCATTGCAATTTTTGTGGGAAATATAATCATGATGAATCTAAGTGTTTCAAGAAGATGGTATCCTTGGAAGTAGCAATGAAGAAGCACCACATCAGCCTAGATTCATCTTCAGAATCTACCTCTCATGGACATGCACTTTGTGCTTTTGGTTACTCTTATACTGCATCTTCTTCTTGTACTTCAATTGAATGGCTCATTGATTTTGGAGCATCTTATCGTATGGCTAAGGATTGAGCCATCTTTTCTACTATGCATGAATGTAACACCAAAAAAATATTTCTTGGTGATGATAGATCTCTAAGTGTTGTAGGATCTGGAATAGTTCCAGTAGAAAATGCTCATTTGAGTGATGTACTATGTGTTCCAAAAATTTCCTGCAATTTGTTATCAGTCTATCAAATTACTCATTCAGGTGAAGGTAAAACTGTGACGTTTACACCTCACCAAGTTGTAATCAAGGATTTTAAAAATCCACAAAATGTCCTTGCTACTGAAACTGTTGATGATATTACCAGGTTGTACAAATTTAACAACTTTGGGTCATCACCTTTTCCTTAAGTTTTTTTTGCTCGTAGTGATAACTTGAGCAAACTTTGGCATGAGGGATTTGGTCACTTAAATTATCACTCATTGCAACAACTATGTAAATAAAATATGGTGATTGGTCTTCTGATGGTATCTTGCAAGGATGGTGTTTGTTCCAGTTGTGTACTCAAAAAACATCATCAGGACAGTTTTGACAAACGTGCCTCTTGGCACGCCTCGATTCCCTTGGAGCTTGTGCATAGTGACTTGTGTGGCCCTCTTCCATCTGCTTCCTTTTTTGGTTTCAAATATTTCTTAACTTTCATTGATGACTACTTCAGATGCACTTGGGTTTACTTCCTAAAAATTAAGAGCGAAGTATTTAACATGTTCTTGGCCTACAAGGCTCTTGTTGAAAAACAATCTGGTCATCAAATATTAAGTTAACATCTGGCAATGGAGGAGAATCTATTAACAACAAGTTCACTAATTTTTGCACTGAACAAGGAATCCAACAACAACACATTGTTCCATATACACCACAACAAAATAGTGTAGCTGAATGGAAGAACTGCACTTTAAAAGAAATGGCTTATTGTATGATCCAATCTAAGGGACTAAGTCTTCAATATTGGGATGAGGCCATAAATTGTGAAAATTACATAGTTAATCGTACAACCACTAAAGTTTTACAAGGTATAACATCAGAAGAAGCATGGAGTAAAATTAAACCAGATGTAAGTCACTTTTGTGTGTTTGGTTTTGAAGCATGGGCTCACATTCCATATGAAAAATAGAAAGCATTACAGCCTAAAAGTGAAAAGTGAATATTTGTTGGATATTCTGAAGATGTAAAAGGTTATAGACTTGTTTAGCCACATTCACATGATATAATCATTAGAATAGATGTTAAATTTGATGAAAATATCTTCGACTGCATGCCTAACTTGGTGGGTGTTCCATCTTCGGCTTGCAAGCCTGATTCGACGATTGTGCCTTCTTCTTCTTCTTCTTCTTCCAACTTCCTTGACAGGTTTCTAACTCTAGTTTTTAATGATGACAGTGAGGATGAAAATCCACCTCCACCTGCTCATGTTCCTCCAGTTGCACCAGCACCAATGCTTCCTCGATGGGTCCATTCAACATGTGAAGCAGCTAGTGATCTTGCCAGTGATCCTAGAGATCAACATCAAACACATTCCTAGTTTTAGTGAGCCTCTTCTCTTTTGACTCATGTTCCTCTAGTTGCCTGCTCATGTTCCTCCAGTTGCACCAGCACCAATGCTTCCTCGATGGGTCCATTCAACATGTGAAGCAGCTAGTGATCTTGCCAGTGATCCTAGAGATCAACATCAAACACATTCTTAGTTTTAGTGAGCCTCTTCTCAAGTTTCTGAGAATCATGATCCATAAAATTTTGCAGAAGCTTCAGGAAATCTACATTGGGATGAAGCTATGGATGAAGAATATCGTTCCTTAATGGGGAATGATAATTAAGATCTTGTTCCTCTTCCAAAAGGAAGAAAACTTGTCAGATGTAAATGGATCTACAGAACTAAGGATGCATCAGATGGAAGTGTTGAAATACTTAATACAAGGTTAGTTTCCAAAGTTTTTTCCCAAGTTGAAGGGATTGACTACAATGAAATTTTTTCCCCCGTCGCAAAAATGAACTCCATCCACCTTGTTCTTTCCCTTGTAGCCTTACATAACTAGGAATTCCATCAAATGGATGTCAAGTATGCCTTCTTACATGGTGATTTAAAGAAGGAAATTTACATGGAACAACCTCCTGGATATGTTCATAATAACTCTAGCCTTGTCTGTCTCATTAAGAAATCCTTATATGTCCTTAAGCAAGCTCCTAGATATTGGTTTGCCAAAATGGATAGCTTTCTCCTTGACACTGGCTTTTCTAGATGCCATTCTGACCCCAATGTCTATACCAAGAAAGTAGGAAACCATCTCATCATACTTGTTCTTTATGTTGATGATCTTATCCTTACTAGTAGTGACCCTAAACTTTTAACCCATGTGAAATCTAGTCTTAAGAAAATTTTTGAAATGTCAGACTTAGGACATTTCCATTATTTTCTTGGTCTCCAAGTATTGCAAACCAAAGAAGGAATATTTCTTTCCCAGTCTAAGTATGCTTGTGACCTTCTTCATCACTTTCATATGGAATATTGTAAACCAGCCCCTTCTCCCTTCCAGTCTGGAGTCAAACTTTCTGCCACTTGTACTTCCCCTGAAGTAGATTCCACCTTGTATCGACAGCTTGTTGGTAGTTGTTATGGAGAGAAATTCCTATGGCTTGGGGTACCACAACAGACAGCTAGACTCCAGAAATCAATCTTTCCCAATATGCAATAGAAATAAAAACATCTAACACTAAAGGATCGGACCTCGTACCTTATTCCGGACGGTTGTAGTAGATCCCCGTTGAGCTTTCCAATCTTCAGCTTGAATTGTTATAGCACGTCCTCAACAACAAGTAAACAATACAAGCATACTATATTTCATGGTGTTAGACCTATTCTAGCATATATAATCAATAATGTATAAGCATTTGACATATTCCAATGGATGCAACATTCATTCAAATACACATTACTGGACAGGAAAAGATATTTCTATTAATATGAATCAGATATTACAAGTGACAACCTCTGATGGCACGTCTGCGAACCGGAGAAACTGAATCCCCCACTTGGGCCTCCACCACCTCAATCCTCCATCACTTCGATAGCAAGCTTACTAACAAAGGGAAAGCTTGGGAAGAACACAACAGTGCTCCAAGGGACAAAGGGATGCAGACTCAAGCATAAAGTTCTGGCAACAATGGACTATAATTTTGATGCTCTCAATTGTTTCTTATATTTCTCCCCTCTTCAATGTACCAAAGGGTTCCTTATATAGCTTCACATGGGATAATGAAGGGTCGAATCCGAGCGATCTCAAGGCATATGGAAGGCCAAGAGTCAAATGAGTCGGATCCAAGTCAAGGAACAATCCAAAAGGATTTGGATTCATGCACACATCCCTATGTACACGACTATTGAGGGAATACCCGCGTATGTACGCGGTTATCGGGGAAAAAGCCGCGTATATCAATATTCTAATGTTTTTAGGGATGATCAAGGTAACATCAAAAGATATAAAGTGGTCCAAAGGGGCTAATGAGTCTGCAGCGGGACAAGGGAAGGCCATACAATGTGCGATTAACCTAGTGGGGTGAAAATCTCTATAACAGATGCCCCCTAATGTATGAGATCAGAGGGGATATACGATGGCCGAAATACATTATAAGTCCATCCCAGGAAGGAAGTGATGAAGGTACCCAAATGGAATACCAGCCACCCAATCAGCATAATACCATAATACAACTCTGCATATAATCTGCAAATACATCTAGCAGTACCGGATACATAAGAGTACAATGGCCATGAATAGGCATGATACATGATAGAACATATGTGGTCATCGCCACGTACAATATACATAGATCAGAATCTCCATGATGAAGATATACAAAGGACCATGATCTCCACAAGGATGAAGATATACAAATAGATTAAGATCTCCATAGTGGCTGGAAATGTCTGACATACACTGGAACAAGTCACGAGCACTGAAATCTCATGAACACTGGAACGATCAAGGAGGTAGCATATAAGAGATGCCACCAATCTGGAAGGTCTTCTACACAAACTGCTACGAGTACATGTCCTACTATGCGAATAGAGGTGTCGAGGTCAAACATAGTAGTCCATCGTCTGATTACCGGTCATTGATGTATACCATTATCAGACGCGAGATCACCCACCGATAATGAAAATGGGAATCAAGGTACTAGAGTGCAAACTAACAAGTGTGAATAAATGTGTTGAGGTCGAACACTTGAGAGGATCCATCGATCAGGGGACATTGATGTATTCCCAAAACTGTCGATGGCGAGAGAACCTGCCACTGATGACTGCAAGTCTCAAGGCACTCAAAAATGACTCTAGACTCCAATCCCAGAATAAATGATCTGAAGTCGATGGGATGAAATCCGCTGAAAGGAGGGCATTAAGGCATCCCCCATCATCCAACACGAGGTACTCAGCAAAGCTGTATGATGTGGAAGGACTCGATCATAAGGTGCACGAACCAGTAACTGTACCGAGAATGGCCGACATGCAAAGTCAAGATAACTGAGGAATGGCCGACTCAGGTTTCAACTTCCTTCGAACAAGAGCATAACGGCATATGGTGACTGAATAAAGGCAGCATAGACTCTATATAAAAACTGGGACATCTCTATGACACAGGAGGCACCAAGAGAGGCTCCATAGGGACTGGAAGCATAACCAGTCGGTGGAGATAAACTCAGATAAACGAGTACAGCTTCCTAAAGTCAAACTATAACCCAACCAACGGATGTGATATACAGTGCTCTCTTCAAAGGTGACATGACTCAACAGCTGCCAAAGATAACATCTTTTCCCGTCCATCTTTTTGGTTTTTTAATTTTTTTTGGTCTTTTTCAGTTATTTGAAAAGCTTGAAAAAAGAATAAACTAGCTTTATAGTTACAAACTCGGAGGAGACGAGTGTCATAAAGGCAAACAAACTAGTTCCAAGCAGTGGAACATACCTATGCTCAATGCAAGGAAACATGTGTAGGATATCGACACTCGGGGGAAGATCCCCTCCCAGTAAAAGGGTAAGTCAAGCTGCAAAGGATATACGAAATGGCTCTGCATGGCTAGACATGAGACAAGCTCGGGCTATATGGCTGAAACACAATGTCAGGGGAGCCGGCATAAAGCTCAATAAGACAGGCAAAGCTCATGATAATGCATTCACAACTTGTCATAAGGGGAGCCCAGAGGGAAACAGGCCAGCATAAGATCAAGAGGAGTATGAGGCTCTTGCTAAATGTCATGGCAATACTATACAACGAACTCCCACACCCTAAAGGGAGAAAACATAGGCATGGGCACCAAATACAAATAAGGCGCTAACTAGGGTACCCATGTAAGGTGAGGCTCTACCACTCGTATCATGCCACTTCTACAGCAGCAAGAAGGTTCCGTGACATAATAGAGTGGGTTCGTACCTAAGGCGAGAGTGACATGGTCATAAGGTCATGCAAAATTCAAACGGTGGTGAACCTAACCTATATGCCAGTATAGACATGATACCTGATAAAGGAACGAACGATTTCTGGTCACAAAAGAAGCATCCAATAGAAAACTTCAGACCCAAGGAAGACCCAACCACACTCACAACCCACCCAGCAACTTCCCACAACATCAGAATCACCAAAAGGGAGGATGTACGCGACTGTATAAAGAACAGTTGCGTATGTACGCGACTTATGGCCACAAATCCGCGTATGTACGCGACTGTAGTCCACAAACCCGCGTATACAGAGAAGGCAGTGGTAAAAAGAAGGACAAGGGTAAACCAATAAAGGGGAGTGTCAATGGACAAACAGGCTATAACATGCGACACAGAAACAGAGAGAAATAGAGAGCAAATCAATAATATCAAGCCCATTGTGCCCCCAACCCCAAAGAAGAACAAGGAACATCCCCAGCGGAGTCGCCAATTCCGGTGATCACGATGGGACACGAACCCACAATCTCCCCAGCAGAGTCGCCAATTCTATTACGGAGAGAAATTCCTATGGCTTGGGGTACCACAACAGACAACTAGACTCTAGAAATCAATATTTCCCAATATGCAATAGAAATAAAAACATCTAACACTAAAGGATCGGACCTCGTACCTTATTCCAGACGGTTGTAGTAGATCCCCATTGAGCTTTCCAATCTTCAGCTTGAATTGTTATAGCACGTCCTCAACAACAAGTAAACAATACAAGCATACTATATTTCATGGTGTTAGACCTATTCTAGCATATATAATCAATAATCTATAAGCATTTGACATATTCCAATGGATGCAACATTCATTCAAATACACATTACTGGACAGGAAAAGATATTTCTATTAATATGAATCAGAGATTACAAGTGACAACCTCTGACGGCACGTCTGCGAACCGGAAAAACTGAATCCCCCACTTGGGCCTCCACCACCTCAATCGTCCATCACTTCGATAGAAAGCTTACTAACAAAGGGCAAGCTTGGGAAGAACACAACAGTGCTCCAAGGAACAAAGGGATGCAGACTCAAGCATAAAGTTCTGGCAACAATGGACTATAATTTCGATGCTCTCAATTTTCTCTTATATTTCTCCCCTCTTCAATGTACCAAAGGGTTCCTTATATAGCTTCACATGGGATAATGAAAGGTCGAATCCGAGCGATCTCAAGGCATATGGAAGGCCAGGAGTCAAATGAGTCGGATCCAAGTCAAGGAATAGTCCAAAAGGATTTGGATTCATGCACACATCCCAATGTACACGACTATCGAGGGAATACCCGCGTATGTACACGGTTATCGAGGAAAAATCCGTGTATATCAATATTCTAATGTTTTTAGGGATGATCAAGGTAACATCAAAAGATATAAAGTGGTCCAAAGGGGCTAATGAGTCTGCAGCGAGACAAGGGAAGGCCATACAATGTGCGATTCACCTAGTGGGGTGAAAATCTCTATAATAGTAGTCTCTTATACTTGACTCATTCCTATCCTAACCTTTATTTTTCCATTGGTCGTGTTTCCCTGTTATATGCAAACACCTCATGAAAGTCACTGGAAATCAACAAAACGAATACTTCAATATATTTGAGGTACAATTCAGTTTGGGATTCATTACAGTACAAGGGGGAAACCTTTGTTGGTTGGTTTCACTGATTCAAAGTGGGTCGACGATCCTGATGATCAAAAGTCTACTGCATGTTATGTTTTCAGTTTGGGATCTAGACCTGTCACTTGGGCTTGTAAGAAACAAAAAGCTCTTTCTCTTTCTTCAGCAGAAGTAGAATATTGAGCTGCCATTAATGCCAGTCAAGATGCTTTATGGCTTCGATAGATCCTTTCATAGTTTGGATTCGAGCAGCAACAACCTACTCCACATTGGTGCAACAATAAAAGTGCCATCCAGCTTGCCAAATATCTAGTTGTACATCAACAAAACAAACACATTGAGCTACACATTCACTTCATCAGAAATATTGTTCATGATCATCTTCTTGAAATGCTCTACTATCGTATAGATGATAAAGTTGTAGACATCTTCACCAAGTCTCTTATAGAAGCGATTTTTTCTAAACTTTGATCTATGTTAGGAGTTCAGGAATGTGTCCCTAAGGGGGGATAGACTNCTAATAGTGTCAATTTTGTAAATCCTTCAATCCTATCCCAAGTTGTTCTTAAGGGGGGATGTTAGGATATTTAGACACTTAGGAGTTAGTTAAGATCAAATTGTGCAATATATCCATTAGGTAAAAGTGTGTTTCTTTAGTATGCATTAGTATGCATTTGTAAATATTATAATCCGACAGTAACGATATGTTCTAGACATAGAGTGATCCAACGGTTAAACTTGTCTTAGATCATACCTACCATTGATCTATGGCTTAACACCCAATTGGTCCATGATCTCTATTTAAAGAGCATGGAGGGTCCTTGGCTAGTTGATCGATTATGAGAAGCTCATGTAACTTTCTTTATTTTGTATAACAAATTTTTCCAAGTAGCTATTTGGCTGGGGTCATGTACTGTTTCCCTCTCGAGGGTTTTAACCACGTGACAAACATCGTTGTATTGATCTTTGATATTTTTGTGTGAAGTGGTTTCTCTAGGTGTTCGGTCTTTTGG
Organism: Pseudotsuga menziesii; assembly: GCA_001517045.1. Lineage (NCBI taxonomy): Eukaryota > Viridiplantae > Streptophyta > Pinopsida > Pinales > Pinaceae > Pseudotsuga > Pseudotsuga menziesii. The sequence continues at coordinate 522,978 of LPNX011130949.1, read as the reverse complement.
GAGTACCCTGTGTACCTGAACACTTTCAAGCATTTCAAATGGTAAGGTAAGGTAACTAGATTGAATTCAAAACTAGATTTAACACATAGATTCAAACTCAAAATTGGGGGGAAAGTAGAAATGCATCATATTGAAAATAACAAGAAAATCCTTACAATAAAATTTTGGAGGTGAATCTCTTCTCCTTTACTTTAAACCATCCTTCAACATCCATTCCATTTATCACCAAGATCTTGATGTGGAAAATAATTCTTCTAACATTTAAATCCTTTAGCATGCCTTTGCTTTCAGTTTTTTGTCCTTTACTTCACCTCATATGCCTTACTTATATAGCATTAGGATTTTTGCACCCAATCACTAACCATGAATGTGGGATTAAATTTTTTTATTTTTTATTATTTCTTCAAAAAAACCTATGTTTCTTAGTTTTTCATGAATTTCACTTGAATTTCCAGGATTTTAGGACAATACATATGACGTGTATTATTTCCACTTTAGGAGTTATGGAAACTGGTTTGGCCCTTAAGTAGTCTTGATCATGAATTCTTTAGAGAAGCATTTTTATTCTCATAATTCTTCCTTTGCAGAAGCATTGGTTCGATGAGAGATCAAAGCTCCCAATTTGCTCCAAATTATGGTCTTCATGTTGTGGGTGAAATGAAGATATGTTTTCAGGCCATCATTCTCAAGGGTGTTAATCTGATTTTTAACAAGGATGGTGATTAATTTTACAACATTTTGTTATTGGTCCATGCCAATTTTAGACAAGGAGGTGAAGTTTGAATTGAAATATCTTAGGCAACTGTGGGAAGCATGACCACATCAATAGTGGCAAAACACATATGTGGGGGATAATGTAACCCAACTATGCTTCCCAATTTTGATTTCATACCCCTAGAGAAAATTCATAAATTGTCCCTAAATGTCCCTAGGGTATGAGTTGCAATTGTCCATAGAATAGAAAATGTATCTCAAATTGCGAAACCATCAATTTCTATGGGATTCAAGATGACGGGTTTCATCTATGGTAACCTCTCTACCATGATTCAATTTCCCATAAATAGTCATATTATAACATATCCAGAACTAATATTTTCCTTAGTAAAGGTCAACTTTACACAAGGGAGTCAATTTTTAATTGAAATCTCCAAGGAGACTGTGGGAAGTGTGACCATGTCCATAATATCCAAACACAATAATGTGAGTTGAAAGAGCCCAGTTACTCTACATGATTTGGATTTTGATCCCCTGATGCAAGAATTGCCATGTGTTCCACTGAGAAAAACCCTAGTGTCCTATATGGATAAATAAAAGGAGCCTCTAACAATGGGAATCACAAAAGTGGGGAACCCCTACCTATAATATGATGCTAGGAATCCAATAGAATCGACGGTTTCATGATCTAATCTATAAACATAGAATCCTAAAAACCTAATCTATCCTTGTAAACTATTAAAACTAGATAGTGATCAATGGTGTTATTGCATAAATGATATTAATGATTGGTCAATGATAGCTTAGTGGATACAAACTAGGGTTTCTAAGGTTTGGAATACAAAATAGGATTTACAATACAAAATAGGGTTTCTAGGGTTTATAATACAAAATAAGGTTTAGGCTACAAACTAGACTTTCTACACTAGGCTTGGTTTACATGGTAGGCTAGGTTTACATGCTAGGCTAGATTAGGTTAGGACACTAAGGGTAATTGAGTATATATAATTTATGTTGAGCCTTGTTTAGGAAGCGTTACTCTAGGGATTATGGAAGTCTTTAAGGTAGGATATGGTAGTGTATAGGATATATTAGAGTTAAGGTAGGCTAGACTAGGTTATGGTAATTTAAATCTAGTGTAGGAAAGTATTAAATTAAATTCATTTAGGACAAGGTATGGTTGGTTAACATAGGTTATGTGGTTTAAGTTAGTGTATACTAATTTATATTAAGGTACTTTAGTTTATAGTACATATTTGTCAATGATGACATACTTTCAAAGTTGTAAAAGTACATGAATACATTTTATAGTAAATAATGCCAAGTGACGACATTGGAAAGTAGTGAAGGTGTGAATTTTTGATACCAGATATTGGTCAATGGTGATATTGCATAAATGATATTAGTGATTATTCATTGATAACTTAGTGGCTACAAAATGAGGTTTCTAGGGTTTAGAATATAAACTACGGTTTAGGCTACAAAATAGGGTTTCTAGGGTACACTATGTTATATGAAGGTAATTTAGTTTACAAAGTTGTAATATATGAGCTTAAGGTAGTAACTTAGGTTGGTGTAGTATAGGCTAGATTATGGTTTTCTAGTGGGGTATGAAAGTCTACGCTTTGTTTATCTAGGTTATATTAGCATATGATATAATAAATGTAAAGAATATATGTTAGGTTAGGTGTATTTTTCGAGACTAATAAACTAAAATTAAAAATAAATTCAAGTTATCCAAAAACATAATAGTTATTTACTTACTTTTATATCAAGATTGCAAGATATTTAATTTTCCCTTCTTGTAACAAGTTTTATCAAGGATGATAATAACAATTAGTCAAGAAGTAAGGATAACTGATTTATTAATTTTAGGACATCATTAAATTAATCTTACCATGACAACTGAGAAAACATAGTAATATTCATATACATAAGTGAAAAACCATGTATTCATTTGAAAATTTTGTCCATACATATACATTTTTTGGCAATAACATAGCATGGTTCCCAATGTATAAATAATGTCAACTTGTGCCCTATATAGCATACGAAAACTCGTACTCTAGATACAAAATATAAAAATTCATGCCCAAAAATACAACGCCATGGTAAATATACATAGGGTGATTTCTCAATCACTTTGGCCACCCTAAACACTTCCAGGTGCATATCCAAAATCGATCTTCCTCTTCTTTGAACTAGAGGAAGCTTGGGCCTTTTTGTCTTGTAGATTGCGTCTCTCTCGGATATGAAATGGAAAAAACAAGATATTAATATTTTTGTGCAATTCAATAAATTATCAAAGTTATAAAATAAAATTAGAATTCAAATGTTAAATAACTGACCGTAAGTGAGACTATAATTCGTGAGGTGGTTTTACTCCTCCTTATTGCAAGTCTATTAGGAATTCCTCCATGCAACATATATAACAATAAATTAATTGAAAAGATTAGATTCCTAAAATAATTTTTGTTAATGCTTGACAATATTTTCATAAACTAATCGATCTCACCATGAACATATAATGCAGTGGAGAGGATTGATTTACTGAGATGGATGATGGAGAAGTTGGCTTGACAATCCGGTCTAATGCAGTCATGGGAGTAGGCATATATGTAGTTGAAAAAATTGCATGTGGAACCACTATAGATGTAGCTATGGTGGCTAGCAAAGTAATTGTCACAAGGGTTGGTGCAACTGTCAAACAAATGGTGGAAGAATGAAATATGGAAGGGCATGGTAGATAGGGTGATGGGAATATATGATGATATACCCCTACTAGATTTACGATACATGGAATTTTCATAGAAGGGGAAGTGAATATTTTGGTAGATGGAAAGAGGGGGGAGGGTGGATGGAAGGACATGGATAGGAGGATGGGGGAGGGTGGACGGGTAGGGACTTCATGGACATATGGAGGAGGGTGGATGGAAGGGGAAGTGTTGACAAAGCGGGGATGGGATTGATGGAAAAGAAGGTGGATAGATGGGGAAGGGTGGATAAGAGGGATGGGGAATATATGGAATGGTGGGGATGCACTAGCATCTACACTAGGTGTATAAAATGGATGGAAGGTGGGGATGGTGGATGGAAGGGGGGAAACACACCAATCGCTACACCTGGCATATAAACTGGATGAAAGAGGGGGGTGGAATGGTGGAACTTGCAAAAAATAGTGGCATATACATACACATTTGTAATATCATAGTTTCATATAAACAATTAGAAATAAACCATACAAAGTAAAAAAATCAAATCAATTTAGTAGTGTACTTAATAACACATGGTAGTTGGTCATAAGGAGATCTATCGATTCCTGCTAGAGAAGATTTCTTATAAAAAATCTTCAAACACCTGTGGAAATATAGAAATATTAATATTGAGTTTATATAAACAATATAAACAATGTAAAACACAATGGAAAATTGAATTAATTCACAATGAGATGGGGAAATTATAGGACATTACCATAACACATGTGAAAAGTATAAGACATGGTCGATGCATGGGAAACTGTACAGATAATCAATTTTCTAAAAGACTTATATTGTGTCATGAACAACAAGTTTTAGAGTCGTATCTATTGATGGATGATTGTATGTCTCAGGTTTGGGAGGTGAAAATGGTCCCTTGGTCTTGTTATGTATGATGGGAAATGTTTAGTCTTTCCAATCCTATTTTTAAACAACTTGATGTATGATATTGGTAGTAAGTGTCAGTTTCTAATGTAGTCCTTTCAAATCCTTTGATGGTGGTTATGGTTCCCTTTGACCATTATTGATGTAGGAGCATTAATCCATCTTCAAGAAATCATCAAAAATGAGTTTTTGGAAGGTGCATCTATCAAAAGACGAGTTAATTTGTTATTTGTTGGTTCAAAACTGATTATCTGGAGCCTGAAATCAAGATATTCATGAACACATGATACCAATGTGTTAGTTAGTAGTTGCAAATTTTATGGATTTAGTTAGAATTAGATTGATGTTTAAATTGTAAGCCTAGAGGCATATTTAGGGGGCCAACAAAATGTAGACCAGGACAGCCAAAACGTTGTGATCGTGTGAATGTAAAAATGTGGAGAATTAAATAGAGTTTACAATCTATGGTTTAGAGTATTCATGATGTTATTTGTATTTAACTATGCAACAATTTTTTATGCTCATGCACTCCAGATCTGATATTATTGAATGTTGGTTTCACTATTTAAAGGATCAATGACTGAGTTACAACCTTGTATTTTGATAGTTTATAGAGTGACATGAATACAAGATTCCTGTAGCTGGTGGAATTTTGATAGCCGTTGTGTATTTTTTGAATTTACTATAATGTTTGAGATGGAGGGTGAATAAATCTGGTCCCATAACCCATAGGTTCAAGAATATGAAGGACCCCTGGATTGGTTGTCATCAGGTGGTATTAGAGCCCAAAGATATTCGATGAAGTAGAGCCCAAATATTTTTGGGTGAAGCAGAAGGAGGTACAAGTTTTTGTTAAGAAAGTTTGTTTTCTTTATGGTTGTATAGGTAGCAGCAGATGAAGGTGAGAATATTTGCAGTGGCCTAGAGCAAGGAGTGCTCATATAGTTCTAGAAGAAAGAACCAAGAAGATGCCAAAATACTGAGCCATAGGAGAGAAGCTTAGTGAGGTATCTTGTAACAAGTGGGAAGACTTGTTACTACAGAGGTTTTGTTCTAGGTCACAAGATAAGATTTCACAAGAAGACATATGATGGGGAGGTCATAATTTTTTTACCCTGGAATTCCGATGTGGGAGCATCAACCCACCTCTGATAAATAATCAAAAATGAGCTTTTGGAAGGCACAAATATCAAAAGACAAGGCAATTTGTTATTTGTTGGTTCAAAACTGATTATATGGAGCATGAAATCAATATCTTCATGAACACCTGAGAGAGATGTGTTAGTTACTAGTTGCGAATTTTCTGGATTTAGTTAGATTTAGATTGATGTTTAAATTGTAATCCCATAGGAATATTCAGGGGGCCAACAAAATATAGATCAGGCCATCCAAAACATTGTGATCATGTGAATGTAAAAATGTGGAGAATTAAATAGAGTTTACAATATCCTATTTAGAGTATTCATGATGTGATTTATATTTAATTATGAAACAATTTTTTATGCTCATGCATTCCAGATCCGAGATTACTGAATGTTTGTTTGACTGTTTGAAGGATCAATGACTGAGTTACAACCTTGTATTTTGATAGTTCATAGAGTGACACGAATACAATATTCTTGTAGTTGGCGTTTTTTTGATAGCTATTGTGTATTGTTTGAATTTCCTATAATGTTTGAGATGGAGGGCGAATAAATCTAGTCCCATAACCCACAGGTTCAAGAATACGAAGTACCCTTGGATCGATTGTCATCAATTATGGATTGAAATATTTTTTAACTAAAAATGTACACTATGTAAATCACAATGTCACATTCACCATTAAGTTTGGAAGTTTATCAAGGGTGCAACTTAGTGACTAGTATCAAAATGTTAAAACTTCCTTGAGAATGTGATATGATCATGATTGCATCAGGTTTGAAATTTAAAACAACATGACATGGCCATGGACATCAACAAGGTTTGAAATTTTGGATCCATGTGATGTGGTGAATTCATGTAAGGATTGAAATTTCAAAGGGGAACAATGTGGCACAATTGTTGTGAATTTTTAATCTTTCAAAGGAACATGTTATGGTATGTTCATCATTATGCTCAAAATTTTCGTTTAATGATCTATGATCGTGTGCCATATGAATTTATAACCCATGGATGGATGTGAGGAATAGGTAGTAACACCATGGAACTTTCCTAGGGATCCATTTTAGTCACACTCGATGTAAAGTATAACTTTTTTTGTCTAGGAGTGATGTTGTGCATGTGGCATGAACTTTAAATTTGAAATCCTTGATTCCTTGTAGTGAGACTCACACTCTAAAACACTTAGTTCCTTCCCTATTTAATGAAATGGAATAATTATTCTAGATAACAAGTTATCCAAGGGAGATATTTCATAACTTGAGTCTTTAATACTACAGTTTCATATAAAAAATATTGAGTTATTGGATGAATATGAAATATCATAGTTCTAGGTGAATCGCAACTTAGGCACAATTTTTAAAGAATCAAAGGTTTTCAATATCATGTTGCAATATATGTTCATGAATATAAAATATAGACACCAAATAATATGAGTCAAAATAGTCACCATTCACTCTTAAATATAGAACAAAGGATTCATCTTTGTAAAACAAACAATATTTAAAAATTGAGAAAGGGTCCTCAGGTTCTAAGACTTAGAGAAGTTGTTGGGATTAATAGGGTCATTTTGTAATGTTCATTAGGAAGCTTAGGATGAGTGAAGGGGATGAAGGGGATGAAGAAAATATAATAGCTCATGAGGGCAAAAAAATAGGAATATTTGAAGCTATCTCACAAGAAAATAATTCATAAATGTATCAAACTAAAGCTTGAAAAGGGTAAACATGGTGGTGGGGTTGGATGTGGGAATGTCATAGGTCAAGAGTTTGATAGATAAGATGTTGGTTCATAGTTTTATGGGTGATTTTATGAAATTTGAATATCTTCATTCATGCCTCATGAAGGTATTGTTAAAGTTACATCATCACGAGTAATTATCCAAGCTAATCTTATGTGTCGGGATTGGGCCTCATGTGTTGAGGTAAGGAGCCTAAGTTGGAATCAAGAACTTGGAGTATGTTCTTAGGTTGGAATAAAGAATGATTAACCCTTCTGTGTAAAATTTTAATCCTCATTTGTTTTGGTGAATTCTTTGATATGTCAAACTGATGATGTTGAACACTCTTGTTGGACACAATTAAGGAATTTTGTGTCAAGTTGGATCCTCATGTGTTGAGGAGGACCTCATGTATAGAGGTGATTATTTTCATGTTGATGCATTAACATTGTGTGATGTATTACTAACCATGGTCATGTGATATCAATAATCTATTAAGTATGCTCTACAGACTAACCACCTCTAGAGTGAATTACTGTAGCATATGACCACTTGGAATGAAATTAATATAATATGATCACAGCATTTGAAAAATATTCTTAAATTAGTATAAATTAATATGATAGATAAAATAAAGTTGTCAGATATGGAACATGTAGATAATATGAGAGATAAAGTTAGTATGCATTAAGAACAAAGAGAATTCGAATTGCTGATGAGAATGCATTTAGTTGTTTTAGGAGAACTCTAATTGTTAATATTTTGTGACATTAACAATGTATGCCTCAATTAATTAAAGAAGAACTCACAATACTCTCTTCAACAGATCAATCAAGATGATTTCAGATAACAAGAGTTAACTAAGTGTTAATAAATAAGAACTAGTAAACTAAAATATTTCCCATGATGATACTTTAGTTAAACTAAAAGATGAGAATTAAGTTAAAAGATGACACTTAAGTTATGATACTTGAGTTATGATACTTGCATGATGACACTTGATTTAGAATCCTAACTAAGTTATCTACCAGTCAGTGAGAAGGTGGGTTTATCCTCAAGTCAATAGAGCATGAATATAATGCCAAAGATGAAAGGAATTGTACATTGTGTTATGTAGGATTGAAGAAACCAAAGATACGAGTTAATTCTCCTAATAAGGAATTCACTTTTTTTTGGCATGAGATCCTAATTTCCCATGCAGTGATACGATACATATTTCATAACACTGAACTTGGAAAGTTATTAATGTGTTAGACACATTTCAAAGTTTATATGATTGATCTATCTTCTCTATTTTTCAGTGATAACACATGGGGTGTTTGGATTCTCTCTTATCTAGCTCTTGGGGTGCTGAAATCAACCTGCTATTTTAAAATGCATTCTCTACTATCTATCATTATTATATTGAGAATTTTTGTTGGGGTTTTTAATGCTCCTTTTTTTAGGGTTTTCCTCGAGGTGCATCCTTGGTTATGTGTGAATGATTATGTGTATGAATGATTCCTTTATTTCAAGTACTCATTTATTCCACAATTAAATATTAAAGCTCAAAGCTCAACATATTTCTACAAAAATTCAATATGGTATCAGAGCTCAAGGTAGGAAGGAGCTAAGTTTTGGAAATAAAACTTGAGGGTACATAGATATTGAAAAGTTGAGTAGACTACTTGAAGAACAATGGCATCGATTGAGGTAATACCGAAAGACCAACTTGAAGGTACTTTGAACTTCAACACTTAGAAAGATCAAAATATGAACATCCTGGAAGAGCATGAATTAGATGTCTATGTATCTAATGTAGTGGAACATCCTACAACCAATGCAAGGTGCACTACCTTCAAGAAGAATTAAGCCAGAGATAAACCTATCACCTATGATTCGAAATCATTCAGTGAAATAAAACTTGATGTTGATGATCACTCCATTGAAGAACGCAAACAAATGCTTCGATACTTTGGAAAATATCTATGAGAAGAAGATTCTAAGTCAAAATAGGGGATTGAAGAACAAGATTCAAAATCTACTTTATTTACAAAGAAATATAAAGTAAGAGATCAACTTACTAGCATTCTAGTAGAAGTGGATGATTATAATCTCATTGAAACCAGTGTTGATGGTCTCACATCCTCATGGGATACATTATTGGTTATTTTTAATGGTTGAGAGGTACAACCTTACTTTGAGAAGTTGTGGCATGATTTTCTCCAAAAGGAAGGTTGAATACAAAGAAAGACTGGTTTCTCCAAAGAAGAAAACCTTTCTCTTACAACACTATTTGAAGAGAAGAAAGAAACACTTATCTTAGAAGAAGTTGTCTCATTCAAAGGATAACGTATACAACAAGGAATTTGATAAGTTGAAGATCAATATCTACAACTGCAACAAGAAGGGCCATTATGAAAGAGAGTTCCAAGAAAAGAAAAGAGGAAAGTTCAAATATAGAGTTCATGCTTCTATCACTGTAGAAGATAAACCTCCAAGAAATAACTCTTCCAATGATCAGGATACAAGGAACGAAGAATCTGATGATCATCAAAATAGGTATTTCCTTTAGTGCACCAATGAGTGCATAATATCTAGATGAGGAGATTGTCATCATTGATGTATAAAGACCTAGGAAGTCCAATAATCTCCACAAGGAAGAAGAGATCAAGAGGGATCCCAAAAAACAATAAAAGATAATTATTTGGATTTGAATTATCAACCTCTCTTGTAAATAATATATGAATGTTTTTGAATATATTTCATTACACTCATATGTAGATATGTATTCCTATAATTAGGAAGTTTGCTAGCATGTTTTATAGTTTTTTCTTTTATTGGATAATAGTAAGCTCATACAATACTTGTTATGATTGAGTGAGTATCCTATAGTGCTTCATAAAATTCCAGGAGATATGGATAGAGGTTGTATTGAAGCATTGCTTAAAATGTTTTCATAAACTACGTGAACTATTTTTCATTGCATTAAAATGATTGGATGATGCAAGGTTTCTAATCACTTGGTTGAATTTGACTTGTAGGAAAGACAGTATGTTATGGCCTACAAGAGAAGAATGATGAGACTTGTTCTAAAGGGATAAGAGGACAATTATTTGTAGCTTAAAACCTCCAACATAATGGGGTTTTCAAAAGAGAAAAGGATAAATATGGATCCATCTGAAAAGAATGGGACCTTTGTTGGATATTTCAAATCATTCAAATCCTACAAAATCCATTTATGAGGTGAAAGACACATTGAAGTCAGAAGATATGTGACATTCCATGAAGAGGTTGCATTCAAGAACTCTAAAGATATTCAGTGTGATTCAAAAATAGAGGATAATGAGAATCCCATGATGAAGGATCCAGATATTGGTTCTCCCCATTCATATGTTGAGAGGGAGAAGTCGAAAGAGTGCTCAGATTATCTATCTCCTGAAGAACCAGTAGAACTGGTTGAAATATCACTTGATTAACCTCCTTCTAATAGGGTATCTACATGGTTCCAAGACATTCTACAATATGTACAAAGGCATGGACCACCATTAGGATCATCCAAAGAGAGCAAGAGACCTGGAAGATATTCAAAGGTATGTTGCATAGATGTGTCACATCACTGATTCAGAACCTTCCACCTGTGAAAAAGATGCTAATAAGAAAGTATGGAAAGATGCAATGGTTAGGAATAAAAGTTTATTATGAAGAATGATGTTTGGGAAGTTGTTCCTAAACCTAAAGGGAAGTCCATAATAACTTTCAGAAGGTGTTGGGTGTTATAAATTTTAGATTAATTCACTTAATATTTAATTATTGATCGGGGTTGGTAGGCTTAGAGTTGACACAAAATATATGCGAAGGTAGAGGGATTCCTATGGTGTCATGGAAATATTTTAACAAACAAAAGATCGAAAGATCTTTCAAAATTGAAAAAAACCGAGTCAAACTACTAAGAATTCAACTATTAAGGTAATTGAACCGGAACAAAATACTAAACCAAATTACTGATGAGTTATCTTATATAAGCAAATAACTTTAGACTGAAAAGGGTACTATCAACAACTAAATTTTCAAGTGAAAGACCAGGATGCAAGGAAGGCCTAATTATAAGTAAGTAGAAAACTTAATAAAGGAAACAAGTAGAAAAATTAATAAAAAGAAATAAGTAGAAAACTTAATAGGAATGGATTTGAATTCTATCCTACAAGTCTCTTTCGGTAATCACACAATGGAAAAGGAATAGTCTACAAAGTACTAGTATATTTTCCTAAGGATAACACATCTAATACTAAGTTTTACATGCAAATGGATGAATCAATCCAAAGGCATGAGCACAATACAATGCAACAATAAAAAGGAATCAGAAATAAACCTAAGAAACAAAACACAACATAACTCAAAATATGTTCAAAGTGAAAAGATGTAGGGATAAGGATAAAAATTTAATAAATATTCTAAAACAATCTAACTTTTAGCTTTAATGTTAAATAGAACTATCATCTAGCTATTACAGTCAAAGAATACTTGAAATACTAAAGAAACAAAACTTAAAATAGGTTCAAAACACATTAAAAACACTAAAAATGAAACGACGGACTAGATGACAGACTGAACTGCAGGTCTGAAAGGGGTGTCTGAATAACAGTTTAAACAGGCTGTTCAAATGACAGTCTACACAATTAAACTGACAGAAAATAACCTAAATGATCTAATCTTCAGCTGAATTTGTGCACATGTAAATACAATTGTATAGGCACTAAATAAACCTACTTATTAATCAAATTTGACAGTGAAATGATCTTAAACTAATTCATGAAAAGGAATCATTTGGTATTAAGAAATAAACTGAAATTTAACTTGAATGAACTCATAACAGAAAGGAAACAAATAGAATAGAATATATTCTATCTACTTCCAAATATAAAACTGAACAATAAAACTGGAAATGAAATGACTGAAAGCAAATTGAAAGCAAACTGTTTGTGCAACTAGTTATTTAACTTCAGAAAAAAAAGAGTTACAAGAACCAAATGAAATAAATGTTTACAGTAATTTAATAACAGAAACAAACTAGAAATCAAACTAACTACAAAATAAAAGGTAAAAAAACTACAAGAAAAGAAACCTTTGGTCGATGAGGGGCCCTCTCAACAATCAGGGGCGATGCCTAGCTAGCGCTTACATGAACGTAATCATAAATAGCAAAACATACACCTTCTATTAAAAATATGGAACAAAATTACAATGTGCTTGAGAACGACAAATCACATGCATAAACTGGTTAAGCTACTAGCTAAATGAGCTCTCACGTAGAGGGTGATATATATATTGTTTATAGAGATGAGAAAGTCGACCCTTTAGTGGTCAACTTCTCTCTAAATTTAGTCTACCATTATAACCATTAACTAATCACACGCCAACGCACAACACTATTACTTCTTCAGCATAGATGGATCTCTTTAGCGTGCATGATGTGGCATAAAACTCCTTCTTTAGCGCGAAAGGTGGAGTGGTGTTGGACAGAGGAGAGCATGCTGATGATTCATCTAGAATGCGAACAATTGCATCACCCAAATGGGTGGAGTGGTGGTGTGGTGTCGAGCAGAGGAAACGTGATGGCGAGTCTTATAGAATGTGAGCTTCTCCATCACCCAGATGTGTCGACAACAAGTATTTTGTATACTGTTCCAATATTTTTAATGCTTGGAATCTATTATCAACAATGCGTAGTCTGGTTTGTGATTTGGACGTTAAGCTGGAAAACAAGCTAGATATGCTCTACACATATCTAGCTGAACGTGTATCTGTTTGTTAATCTTGTCCAAAATACTATATAACCTGCAAATGAATATAGACATAAATTAATATATCAAATGTGCTTCAAACAATGTCAATTTTAATCAATAAAATCGTAAAATGATAATAATAAACAAAATTTACATAAACCTTAAATACATTCCTAGTTGGGGTTGAATGGTGAGCTGCATGACAGAAAATATGCAAAAATATGATAAAACATATGTTTAAATGAGTAATTTAACTGCCAAAATTGATAACAAATTTGGGATTAACATTCCCCCAAACAGAAGAAATGCGAGGTCCCACTGAGAAAAAAGAAAGATAACTTAGGAAGAAGGCATATGAAGGAGGTGATTTAAACTTGAGTCCTCTAGCTTGTGATTTTGAAATAACATGTCTTTCATGTCAAATGTTGTATGAATATTTAATGGCTTTGTTGAGTTCTTCAACATTCTTGATTTGATAGTTCTCAGGTTCGAAAAAATTCGGCATTTTTTAACAGTTATGATACAGGACCTTTTTGTAGAGGGTGTAAGAAGAAAATGGCTAAAAAAACTCTATAGAAATAATGAAAATGATGGAATAGCAAGAATTTCTGCCTATTTAATAGATCATGCTATCATAGAGAACCTTGAGACATGTGCCATTAACGAGCATATGTGTCAAGGAATGAATTCATAAGGTTTCTAATTAGTTCAACAATGTCCAAAGTAAAACTTTGGACAGGTTGAATGTATGACACGAAGGCATAAATCACATTTTTTATTACTAAGAAAATCGGTCATTTGATAGTTTACATGCATGATTGGGTAAGAGGATAGGGTTGTTAGTAGTGAAATAATGACTAAAAAAAATTCTAAGGTAAAATCGCGTCCACATGGAGGTAAAAAATATTTGCCAAAAAACAAAGTTTGGTTAGCAAATTTTAATCATAAGTGGTATAATATCACAATGTTTTATTTAGATCATCATTTGGTATTTCATTTGGACCTTCATTAGATCCTTCATATATTCCTCCATATTGATTTTTCTATGAAAATATGCTTCATTCTATAACCAAGTTCCACTGCTTACATTATCCTGAAAACACTTATCATTTGTCAGAGATAAATAGATCTGTCATAAATAATGAAAACAAAAACAATCTAATTTTTACTAATCCTCCCCCAACCCAAAGATATGGTGTGTCCTCAAGTCATACAAGAGAGAAGAATTGATCGTTCCAGATAATGAAATAAATATTTCTATCATGCTGTTATTTTTTTGTAAGAAAAAGAAAAACTAACTAGTAAATGGAAATGATTCAGATATGTATATTCATGAAAAATATAACAGTGCTTAGAAATACCACTTGAATGATGAAAATATAACCAAAATAATGCCATAGGAAAATATAGTCATCCATGCCTCATTTTAAAGATATCTTGTCATCACAAAATATTTTAAGTTTACCCCGGAGTGTGTGATATTTACAACTATGGGTCCCATTTCTAGGATAATGACATCCTAGGTATTTGTTGAATTAGATGGATGGGGAAAAGCCCAACTTACAACCATTCTCAAATCACATTTTAAACAATTGTCCATCACATGTTTATTCTTAAATTATGAAAAAATTTCTTTATATTGTCATTTTTTGTGAACTATGTGCATAGTGTTGCATTAACCAGATCTCTTTTATCCGTTAATACCCCACTTCTAGCAGGCCCGTTTAGTACCTCGATGGGTTTACCTTGGTACCATGCAAGCATAGTCCTGTTTCCAGCGAGCCTGTTCAGTACCCCGATGGGTTTACTTGCATTTTATCAAGATTCCTTGTTTTTAAGTTATTACTTAGCATTGACCCACTGCCAACATGCCTGTTCAGTACCCCATCATGTTTTCCTTGTATAATGATATTAAGTATATGGAATTTTATTGGTACTAGAGCATGTTAATCCCTACTAAACACATAATTCAATTTTGTAAAATAAACTCTTAACAAACTTTTTATAATGGTCGTAACCATAGATCATGTCAAAAGGGAATAACTTAAAGTTGTTCTTTGACCTTATAGTCCTTATTCTTCATAAGAGATAAGTAATGTTCCCCACAAACAAAAATTCCACTTACTTTCGAGTTAGCACACAAATACTTGAGAGACAAGTCTTGATACAAGTATAGGATGAACTATTAGTCCATAGGTGCAAGATAATATTGTGAAAAATATAACAATGAAATTAGGTATTTATCAAACAACTGTTCAAAAGAGAAAATCAGAAATATACATGTCTAAATCAAAATACAAAAAACCATATGAATCATAGAAGAGTTGGTTAAGAATGATATACATAGAATTGTTTTTTTTGTATTGTCACTATAAGTTGCAAATTTCGAAAGTACCCCAAGAAAGGTCAAGATACCTGGTGAGTGTTTTAGTGTACTTCCCTTTTCCAAACAAAACTCAATGAGCTGCTTATAGAGATAAATTACTTGTAATGAAACTGCAAAACCACTTGTTAGATGATTCAATCTATTCATGAAAACATAGATATAACATTATAAAAGAAAAATAGTCCCTTGTAAGCAATTTTGTCAGAAATGACTCGTATTTATTCAAAGAAACAAACACATGTTTACATATATACAAGTGATGATAACCCAAAATAATTTTAGGGATCGGGAGGAGGAGGAATAACTTGCCCTTCAACTAATTCCATTTCCTTCTGTTGCAAAACATTATGTATGAAATCCTATTTAGATGTTGGTTGGTGATAAAGTCTAAGTCTATGTCCATTTACTACAAAGGAAACTTCTAAACCATCAATCGTCTTAATTTCTACTGACCCATTGTCAAAATTTGTAACTACTTCATATGGGCCCATCCAACGGGTATTTTTCTTTGAAAATTTTAAATTGTGATTCAAATAGTAGTGCCCAATCTCAAGTATTAAATTGATTTTGCTTAATAAGTTTATCATGCCATGTCTTTTGTTGATTCTGTATTATCATGTGTTGGTTGTGGAGCCTAATCTTCCATATCCAGAGATATTATTCAGCCGTGTTTGTAACCCAGGTGTATTGGACACTCATTCCCCCTGCCTTGGGGTTCAAGGATGTGTTTTGGCCAATAGTTTTGTAGACCAATGGTATTGGGTCAACCCTAGAATTTTCCCATTGTATTTCTGATATAAAAGAAATCATTGTAAAATGACTAAGTATGGTATTGTATTGTATTGGAAGGGAGACTGTGAGGGCATGAAGAGGAAGTGCAGTAGTTTTGCTACAGGTTGTATCCCTTCACCTTTCTAGACTGAGATAAAAGGACTGGAAATTTCTTTGTGGACGTAGCCCATCGTTTGGGTGAACCACGCTATATATGTGTCTCTCTGTAATGTTTTAATGTGTTTTGCATATTGTTAATGATTTAGCTGTATATCTGTTATTGCTTTGCGGTCCTGTTTTCTAACAATTGGTATCAGATCCAAAAGGTCTATTTGGTTGGTAAACTCATAGGAAAGAAGGGTTCCTAGTTCGAGTGTGAGAAATGGAGAAAGAAGAAAAGTTTAGGGTCGAGAAATTTAATGGCCAAAACTATCAGTTATGGAAGATGCAAATGGAGGACTATCTGTACCAGAAGGATCTGTACCTGCCGTTGGGTGAAAAAGAAAAACAGCCGACAACTATGAAGGATGAAGAATGGGAGGTTCTTGACAAAAAGACATTGGGGAATATATGGCTGTGCCTGGCTTTGTCTGTGGCCTTAAATATTTTGAAATAAAAAACAACAAAGGGTGTGATGAGTGCATTGAGTAAGCTCTATGAAAAACCCTCAGCTTCTAACCAGGTATTTTTAATGAAGTGTTTATTTAATATGAAGATGTCGGAAGGTGGATCTATTGCTGACCATTTAAATGAGTTTAATACACTTACCAGTCAGTTAAGTTTTGTAAAAGTGAACTTTGATGATGAGGTTAGGGCTCTTCTAATCTTGTGCTCATTGCAAGAAAGATGGAATAGCTTGGTCATGGTTGTAAGTAACTCTGTCCCTAGTTCAAACACTCTTAAGTTTGATGATGTTGTTGGTATTATTATTAGTGAGGAAATGCGAAGAAAAAGCATAGGTGAGACATTAGGTAATGCGTTGACCATGGAGAGAAGAGGGAGACAAAACGAGAGAGGAGGGATCCCAGGAAATCGTGGAAAGTCTAAAAAGGGAAGAGCCAAGTCTAGATTTAGAAAAATAGAGTGTTGGAACTGTGGTAAGAAAGGACACTTGAAGAAAGACTGTAGAGCACCATGTAATGCCCCGGTTTTGACTCCGTTACATTAGATGTATATGATGTATATATTGTAATGATCATGGTGTGGAGCTAAAGGCCAAGGCCCCACCATTGATCGGTAATGCTATGTTTTGGATTTAATTGTCATCGAAGATCTATCGCGGCATGCGGCATATAATATGTTGGACGTCATGTAAATATGCATCATAATTAATTAATGGACACAACCAGCTATGGTCGCGGCAACTAAATCGAATGGGGCATGATTTTCTAAGGATAAGGGGGGTGAAATATTTGGCCTATGGGCCAATGGGGAAAATCCAAATGTCTATGAGAAAACCCATCAAGCTGTCAACTACCTTTCTTGTCTTTTTCTCCAATCATTTATTTCTGCCAGAATGTGGTTGAGTTAGTTATTGCATGGATGGGAAGAGTATGGGCAACCAAAATTCGAATTGGGCAGAGAACCATTTTTGAAAAATGTGTTCTGACTTCCTTGGCAAGGAAAATGCCCAAAAACGTATGCCATTTTGGCTATGCATTCACGTTTTTCAGTTTCCTCACGTTTTGGGAGCAGCTGGAGTTTTTCCTGTGTTTTTCTTTCCATGATTTTGGCTGTTAGCTTCATTTTTCCCATGGATGGGAAGTCGTTTTTGTAGTGCCAGGGACTGGGTTGTCCTCCTCACGTTTTGGGAGCTGCTGGGCATTTTCCCATTCACGTTTTTTTGTGAATTCATGTGTTTTTACCATGGCTGGGAAGAGCCATTCCCGTTTTTTTACTGTCTCAGCAATTATTGGCCTCACGCACAGGCTATTTGGGACGTTTTTTCCCTGCTGTGAGTTGTGCTCACTGATAAGCTTCAGGACTGTGTGTTTTTCCCCCACGTTGTGAGTCGTTTTTGCTGTTATGTATGGGGCTGTGTAATTCGTTTTTACTGTTCAAGCTGTGTTAGCTAAATTGATTGCCTGAGTGCAATGGTTGGTCTTGGACTGTGTGAGGAGTAAGGATTTTGGCTTGGTTGCTTGATAAACCTGGTGCTAGGAACCACACAGACAAAACTAGAGGGTTGGCCT
Source organism: Pseudotsuga menziesii (assembly GCA_001517045.1). NCBI lineage: Eukaryota > Viridiplantae > Streptophyta > Pinopsida > Pinales > Pinaceae > Pseudotsuga > Pseudotsuga menziesii. Next base: position 504,652 of record LPNX011130949.1, on the reverse strand, counting down.
TCTTCTCCATCACTCCTGAATAGCACTGGAAGGGAATGCAGGGCCTGAGGGACTGTGTAGCAGAGAAGGGACTGATTCCTTGTGTTGGGTGTCTTAGAGGTCAGGCTAGTTTTGGTGTAGGTGTTCTTGGCTCTGTTACGAGCTCACCAGCTTAGCAAATTGCCTTCATTAGCTCCTTAATGGCCTGATAAACCCAACTTGGTTGGCTTGGCTATGTGTTTTTGTGTATCCTGGCTATGTGTAAGCCTGCTAGTTCCCTTATTCCTTGGAGAATCATGCCCAGCTTGGGGGTGGCAGCGTTGCTGAGAGATTGATGAGCACGCCGGCCTATGGTTGGGTGGAACGTTGCAGCGACGTAGCTGGTTGTGGAGCAAAGCTTTCATAAGATAAGTAATCTTGTGCATTTTACCTTTGCAATTCTATATTTACTGTTAATTAAAAAGAAATGAACATGTTGAATGAATGCATGTCTGAATGCTGTTATTTTCCGCTGTGTATGATGATTAAATTGCATCTGTGAATGATTAATAATTCTGGGTGCATATTTTAGTTCAAATTCGCTTAAGCATTCTGTTCTAGGCGATTTTACTTCCTGTACATGTTCATGGGCGGTTAGCCCGGTCTGTTAAAGCTAGTAGATCACGTCCTCTATGCCGGTCGGGGGCATGGGGACGTCACACACCAAATAAGAAAGGTGAGAGGTAGCAAGAAACTATCCAGGAAGCTAATGTAGCAGGTGATGTGTTACAAGATTCTTTGATTCTTGCATTAGATAATACTAGTGATTAATGGGTAGTAAATTCAGGGGCTTCATGTCATGCTACACCCCATAGGAAATTATTTCATGATTATGTTCAAGGTGATTTTGGGCATGTGTTATTGGGGGATGATGAACCATGTAAAATTATTGGAAATGGTAAGGTACGGACTAAGTTAAATAATGGAAATGACTGGTTTCTAAAGGATGTAAGGCACATTCATGGTATGAAAATAAATCTGATTTCAACATGGTATTTGGGAGATAGCGGTTGTTTGTCTACGTTTGGAGAAACGTGGTGGGAGATCACTAAAGGATCACTGGTAATAGAAAAAGGAGATATGGTAGGTACGTTATATTTATGTCCTCATAATACTAATTATTCTATCTCTATAGATTCCATAGAAATGGGTGCAGCACTGTGGCATCATAGGCTTGGCCACATGAGTGAGAAGAGGATGCACATTCTCCACTCAAGGAAACTGCTTCCATATCTTAAGCAGGTAAGTTTGGAATTTTGTGAGAACTGTGTTTATGGAAAACTGAAGAGAGTTAGATTTCTCGGGGTTGGGAAACAAAAGAAGAGTGAAAAGTTAGAGCTTTTACATATAGATGTATGGGGACCAGCTCAGGTATAATCTCTTGGTGGCTCTCATTATTATGTTACTTTTATTGATGATGCAATTAGAAAAACTTGGGTTTATTGCATTAGACAAAAATATGATGTGTTTGATACTTTTAAGAAGTGGAAAGCTTTGGCTAAGAATGAGGCAGGAAAAAGGTTGAAATTTCTCAGATCTGATAATGGAGGCGAGAACTGCAGCAAGGAGTCTGATAGTTACTGTTCACATAATGGGATTCGTAGAGAGAAGACAGTCCTTGGAACACCATAAGAAAGTGGTGTGTTAGAAAGGATGAACAAAAAAATCATGGAGCATGCAAGGTGTATGATATTGCATGCAGGGTTTCCCTTACAGTTTTGGGCTGATGCTATAAACACTACTATTTATTTAAAAAATAGAGGGCCTTCAAGTGCTTTGGATGGTGGCATGGACAGGTAAATAGGTAAAATACTCATTTCTGAGAACTTTTGGTTGTGAATAATTTATCCATATTGATAAATATGATAGAACAAAGCTTGAGGCCAAATCCAAGAAATGTACCTTTATTGGATACGAGGTTGATGATTTTGGTTATTGCTTATGGGATCTTAAAAATCGCAAAATCATTAGGAGTAGAGATGTAGTATTCAATGAAAAGGTCATGTACAAAGATCAGTTGCAGGGAAATAAAGAAGAGAAGGAAAACACATAGTACACAGTGCTTGATGAAAACAAAGAAAATGAAGTTCCAAAGGCCCCAGAAAATCAAGAGCAGCAACAGGTACCTGAAACTCCTACAAATGTAAGAAAATATACCAGGTTAAGTAGACCCCTTGAACGATTCTCTCCTTCACTATATTATTTATTGATGATTAATTCTAGTGAACCAGAATGTTTTGAAGAAGTAATGCAGGTAGAAACTAGAAAGAAGTGGGAGCAACTAGACTTGGGATCTGGTTAAGTTGCCTGCAGAAAAAAGGGCATTGCATAATAAATGGGTTGAAAGGTTGAAAGAAGAAGATAGAGGAAACAAGCGGTACAAGGATAGACTTGTTGTAAAGGGGTTTGCACAAAAGGAAGGTATATAATTTGATGAAATATTTTCTCCTATTGTTAAAATGACTTCAATTAGAACTATTTTAAGTCTAGTGGTGATAGAACATTTGCATATTGAATAGTTAGATGTAAAAACAACCTTTCTCCATGGGGATTTGGATTAAGAGATTTATATGAAGCAGCCACAAGGGTATGAGGTCAAAGGGAAGGAGAATTTGGTTTGCATGTTGAAGAAGAGCTTCTATGGCCTGAAGAAAGCTCCAAGGAAGTGGTATTTAAAATTTGATAAGTTTATGACAGAACAAGGTTATGATAGATGTCATTTTGACCACTGTGTTTATTTCAAGAGGCTAGATAATGAAAGATATATTATCTTGTTATTGTATGTGGATGACATGCTTGTTGCAGGTTCTAACATGTAGGATATAAATGTGCTCAAAATAAAACGAGCTAAATCATTTGCGATGAAGGATTTGGGTGCTGCAAAACAAATCCTTGGTATGAGAATAACAAGAGATAGGAAAAATCGCAAATTGACATTGTCTCAAGGTGAGTACATAGAAAAGGTGTTGCAGAGGTTTAGAATGTAGAATGCAAAACCAGTCAGTACACCTTTGGCCTGCCATTTGAAACTAAGCAAGGATATGTGTCCAGAGACACAGGAAGAGATAGATTACATGTCCAAGATTCCCTATTCATCAGCGGTTGGAAGATTGATGTATGCTATAGTGTGCACAAGACCAGATATTTCACATGCATTGGGATTTGTGAGAAGGTATATGAATAATCCACGTAAAAAGCATTGGAAGCCAGTACAGTGGATTCTTAGGTATTTGAGAAGTACCACTTCTCATGCATTATGTTTTGGAGGTTCAAACACTGTTCTATAGGGATATGTTGATGCAGATATGGATGGTGATAAAGACAATAGGAGGAGCACCACAGGGTATATGTTTACTGTGGGTGGAACATCAGTAAGTTGAATTTCAAAACTGCAACAGGTTGTTGCACTTTCAACAACAGAAGCAGAGTATGTTGCTGCTACAGAGGCTAGTAAGGAGATGATTTGGTTGCAGATGTTCATGGAAGAATTGGGTAAGAAGCAAGAGAATAGTAGGTTGTACAGCGATAGCTAGAGTGCCATTCATCTTGCAAAGAAATCAGACTTTTATTCGAGGACTAAACATATACAACTCAAGTACCACTTCATAAGATCTGTTCTAGATAAATAACTGTTAAAACTAGAAATAATACACACTAGCCAGAATCCTGCAGACATGTTGATGAAGGGAGTAACTAGAGATAAAATGAGTTCTTGCTCGGTTTCTATTGGCCTTCAAGTATGAACGTGAAAATAATAAATTTGCTAAGTCCAAGGTCCAGAGCATAGTCCAGTAAGTGCAGTAGCGATGGAGTTGATGTGATCAGTCTCAAAGTGGGATATTGTTGGTTGTGGAGCCTAATCTTCCAGATACAGAGATATTATTTAGTCGTGTTTGTAACCTAGGTGTACTATACACTCATTCCCCCTGCCTTGGGGTTCGGGGCAGGGTCCTAAAAAAGGGGGTTTGGGGGAAACACCCCTGAGACACGAGGGTTTGGGGGAAGTACCCCTGAGAAATAGGGGTTTAGGGGTGGAGACCCTGAGAAAATTTTTTGGGATGTGTTTTGGCCAATAATTTTCCATACCCATGGTATTGGGTTAACCCTAGAATTTTCCCATTGTATTTCCCCTATAAAAGAAAGCATTGTAAAACGACTACGTATGGTATTGTATTGTATTGGAAGAGAGACTATGAGTGTTAGAATAATCAATACATAGTTAGCTACCTTAGACATTAATTTAATTATTTTTGTCTTATTTTCCTAGTTCATGTGTCCCACCTTATGCAAGTTGTCAATTACCTATCCATAGTGGTCCAACTTGCCTAATTTGACCCATGTAGAACTTGGGAAACCTCAAGGAATCAATTCTGATTTATTCCTGGTCTCCTAGGTACCCTTCTACTTTTTTTTCTTTATTGCCTGCTTTTTCAGTGCTTTAAGGCAATAGGGAAAGTTTGACTAGGTGAGGTGAACTAGTTTTTTTTCCTCTTCATCCTCCACTCTTTTCTCCTTGTAAAAGCATGTATGAGTTGTCATTCCATCACTCTTTAGCTTGCCTAAGCACTTTTTCGAATTCGTGAGCTCCATGACTGATTTGGGATCAACTTTTTGCACCTATGGGGGATTTGCTTAATTTTAGTAAGCCTGCTTTATGTTAGATTCGAATTGATCCTCATGCATTCGAATCCCTTATGTAATTATTTAATGAAGCAACCTATTATTTTACAAGGTTGGATATTTTACACTTATTCAATACAGTTTAGGGTTCAGCTCATTATTCAATCTCTTTTGTGAGTGATTTTGCATGATCAATTGATAATTGTTGTGAGTAAAATTAATCTATCACTGGTTTCAATTTCCACATGGTATAAGAGCCATTTTAGATTGATTTCTCTCCTTCAAAATTGTTTTGCAAGTTCGATATCAGTGACTGGGAGCCTTCTACTGACAGCCGGGACAGATTTCTAAGCTATGGATCAATCTCAGAAGATCATCTTGACAACCTTCAATTTATTTGAATGGAAAGCAGAGATGGAGATATTGTTGAGAGTGAAAGGCCTCTACAGGGTGACTATGGAAATAGAAGTAGAGCCCAATGCAGCTGTAGAGAAGATTAAATGGCACAACAGGAGGGATGAGGCCTATGGTCTCCTGTGTCTGAGTATTTCCAGAGACCTCCTTTTCCATCTTGATGGATTGACATCACCGAATGAATTATGGGAGAAGCTTACTGATATTTTTGGAAATACAGACGAGATGAGGGGACATCAAATCGAAGCTTTACCCAAAGTCTCTCTTCCAACTATGGAGCATAGGCCACAGATTAGGCCATTAAAATTAAACTAATAAATTAAATTTGGTGTTCAAATCTGTATAAATCACCACCATAAGTTTCATAAAAGACAAAGACAAATCAATTGACTTTAGCTACCTAATTTTGGTGGTTCTTGATGTGACACAAGAGCCGAAGTAATCGACTTAAGCTATCAAAATTATTGGGTCTTCAAGTGACATGAATAAGATAATGGCCAAATTTGTGTAAAGTTAAAGTATAAGATATAATTTAAGTTCAATTCCATGAAAATTTAGTGCGAGAGTTTTATAATGATTTTAACTCTATAATATAATTATTTTGACTCTAAACTTGGTGCTGGATTTTATTTTTAAAAGTTTGGTTCATTATACACCAACCATATGTTAACATATAGTTTGTTTCATTGAGTTTTTTAACATATAGTTTGGTTCATTCCTTCATTTACAAAGTATTTGTTTACATAGTATACCATTGTATTTGGAAAATATTCGTTATTTTTTCAATAAATAGGTGATTTATTTATTATTTAGTTCTTCTTAGCATAAAATATGTTCTTATTCAATTTTTGAGAAATTTAGTTTATATTATGATAGTTATCATTGAAATCCAATGGATTTAAATGAAATTCATAGGAATTTTCCTTCACGTCTAATGTATATAGGTTTTAAGAAAAATCATGGCTTGAAGGTCTATATTGCATCTGCATGTTTTAATTTGTTGTAGTTATTTTAGGATTTTGGTTGAGTGGTCACCATGAAGGTTATTTATTCTAATTATTTCATTGAATCCATTTGTGTGTTTATGTGTATGATACACCCTTATTCAAGTTTACCTTTAATATGCAATAAATTGGATATTTGATCATGAATAACGATGCTTAGCACACATTTTTCATCCTTTCCAATTATCTTTGTTTCTTCAAAACATTGAGAAATCAATTCAATGAGTAAGTGGCTAAGTAATTTTTTTAGCAAAATAATTTTCCTTTTTGTTACAAATTGTGGCAAAGTACCATATAGAACATATTTCTATAGTTTATATAGCAATAATTGTTTTTTAATGAAGAGACACCTCACGAAAATTTAAATTTTATTAAGAAAAAACAGCATGATTTTTCAATGTTTTGTATACCTTTCCAAAGAAATTTATCCTGCCTAAACATTAAGTTTCCCAAAAAAACCTAGTTTTCTTTCACTTGCTGAAGAGAGTTCATTTCTGGTGCGGAGGAGAGTTAATTTTTGGTGCATAGGAGAGTTCATTTCATAGATTTTGCTATTTGGTGTATATTGAGCTGGGTTTCAAAGGTTTTGTAAGGATATCGCACTTATGGGAGAACATTGGAGTATATATTGATGATTCTTCATCTCTATTGCAATACGCGAGGGTGTATTTTCTCTATGATTATCCCTTCTGAAGAGGGCCCATTCAAATTGATCCTGTGGTTGGGTTGTGAAGGTCACAAGTTTTTGGAGAATCCAGGTAGGAGAGACAGGGGATTCCTATTTACTATTTGTTTGTGTACATCCCTACATTTGAAAGGACATGCCATTCATCCAAAACCAAAAGGAGGAGTTGTTGCAGTGAAGGGGGAAATACTGAGAGTGTTGTAGACACGTACAGGAATTCTTGGGGTATGGAAAGACCAAATACACAACAATAACTCATATAGTTTTACTATTGCTACAAAATGTTGCAAGAAGGGTGAGTTCATTGGTGGATTGGAAACTTGGTAACTGGGTGTTTCATATCTGTAGAGGGCATTAAGGATTGGCATCATAGTGTTTTCATAAATCTGTTGTTGATCAGTGGAAGATGTTATCTTGCTGGTGGAGTTTCCACAAGTCATATCTGCTACATTTCTACATTCCCAGGCATGTAAGTAGCCCATATTTCTGAGTATTGATTTTGAAATTATGCATATCTAGAGAAATGCTCATATTGTATTTTCATTTTATATGACAGGCCATTCTGAAACATCTCAATCCTTGAGAATTAGTGTTCTGAATTTGGAAGGTGACCAATGGTCCAATACACATCAAATATTGAATAAGTCTATTTTAGAATGGTCACCAATAACTTGTAAGGGAAGGTTTAGGCTTTAGATTTCAATCTTCCATGTGACTCCAATTTATATGGTTTCTATAATATCAACTTTCAAGGAATTCAATCTCTATTATTGTTTTACTGCATAAGATCATTTTCTAGAGAAAGATAATATTTTCATGATAGTGGCATTATCTTATTTATTCTATTTTGCATTTTTATGATTTCTCTTTTGGATTTCTTGAATGCAGGCTCTCGCAAGGATCACATCGACTGGAGCCATGACATACTATTTTATTCAAGCATTTCGAGAAAGGACCTGGAACAAATTATGGAAGTCTATTGAATTCTATGCATGATACCATCTGTGAAATAGGGGCAAGCACTGGTGGGTGATCCTATCAGTTCTCTTATCACTATGCTTTTAATTGGAGGCAATTACAGTGGTGGGCTTACCTAGGTAACATTTATAACCATATAAATTCCACCTTTTATTTAATGTGGCACTGCTTAAAGATTCCCATCAAGTGCAAGAATACAATATATATTCTTGCAAATCCTTTTTAGTATGGGAATATTTTATTTTCCTAATATGACATTGGGAATCTGAGAAGATCCACAAAATAAATTTTAAAGCATAGTAATCAGTAATGTAATTATTATGGAGAGAAATTCCTATGGCTTGGGGTACCACAACAGACAGGCTGACTCTAGAAATCAATCATTTCCTATATGCAAGAGAAACCAAATATCTAATAGTAAAGGATCTCGATTCGTACCTTATTCCAGACGGTTGATGTAGATCCCCATTGAACTTTCCAACTCCAGCTTGAATTGATAAATTGCTTCCTAAACATTCAATAAACAAGAAAATCATGCTATATATAATCGTGTTAGATCTACCCTAGCACATATAATCAATAACATATAAGCATTTGAAATAATCCATGGATCAAATATTCATTCAAATACACATTATCGGATAGGAAAATATATTTCTATTAATATAAAATAGAGATTACAATAGAGACAATCTCTGTCGGCATGTCTGCGAATAAGAGAAACTGAGTCGCCCACTTGGGCCTCCACCACTTCAATCCTCCATCTCTCGATAGCAATCTCACAAGCAAAGGGAAAGATTGGGAAGAACACAAAAGTGATCCAAGGGACAAAGGGATGTAGACTCAAGCACAAGTTTCGGCAACAATGACTATAGTTCTCTTGCTCTCAATTCCTCATGCCTTCAATGTATCCAAAGGGTTCCTTATATAGCTCTTCAATGGGGTAATGAACGGTCAAATCCAAGTGATCTCAAGGAATAGGGAAGGCCAAGAGACAAGTGAGTCGGATCCACATCAAGGAAAACTCCAAAAGAATGTGGCCTTTTCCACACATCCCAATGTATGTGGTTTTAGGGGTCAAACCCACGTATATACATGATAAAGGGTTTAAAAGTCACGTATAGAAAATTTTGCATGTTTTTAGGGATGATCTTAAAAACATCAAAGGAACAAAAATGGTCCATGGGGTCTAAGGATTCTATAGAGGGACAGGGAAGGCCATTAAAGTGTGATTCACCATGTGTGGTAAAATCAGCTATAATAGATGCCCCCTAATGTGTGAGGTCAGAGGGGTCATACGATGGCCGAAATACATTATAAGTCCATCCTAGAAGTGAAATGATGAAGAACCCAATGGAAAAACCATCCATACAATCCGCACTATATAATGATACAACTCTGCACATAAATGCAAATAGATATAGTAGTCCCGGATACATAAGAGTACAATGGACATGAATAGGCATGATACAATATGACATATGTGGTCATCGCCATGTACAATATAAATAGATCATAATCTCCATGATGAAGATATACAAAGGATCATGATCTCCATGAATACTGAAGATATATAATGGATCAAGATCTCCATAATGGCTGGAAACGTTTGACATATAATGGAATCAAGTCACGAGAGTTGAAATATCACAAACATTGGCATGATCAAGGAGGTAGCATATAAGAGATGCCACTAGTTTGCAAGGTCTTCTACACAAACTACTACGAGTACATTTCCTACTATGTGAATAGAGGCGTCAAGGTTGAACATAGTAGTCCATCCTCTGATTACCGGTCATTGATGTATACCATTAACAGATGTGAGATCACCCACCGATAATGAAAACGGGAATCAAGGTACTAGAGTGAAAACTAACAAGTGTGAATAAATGTGTTGAGGTCAAACACGTGAGAGAATCCATCGATCAAGGGACATTGATGTATTCCCAAAAACTATTGATGGTGAGAGAACCCGCCACTGATGACTGCAAGTCTCAAGGAATTCAAACATGAATCTAGATTCCTATCCCGGAATAAATGATATGAAGTCGATGGGATGAAAACCACTGGAAGGAGGGAATTAAGGCATCCCCCATCATCCAACATGAGGTACTCAGCAAAGCTGTATAATGTGGAAGGACTTGATCATAAGGTGCATGAACCAGTAACTGTATCGGGAATGGTCGACATCCAAAATCAAGATAAATAAGGAATGGTAAACTTAGGTTTCAAATTCCTTCAAACAAGAGCATAATAGTGAATGGTGACTGAATAAAGGCAGCATAGACTTGATATACAAAACTAGGACATCTCTACGAAACAGGAGGCATCGATAGAGGCTCCATGGGGACTGCAAGCTTAACCAGTCGGTGGAGATAAAATCAGATAAATGAGTACAGCTCCTAAATTCAAACTATAAACCCAACCAATGGATGTGATATACAATGCTCTGTTTGAAGGCGACACGACTCGACAGCTGCTAAAGATAACATATTTCCTTGTTCGAATTTTTGGTTTTTTGATTTTTTTGGACTTTTTCAAATATTTAAAAAGCTTGAAAAAGAATAAAACTACTTTATAGTTACAAAATAGGAGGAGATGAGTGTCATAGGGGAAAACAAACTAGTTCCAAGAAGTGGAACATACCTATGCTCAATGCAAGGACACATGTGTAGGATATCGACACTCAGGGGAAAATCCCCTCCTGGTAAAAAGGGAACCAAGCTGCAAAGGATATATAAAATGGCTTTGCATGGCTAGACATGAGACAAGCTCGGGCTATATGGCTGAAACTCAAAGTCAGGGAAGTCGGCGTAAGGCTCAATAAGGAAAGAAAAGCTCACGACAATGCAATTACAACTTGACATAAGGGAGTCCCGGGGAAATGGCCAGCATAAAGTTCAATAGAAGTATGAAGCTCTTGCTTAAGGACACGGCGGGACTATACAAAGGAGTCCCACAACTTAAAGGAGGCAACGCAGCATGGGCACCAAATGCAACAAGGATCTAACTAGGGCACCCATTTATAGGAAAGCTCTACCATTCACATAGTGTCACTTCTAAAAGCAGCATGAAGGTTCTGTGACACCATGGAATGGGTTTGTACCTAAGGTTAAAATGGAACGGTCATAAGGAAATGCATAAGTGCAAGCGCATGTGATATCCTAACCTATATGCCAGTTCAAACATAATACCTGTGATAGGCACGAATGGGTCGAAACCTTAGAGAGAGTGTACGAAAACTGGACCCTACATGACAACCATATTAGTCCAAAACAACCCAAAATAATCAATAAATAATCCAAACTATAGGATATAGGGATGAATGATCATGAAAACTACACCCAAAGGAAATAATGCGGTGAACGATGGGACATAAAAAGGAAAGTAAGGTGTAGACCCAACATTCATGCATCCACTACCACCCTCATGAGGGTGACCACCAGTGTAAAGACCAAGAGAATGGAGTCAACATCCTCCACAAATGGAGTAGAGGGCAGAATGTGACCACTCCCAAATCTATGAGCACGATAAGGGGCTGTGATGCCCCCAAGTCTGACACCAGGTTCCGTACTAGGACCAAGGACGGGTGATAAGATAATAGGCATGCCGAAAATAAAAGGACCCAAACTCAAGAGAGCATAAATATACTCAAGTAACCATGATCCCAAAGTCCAACTAGCGCACAAAGAGCACACTCCTAAGAAAATCTACAGCCAAAATACAAGCAAACCAAGGGGAGGATATGTGAGCTCCCGAATGCAGTAGGTATGTCTTTCCTAGGAGAGGCTTGAAACTCCCATACACTACAAGTGGAGGTATGTAACCAATTATAGTGGCCCTCAGCTTCAACGCATAAAATTACTATGCTGTCCGACCTCTACTTGGCCGAGACACCTACAGAATAACCTTTGAAAGTACCCCCTCGATAAGCTAGGTAAGGAAACTAAGGTCACCTCAATATAATAAATGCTCAGGTAGACAGTCACAGGAGGGATTGACCGCATGGGTAGGGTAGCAAAGCCCAAAACTCTCAAAAGAGCCCCCAGATACGAATACAATCCTAGAAATATCTACGGTGCTACTAAGTTATGACTAGGGGTCATCCCAATCAATAACCGTTCACATTGCCTCATACTTAGCTCCCTTGTAAGAGGAGCGTCCTGAGAAACACTAATTATAACAAGGGATTTTACACTCTCACCTGGACAGACACATACATGTTGTTGTTTAGTGGTCTTGGAGAATTTACTCAAAATGAACTATTCCAAGATCCTAAAACCTAATCTTGTTGGTGTACCCTATAAAATAAAATAGTGTAATCCATTTTAATTAAGCGTTGATTTTAATGGCTATAATTACTCAAAGGGAAATGATCGTGCAACTAATGAATTTATGACTCCATAACAAACAATGCTAATTGCAATCTTTGTCAAATGAAAAATAGGGTATGCCACTACATGAGATGCATAAAGATATATTCCTTTCCTGAATGCCAATGCAATTCTTCCTATATGAAAGCCTAAATAAAACTATCATCCAAGCAATCCAATGTAGGTACCTCCTCAAATCCATATGCAAAAAATGCAACTACCTTGTATTTTTCAATATAAAAGAATGAAAAATGCAATAAAAGTCATCTAAAACTCTCAGTCTCTGCAGCAACTATAAAACACAATCCCAACAAGACACCGAGATACAAAAGAGTAATGCACTAATGGAAAAACAAAAAGGATAAATGACTAAAACTACTTTCAAAGAAAAATCAATGAAAAGGTGGTCTCTGGTCACAAAATAAGCATCCAACAGACAACATCAGACCTAAGGAAGACCCAACCACACTCACAACCCATCCAACAACTTCCCACAACATGAAACTCACCAAAAGGGAGGATGTACATGATTGTTTGAAGAACATCTGCATATATACATGACTTTTGGCCAAAAAGCTACATGTATACGTGGATTTTGGCAAAAAACCTACATGTATATGTGGCTTTTGGCAAAAAATCCACGTATGTACATGACTTTTAGCCAAAAACCTATGTATATAGAGAAGATAGTGGTAAAAAGTAGGCCAAGGGTCAAACCAATAAAGGGGAGTGTCAATGGATGAACATACTATAAAATGCAACATAGAAACAAGGAGAAGCAAAGAGCAAGTCAAGAATATCAAGCACATTGTGCCCCCAAAACCCCAAACTAAAACAAGGAATGTCCCCAGTGGAGTTGCCAATTCTGTTATGGAGAGAAATTCCTATGGATTGGGGTACCACAATAGACATCTTGAATCCAGAAATCAATCCTTTCCTATATGCAAGAGAAACCAAATATCTAACACTAAAGGATCTTGATTCGTACCTTATTCTAGATAGTTGATGTAGATCCTTGTTGAGCTTTCCAACTCCAACTTGAATTGATAAATTCCTTCCTCAACATTCAATAAACAAGACACGCACGCTATATATAATCATGTTAGATCTACTCTAGCATATATAATCAATAACATATAAGCATTTGGAATCATCCATGGATCAAATATTCATTCAAATACACATTATCAGACAGGAAAAGATATTTCTATTAATATAAAATAGAGATTACAATAGAGACAACCTTTGTCGGCACGTCTGCGAATCAGAGAAACTGAGTCCCCCACTTGCGCCTCGACCACTTCAATCCTCCATCTCTCGATAGCAAGCTCACAAGCAAAGGGAAAGCTTGGGAAGAACAAAAAAGTGCTCCAAGGGACAAAGGGGTGCAGACTCAAGCACAAGTTTCAGCAACAATGGGCTATAGTTCTCTTGCTCTCAATTCCTCATGCCTTCAATGTATCCAAATGGTTCCTTATATAGCTCTTCAATGGGGTAATGAAGGGTCAAATCCGAGCGATCTCAAGGCATATGTAAGGCCAGGAGACAAGTGAGTCGGATCCACATCAAGGAAAACTCCAAAAGAATTTGGCCTTTTTCACACATTCCGATGTACGCAGTTTTAGGGGTTAAACCCATGTATATATGCGAGAAAGGGATTAAAAGTCATGTATGGAAATTTTTGCATGTTTTTAGGGATGATATTGGAAACATCAAAGGAACAAAAATGGTCCATGGGGTCTAAGGAGTCTGTAGAGGGACAGGGAAGGCCATAAAAGTGTGATTCACTCACAACCCACCCAACAACTTCCCACAACATCAAACTCACCAAAAGGGAGGATGTACATGACTGTTTAAAGAACAGTTGCATATATATGTGACTTTTTTCCAAAAGGCTGCATGTATACGCAGGTTTTGGCCAAAAATATGCGTGTATACGTGACTTTTGGCCAAAAATCCATGTATGTACGCGACTTTTAGCCAAAAACCTGCGTATACAGAGAATATAGTGGTAAAAAGCAGGCCAAGGGTCAAACCAATAAATGGGAGTATCAATGGATGAACATACTATAAAATGAAACACAGAAACAAGGAGAAACAAAAAGGAAGTCAAGAATATCAAGCACATTGTGCCCCCAAAATCCCAAACAAAAACAAGGAATGTCCCCAGCAGAGTCGCCAATTCTGTTACGGAGAGAAATTCCTATGGCTTGGGGTACCACAACAGACAACTTGACTCCAGAAATCAATCCTTTCCTATATGTAAGAGAAACCAAATATCTAACACTAAAGGATCTTGATTCGTACCTTATTCCAGATGGTTGATGTAGATCCCCGTTGAGCTTTCCAACTCTAGCTTGAATTGATAAATTGCTTTCTCAACATTCAATAAAGAAGACAAGCAGGTTATATATAATCATGTTAGATCTACTCTAGCATATATAATCAATAACATATAAGCATTTGAAATCATCTATGGATCAAATATTCATTCAAATACACATTATCAGACAGGAAAAGATATTTATATTAAAATAAAACAGAGATTACAATAGAGACAACCTCTGTCGACATGTCTGCGAATCGGAGAAACTGAGTCCCCCACTTGGGCCTCCACCACTTCAATCCTCCATCTCTCGATAGCAAGCTCACAAGAAAAGGGCAAGCTTGGGAAGAACACAAAAGTGCTCCAAGGGACAAAGGGATGCAGACTCAAGCACAAGTTTCGGCAACAATGGACTATAGTTCTCTTGCTCTCAATTCCTCATGCCTTCAATGTATCCAAAGGGTTCTTTGTATAGCTCTTCAATGGGGTAATGAAAGGTCAAGTCTGAGCAATTTCAAGGCATAGGGAAGGCTAGTAGACAAGTGAGTCAAATCCACATCAAGGAAAACTCCAAAAGAATTTGGCCTTTTGCACACATCCCGATGTATGCGGTTTTAGGGGTGAAACCCACATATATACGCGAGAAAGGGTTTCAAAGTCGCGTATAGCAAATTTTGCATGTTTTTAGGGATGATCTTGGAAACATCAAAGGAACAAAAATGGTCCATGGGGTCTAAGGAGTTTGCAGAGGGACATGGAAGTCCATAGAAGTGTGATTCACCATGTGTGGTAAAATCAACTATAACAGTAATCTAACTTGGAAACATCAAACCTTTTCACAAAAGCATCCTCCATGTTGTAACATTGACTATGTTTTTACTTTGCTTCATCACAAGAATGGAAAAATATTCTTCTGCCACACTCTCATGGATTACATCAAACATTAAATTTAACATAATATGTCTCATGTATATCAGATACCTGAAATTTCTCTGCTAGAATTAGAAGTAGGCAATGAATAGAGATGGATGCCAAGTTCCAAAGTCTTTTACAGTCTCTGTTTTAGTTAATTGTTTACCTAGCCATATGAGAATATTTAGCTCACTTGAAAAGGACAACGGTCTCCCTTTCTGCTATAGACTTTGCTTACCTAGTATATAATGGTCTATCTTTTGATAAAGGGGTGGCTTTATTTCATCCAAAACAAAACTAATATATATATGATCCAATTGTGAACTCCATAACCAGCTACGTTGGTTGCCATTTTTTAGACTTATTACCTTTTTAATGTTGGATGGTCACACCCATATCAAATTGAGTAGGCACAGTCGAGTATTCCATCCCAGTATCCAATCGCAGGAGCCCAGGATCCCAGTCGAAGGACCAAGCCAAGCTGAGTATCCGAGTATCCCCATCAATTATCTGAGAGCATCCCAACTGAGCCCGATATCCAAGCCAAGTATGAAAGCGGATTTCCTAGTGTACTTATAAAGAGAGAGACTTAACTCCTTGCCTAATGCTAGTTCTCCTGGCCCAGTAGACATCCTACACTAGGGGTGGATGGAAGGGTGCTGGTAGGGCTAGAAAGTGAGAAAATACAACAATATGGAGGAGCACCCGCTCAACCTTATTCATTAAATAGGAGGGAACTTTGCTATCCCTTTGGTCAATTCAGTCACATGGGTGCACATTCTTGAATCTTATGCATTCACATTGGAAACGTTCAATCCTATCTTTGGCCTATAAATACAAGCCTCTTCAATGCATTAGTTCATGCAAAATAGAACTAATTTTCTTACCTAGTATTGTAATTTGTGATAATTTCATTCACTTTAAGTTGTGAATGTATGAAATTATGATGTATTCAAATTTTGAATTTGTTCTTGAATGAGCTACATTTTTCATGGTTTATCGAATATGGAATTCATTTAGCTAAAAATTGCATAATTGGCTATAATCTTGTTATGACCATTGTTGAAAAAATCATCATTTTTCTGAGTAATCCCAAGTCAATCTATGCTCTGCCTTGCAGCTAAGCTAAGATGAGTTAACTTGTTCACAAATCAAACTAACCATAAATGAGCCATACTTGTGAGTACCCATGGGTTAGAGCCTGTCTATGAGAAACTTGCAGGCTATTTACTACCCAACATATCCAATTTGTAGGAGAAGATGGAAAATTTTATTGACATCAAATATAACTACCAGAAATGAAAATAAACCCCCTCACTTTGAACCATTTCTATTTTTTGAGATTTTGTCAAATTTTTAGTGAGTTTGAGTTGAACTCTTACACTAACCAGGATGAGTTGTTCACCGAGCTTATTTTTTCAACATTGGTTATGACTTGTTCAAATGGTTCTTGAATGAGAAGTTTATTTACTATAAGGTATGTAAAAGAGTAAAAGTGAAGCAACTTATCTGATTATTGTGTCCCTGGATAATAATTTTTTTATTAAACACTATATAATTGGGCTATTTTCAATGTAACCCAATTATTATATAATAAAGTTGTAGTTTAAGTCTATTGATAGTCGTAAAAGGCCATTTAAGGGTAATCAAGATTAAGTCAATTAGCATAAGGTTGTCCCTTGGTTTTGATCTCTGCTTTTGCTTGGTGGTTTCCAACTATTTGTTTTGAGTCCATGGTTTTAGACTTTTAGTCAAACAACCCATGTATAAATATAGTCTTATTGTCATCATTGTATCATCTTTATTTTGTATTAGCTAGACTCTTCTTTGTCTATCACTTATTGGTTGTTATGATCTGCTTATCACTCCTTACCAATGTGATTGCAAGGAACTCTTTGAAGGTGAATTCCATATTTTTACACCTTTTTCCTCATTCTCATGCCTTTTGGTAAGACAATAATGAAGGTAGTATCTTGCATCAAAAAGGAAAACAAAATTCAACATAGAGGAAAATATGTTAATTGTTTTAGATCCTTGAGCTCTTAATTATTCACACCCAGAACTTTCTCAAATCTAGCCATTAACAAACTTCTTTGGTGTTATGCTTCAATTTAAAAGGCATATTGTCAAGACTTAGACATGCAGTGAGTTGAAAGGCTCCAGTTGACTTATGATTGATTCCATTTCCCCTCCATCCCATCCCTGTATGTTGTCACGACAAGTGTTGAACAATAAAATTTGATGTCCCGACCCTGATGATGCTAGTGCTGCTAATTTGCTTAGTATGTAGGAATTTTTTTAATGTTTCAGTGAATTGTGTATTAATATTTCTTAGGCACCTTTATTCCCATCATTATTACCACTATTAGGATTGGAGGGATACCCTCTCTTCGGTTTGAATTAAGTCTTTGGTTGGTTTTATATGTATTTTTTGGTTGTAGTTTTATTATATCGTCATTTTGCTTAGTGGCTTCCTTTTGTACATAGTTAACAATTCATAATTATCTCATGGTTCTAGTTTTTCTATACCATATCTTATTACAATGTCCTACACTCTGCATAATATCATGCATATGCCCCAATATGGTTATTGCATAGTCTAAGTAGTTATTTTGTATAATGAAGTGCGTTCTAATGTGGAAAAATACAATAAAATAAATACTATTTTACTCAAATGTAAAATTAATTTTACAGACATGTCAGATTAATGTATTCAGATTAAATTTTATTGTAAAGTTGTCATTTTTCCATATAAATATTAGGGAGTGCTCAATTGTTTAATATTATAAAATTTTAGAAGAGCAATATTTGTTTTTGCATTTTTAAAAGAAAAAAATTAGCTAATTTATACTTGTAAATTAAAGAACTATTATTTATATTACCCTTCATCTATGAAAAGCTCGAGGAATAAATACCCTTCCATTTGAACTTAAAGCCCGCCCTTCGAATTTCAAAATTAAAGCCATCCCTTCAAATTTGAAATTTAAAGCCCGCCCTTCAAATTTGATCACTAGTGAGGCATGTTACCATTGAATCAATGAAAAACAAGGGTGGAGGGAACATAGCAGAAGGAGAGCAGGGAAGCCATGGAAGACTCTAATTCTTTTGTGAAAATAGTCAATCAACTGGATGCGCTCATTTTTTATAGCTCACAAGTGGAAAATATCCCAATCTTGTTCCACATTGCTGAATTCATTCTCTTGCAAATGATGGTATTACATGCTTTGATGTTTGATACAAATAATTTATCTTTGAAGAATCCAAACATACAATGGCCTGCAATTAGAGCAT
Organism: Pseudotsuga menziesii; assembly: GCA_001517045.1. NCBI lineage: Eukaryota > Viridiplantae > Streptophyta > Pinopsida > Pinales > Pinaceae > Pseudotsuga > Pseudotsuga menziesii. The sequence goes on along the minus strand of LPNX011130949.1, from coordinate 486,031 downwards.
AAACAACATTAATGATGTAGGACTGGATGTTTTGGGTAAGAGAGAAAATAAAGCAGCATGCTCTTAAGTAGTATCTGATATCAAAGGGCCAAGGAGATAAGCATCGCATAAAGCCAGAGAAAGAAGTACTAACTTTCTCTCTTGACTTGATAGCGAGGCACCCAAGCACACTAATGCATCAAGGGCTGTTGACTTTACTTACTTAACATATGGATGCATCAGAATAAAGTAGTGCTCTCAAGGTTGCTTATTCCTTCGAATCACTAGAACTCCCAAGTATGTTCTAGAGAATACGTTTTCAATCATTACTCATTGCTAGACCTAGGTGAAATTTGTACCCAAAATATCTATTGGTTTTAGAGGCAGAAGTAACGACAACCCCATAGTAAGTTCATCCGCAGTACCCATTGGCATATCGTTTGAGTTTTGCATGAAAATTTATGGAGGAATATTGATAAATTGTTTGTATTCACTGCTATTCTAATTAGCGAAATTTATAGTGCTTTCCTCATTTGTTTGTGAGTGTTTTTTTGTATGGTGTATACATGATATATTTTTATGGGTATAATAATGGAGACTCATGAGATATGAAATAAATATTAGACACTTACATAAAGATTAACACCAAATAAGCAACTAGATTTAATGAAAATGGTAGAATGAAGCTACAACAGTAGATACCCAAGTGTTTGACGAAACACCAAACCCAAATCTATTCATACAGTGTATTCCAAGGTCAGATTTACTCGCACAATAAGCTACAGTAGTGTGTGAACAGTGTCTGACAAAAATCCATAACCCAGTTACCAGGAAGTTGGGAAATTTTATTTGTTTATCTTGGGTTGGGAACTTTACAGTGGTATCAAACATTTTCGATAGAAGTGTTTAATAAAATATCTAAGCCCTAAAATTTATAACCAGTCACACATAAATTTGTTAGATTTAACTTGGGAAATTACACTTTAGGTAGTTGCAATTAGGGGGTGTGTTCAAAGAACATAGTTCCACCCCTCGAATATCCTATGTTGTGTTGTGTCTAATGTACTGATTTGAGCAATTATTTCCCTTTGGTTGAGTGTCTATTGACAACATCTCACATGGGTCATGCCTTTCATTGTCTTCTCAGTCTCTCCTTTCCCTGTTTTTATTTTTTATTTCATTTTCCTCTCATATGCACTTTTCTGTTGAGTCTAGGTCATGAAATCTTTATCTTTATTCTTAGAAGCATAATTTGTGACATTTTGCTGCAATCTTGGCTTACATTGTAATTTTCCATTGAACTTTGTCTCTTTTCCATGGTTTTGTTCAAAGGAATTTGAAGCCTACTTGAGAGATGTTAGTTTGTCATAATCTGGTGAATCCCAAGCATACTTGATTATTCTTAATCTTTGATGAAATTATTTCCATACCAGGATTAACTTACAACTCGCCTTAACTCTGACTTATCTATTTTGAACCGAATATAAGATAAGATTTGTAGATGTGGAAGGTAAGGATCTCTGTAACGGCTTTTTGTACACTGTCACAATTTATTTGCAATTTTTTGACAATTACAGTACTAATAATAAGAGTAGCTTGACAGGATTATATTTTCCAAATTCCAATCAATAATTTAGATGTTATGAATATATGACTTCAGACTATGCTCAAACATTATAATTCTCAAGTTATGTCCTCTTATATTCGCTATATCAAAGCAGGAATGCAGTTTTGTAGGGGATTCTTTTCTTGGTTTGCATATGATTGAAATTTTCATTATATTTTTTAATGGCTATTGTATGATACCTACCATTTTTCAATCTAGCCATACTGCTATAGAAATCAAGAGTTGGTATTTAGATAATCCAGTTACATAAAAAATTTCATGCATTCATATCTTATTGTATTTCTTATAAATACCATTCCAATTGCAAATTGGTTTCATACATATTGCAATATTGACAATGATATATGATACATTGAACTTGTTCAGATATGTATTAGTAGAATATATCTTCAGATATCATTATCACTAGAAAATATCTACATATATCATATTCATTAGAAAGCATCTCCATAAATCAATATCATTAGAAACAACTCATCTTGTTGTCATTTCATCTCAAGTCAATCACCTTAGCTGAAATGTCTCTCTTGACCAAGAAAGAAGGGCTTCTCAAATAAGAATCAAGCCTAATCTCAACATCCTCCCAATTTGATCTGGTCCATTGGGAAATTCCATCACAGGTTGCAGCTCGTTCTCATCGAGTAGGGAGCAAACAAGAGTTTGCTCGGAGGTAAATGGAATCCTGTAGTGGATTGGGATGAAATTGATTAAGAGCTTGATCCCAATGAAATGGAAAAGGTAACTTGTTTGTTTTCGTGTGGACTTGTTTGTACTTAAAAGGCACATTATTGGAGTTATTTTCTTTCTAAACTTGTTATTTGTAGTTATATTTTAGTAGGTTTTCTGAAAATACCTTTGAAATATATTTTGCTTCTTGTTTATGATGTGTGCTTTAATATAGATAAAAATTGCATTTATTGGAAATATTCCAAAATAATGCCAACGAGGACTTCTAAAAGAAAACATTTTGAGCCCTTTGGGAAGGAACTGTTTTCCTCATTGTATCAAAATCCTAGCATGAAATACTTATTCTGTCAACTGTTGTGATAATCGTATATTGAACCAATGTGTAGAATTATGTTATTTATTATTCCCCCAATTTGCTGGTATGGATGCAGTTGGAGAGAGTTTCAATATATAGAAAGAGTAATATGCATGTTGGGTTTGTCCACTACTCAGCACGTTCTATAAGTCCTTTTGACAGATGATGCAAACATTTTGCATATAGTAATTTTTTTATTTATTAAGTTCGTTATTTATTAGAATCATCAATGCAAATATTGCTGGTTTTCTCTAACAATCACATAAAACAAGATTGATGGTTCCATGAGATGTGCTCCCACCAAAAAAATCATTGGTTTCACCTGATGTGTGATTAGTAACTTATAAGTTCCAAGTCAATATAATCTCAGCCTGACAATCACCTATCAATTTAGAGGATTCTAGGTCTAACTTGCCCCTTTTTTATTCCATTTGTAATTTCAATTTCCAGTGAATTACTTTGAATTATTTCTATTCTCATTTGTAAATTTCTATTTGAATTATTTCTATTCACATTTTCCCCCCTTTATCATAACCCCTTTATTCTCATAGTTGTCATCGTTAGCACTGTTGACATTATAAAAACTTCTTTCGATTAATGTTGCCTGTTATTCTTTGCTTTTTTATCAATCCTTCAATTTTGGTGCTTTATCTTTTATAACTTGCATTTTTCATTATATCTTTTTTAGTGACCATGTAAAAGAATAATCAAAATCTATACATTTGCCAAGGAAATGAATCCCTAATTCTAATATGCCAAATTGTCTTGTTCAGGTGACAAGGTATGCTTATGGATTCATGTGTGGAATTACTTTGAAACTTTATTTTTGGCTTTTCATTCATTTTGTTGAAGGTATATTGTAAACCTGTTTTGGGTAATGCCAAAATGCGTATTATTTTATGTCTAATGTTAAACTTATTTAATGTTGTATTCAAGGTTCCAACTATGGAAGATCCATATGAAGTAGTTGTTCTTTCATTGCCTACTTTTGTTATAGATCACCTGCTTTGGATCTTTCACCAAGGTCTTGCTACTCAATATGATGTATGTGGTAGTTTTTGTATGTTTTTACAGACTATTTTTTGGCTATAATAATGACATGCTATTATGGCATAAAATTAAGCATGTCCCTTCCACTAACATATTTTGAAGACATACCTAAAGTGGATTGAATTAGTGTTTGGTCAAAATTATTATTATTGTCTAGAGCAGAACTATAAAGAATTATGTAGTACTAATGGTCAATAAAAAATAAGGAATGTAGCCAATTAGTTAACCCAGACATATATCTATTCCAGAAAAATGGTTCAGTTTTATTATTATCTTACTTCAACTATTGTACAAGATCTTCTCCAACTATGTGCAAGGCTAAAAAGGGTGCATGCCATAGCATTGTGTTTCCTTGAAAGAGGTGGATTGGTTTCTTTGCTCATGTTTCCTAGTTGCTTATTTTCAAGGTTTAATAGTGTTGAATCAACTATTGTTTGTCATATTCTTGAGGATCCTCATATGTTTCAGACAACTATGGACTCAAAAATTTGAGAAGATATTGTAGTTTCTTTAAATCAAAATATAAGTGGAAGGTTGAGTCATCATAATTTTATCTTAAACTTAGGTTTTGTTATCTCAAACTTAGCTTGGTTGAGCTAAAGGTGGTTTTCTATTTGATCCATTTCATATGATTCCTATTGAAAATGTTTTTGGGTAAAATCGATGATAGGGAAGTACTACCTCTATCTATAATCTTATAGGAAGGACTAATGATTGTGGAATGACATTTCAACATCCACTTCTCATTAGACCATATACCCCATTTAGATCATTTTTTCTTTGAGAAATATGTAATTTTTAAAATTTCTGGTTGTTGAACATCTTCTATATTATAAATTGTTTTTCTTGGATTCGAACTTTAGAATTCATAGTTTAAGGACATATGTAATGTAATGTGTCTATCATTGCATAGAATGATAGGGTTGTAGCAGAGAGTGATATTGAAAGTACTTCAGATCCATCCCATTTCGATTATATTTACTAAACAATTTGAAGTGGGCGACCAATAAATCATTTGAGTAGTTGGGTTGATGATAGTCAACAACTTAGAGGAATGAGTGGCACTACAATAGAATTAGGAATTGGGGATAATTTTGTTTCTCAATTATAGAGGGCTCAACCATTTGATGAAAATTGATTAGATTAGGCCCATGATAGCACCAAATCATAGGAAAAAGGTGATGCTACTACCTCACAAGCTGCAGATGTTGGTACTCTAATGATAGAAACTTTACAATCATGGGAAAATGATATATAGAGAACCAAGGAACATAATCAATCCCATGTTCAAGATAATAAAATCTAGCATCCTTTGTCAGCCATTAAATACTCAAAGGTGTGTATTGATAATTTTTACCATTATAGAGGACTCTGTAAGTTAGGTTCTCAAATTCTTAAAGGGTTCTAGCTCAATAGAAGAGTTCCTTCCTTACAAGCAGGAGGTTGGCGATTTGATTCCTCCATTCCCTAATGATATTATAATATTGGTTGAAAACAACTAAATTATTAAGCAAAAAATAAGAGATAGGTGACTAGAAAAAAAGACCAAAGCTTGTATATAAAATTACTAAAAACGACTAAATTATAGACCAAAACATGACAGATGTGAAACTAGGCATTAAAAATGATGCAACACGTGGTGCTAATGATGAAGCAAAATATGGCATCGATATGGAACAAAAATAAGACGTTACTTTGGATGCAAAACATGGCACTACCTAGGAAGCAAAATATAGTGCAACAAGAGAAGAAATATTTTGCGTCATTTTGGTAGCAAAACAGGATGCCAAAAAGGAAGAAAAAATTGGTGTAGATTTGGAAACGAAAATTGGCACATATTTCGAAGTAAAACATGATGAAAAATGGGATGCTAAAGTGGTAGCAAAACTGGATGCAAAATGGGATGGTAACATGGTGCTATTAAGGATGCAAATATGGAACTAACAGGGGTGTCATTTAAGAAGCAAAAGCGGACACTCACTAGGAAGCAAAATATGACGTTATTTAGGAAGCAAATCTTGACGTTGTTTAGCAAGCAAAGTTGGATGTTATTCTGGAAGAAAACATCGACGTTGTTTAGGAAGCAAAGTTGGATGCTATTCCGAAAGCAAAAAAAGAAACGCTATTTTGGACGTCATAAAGGATGCTAGTTAGGAATAAAAAACATACGTTTTTTGAGATGCTTTAGGTTTTTTCCATGACGCGTCCCATTTAGAATCTAGTTTGACAACTGAATGTAAAAAACACTTACACTAAAAAGGGATGCTAAATGGGATGCTAATTCCAGGATTTGTTGTAGTGAGACTAGGATGCAAGGAAGGCCTAATTTATAAGTAAGTAGAAAACTTAATAAAGGAAACAAGCATAAAACTTAATAAAGAAAAAATAATAAAAAGAAACAAGTAGAGAACTTAATAGGAATGGCTTTGAATTCTATCCTACAAGTCTCTTTCGGTAAGAACACAATGAAAAATGAATAGTCTACAAAGTACTAGTATATTTTCCTAAGGATAACACATCTAATACTAAGTTTTACATGTAAACAGATGAATCAATCCAAAGGCATGAGCACAAAACAATACAACAGTAAAAAGGAATCATATATAAACTTAAGAAACAAAACACAACATAACTCAAAATATGTTCAAAGTGAAAAGAGGTAGGGATAAGGATACAAATCTAATAAATATTCTAAAACAATGTAACTTTTAGCTTTAATGTTAAATAGAAATATCATGTAGCTATTACAATCAAAGAATACTTCAAATATTAAAGAAACATAAATTAAAACAGGTTCAAAACACATTAAAAGCACTAAAAATAAAACGACGGACTAGATGACAAACTGAACTGCAGGTTTGAAAGGGGTGTTTGCATAACAATTTAAATAGGATGTCCGAATGACAGTCTGCACAATTAAAATGACAGAAAATGACCTAAATGATCTAATCTTCAGCTGAATTTGTGCACATGTAAGTACAATGCATAGAGGCATTAAACACTACAACAAAACCCTTGGATTAACATCTCTTTTAGCTTCCTTTTTGGAATCCAGTATCGTTTTTAGTGTATTTTCCATCATTTTTTGGACAAAGTGGATGCTTTTCCATGGGATGGAACATTTAATGGCATTATTTGCATCTCTTTTTAAAACTTGACACTATTTTGGACGCTAAAAAGAATCCTAATTAGTGTCCCAATGATCGTCCTTATTAGCGTCCCAATTATCATCCCAATTAGCGTCCCCATTAGCATCCCAATTTGTGTCCTTTTTAAAATTTGGCGTTATTTTCAATGCTAATTATCATCCCAATTAGCATCCTAATTAGCATCCCCATTAGAATCCCAATTAGAATTCCAATAAGCATCCCAATTAGCGTCCCCTCTTAAAATTTGGCACTATTTTGGATGCTAATTAGCATCCCAATTAGCGTCCCAATTAGAATCCCAATTAGAATCCCAATTAGTGTCCCAATTAGAATCCCAATTAGCATCCCAATTATCGTCCCTTTTTAAAAGTTGGCATTATTTTGGACGATAATTAACATCCCAATTAACGTCCCAATTAGCATCACAATTATCATCCCAAATAGCATCCCAATTAGCATCCCAATCAACATCCCAATTATCATCCACAAAAGCATCCCATATAATGCCATGAATAACCTCCAAAAAAACATACTTGATTTGTACTTGATTTGTTCTAGATCCACCTGGACTAGGGAGGTTTGGCTTGAGTCCGCTTGAGTAGATTTATCCACTAACAACATGGATCCAAATGGTGAATAATGATGATGAACCATAGTGGAATATGAGTGACCCTGTCAATGATGATGACAATGATGTGGCTGATGATGTACTTGTTGATGAGGACGATGTTGACCATGATGTTGTTGATGATGTAATTATTGATGTTGATGTTGATGATGATGATGTAATGTATGATTCACTTGATGTTGACATTCACTTGTCCTTGACAAAATTTGAGTGACCTTAATGGAATTTGAGTAACCTTAATGGAACTTGTCCTCGACAACATTACAATGATAAGTTGGATGTGGTAAATTTATTACAAAATATTAGCTACTATATATAGATAACCACATTAATTGGAAAAAAAATTATTGATAAACTAAGTTTTCTACCTTGTCAAAATTGTTCATTAGTGCAATATGGAACATTACTATAGTAAAGTACATAGATTTATTCAATAGTATGCATAATATTAAATAAACAATCATTGACATTTCATTATTCAATGCATAATAAAAAAGGTGAACGCATGTGGTTAAAATAAATTGAAACAAAAATAACAATTGCTAAGCCCATGATAAAATGACTATTTTGAGCAGTGGTTCCATGTCCATTTAAGTATAGAGTCATTAAGAAGCAACCTTTTGAAAAATTCTAAATCAAGAAACTAATTCAAAATTACTAAAGCCATGTGATAAAAAAACAATTTCAAAACTTTGGACATAAGATCATAATTATTCAATTAATATGGATTAGAAATCCTGTAAATAAGAAGTCTCCATTTACATTATTATCAACATATATGCCATCCAATGCTTACTTATCAATGTTGATATGTTGATTGTTCCTAATAACATGATTTTGCTACTAATGATGCATATCGACAATGATAAATATGGCAATGATGATTTCTACAATATCTAATAGGATGTTGTTGACAATGATGATGTCAATATCAATAATGAGGATGCATGTGAGTATAACACTATTTGATATTGATTGGTCCTAATGACGATGAGAATGATGATGATGATGTTGGTGCAATGTTTGGTGTACTTGCCAATGACATTCACTTGTCATCAACAACATTTGAATTACTTAATGGCATGAAGAAAAACCAGTGTCAATGGTTTGCAATATGTGGTATAAAGAAGTTTTGTTTTTTTGGTTACTATTCTAAATTGAAATCCTTGTTTAGAACTCCATTCCACATAGACAGTTTTTATTCTATTTGAGTTCAATATATGTAAAATATTCAAGATTCGTCTCATTGCTATATTGATTGATTTAAAATTAAAAAAACTAATATATATTTATTTAAAGTTTGTTTTTTTATTAAATCTAAATAAACAAACAAAGAAACCAATATATATTATCATTACACAAATTTATAAAAAGCTTATCAAATTCCTTTTCATAAACAAAGATAAATAAAACAAGAATAGTTGCTAAGGAAACAAGTCCCTGCTGAGCAACTTTGCAAATAAAGATATAATAAGATTTGGCTTATTGAAAAATATTGAAAATAAATGGAGGGGAAGGCCTTTATATCATTGTCCTTGTCTTGACACATTTGATATTTTATGGTTGTCTCTACACCTTGACCCAATTTATATTATAAGGCAAGGATGTGCAATTAGTTATGACTATGAGGTGAGGACATGTATGCATAATACTCCTTAGTTATGACTATGAGGTGAGGATGGTCATGCATAATAATCCTTAATTATGACTATGAGGTAAGGATTTAAAGAGAAGAGGATGTAAAGTCATGTAATTTTTGTACTTATTTTGGTGGCGAGTGTCGAGGACAAATGTTGTGAGAAACCACAAATGTTTGGAAGGACGGAATGAGATTACATCATGATCATGCCACCCATAAAATTGAAGGCTATTCTTGAGCCAAAAGTTTTTTTTTTAATTTAATTTTATTAATAATCATGGTGCTTCTTTGGTCAAAATGTTTTTTCTAACTCATTGTTTCTCCATATCATGTGCCCAATGACCCCTCTCTATATCAATGTTTCATGACATTATTTGTAGGTGCATAACATTATTTATGTTGCATGCCATTATTTGTAGTTGCATAACATTGAGTGTTGTTTATATAGTACTTGTCATGAGTCCATGGTATTCATGCAAGAAATGAAGTCTTGTAGAGGATGTCTCATCAAACCAACCATTTGAATTTCATTTGATGAAGAATGAGTGGACATTGGAAGATAGGTTCACATAGGTAGTAGGCACAAAGTTTTGGGCTTGTTTCAGGCCTAGTAGTAGACTAGTAGCTGTTATGCATTGTTACAACCACAATTGTTGACACATTGTCACACCTTAGATTGTAACCCCAAGTGACTTTGGAGTTAGAATCACATCGATGTCCAGTGCCTCGTAGTGGTCATTCATCACTCCTAATATTACATAGCTAAGAACAAAGTGTGTGACGTGAGTGAATGCATGATTATAGTTTATGATATTTCCAATATTTTGAATTACAAGTCAAACTTTATAGCATAGGGATTTCAACATCTTGAGAAATTTACATAGATGGGTAATTTCCAATATTGCTCTTCTTTTGAAATGTTGATATAAATTATGTCCTTAATTGGAAGGGTAAATTCATATTTTAAATGTTTTTGAAAGACAGTTTTAACTTTACACTCCTACGAAGGAATAAAACAACATTTTGGAAGGGTTTCAAATTTAAACCATGAAGGGAACCATAGGCTAAGTGATCCAAAAGGATATGTTACTTGTTTCCATTTCAAATATTCCAAAAAGATGGAAAATACTGCCAAAGCTAGTAGTCTTCAAATTTGTTGAGACTGAGGAAAAAACGCATCAACTCATTCTCCAAACTGGGGTAGAAGTCCAGAAGTCTAAAGTGTGCTGGGACCGAGGAATACAACTGACTAGATCTAAAACTTGCACATGTATATCAAATGTTGATATTGATGCTCAAATATGCTACGGTTTGAGATAAGAAGGCAAGGTGTGTCCACTCTAAAACTAGTCTCCATATCTACTCAATCACAAACAATGGGGTTATTTCTAGGTTTTTTGAGGCAAACAAAATTTCAGGAGATTATTAGTTTGTCTGACATTTTTAATCCAAGCATCATCATGTACTTCTGCATGTGTTTTGACCTCCAAACAATAGCCTCCAATAGTGAGAGGTTTCACTTTTCAAATCTGGTCAGAGTTTTAGGGCTTTTAAGCAAGGTCGATCCACATTCCTATAGTGGTCGTTTCAACTTTCAAATCTTGGAGATGCCTTGTCCCAAATTCCTTCTGCTCAATCTCAACTAGCAGTAACATGAACATCATCCGTATATCTGAAAATACCTGTAGCATTTTGATTAGATGCATCACAGAATATGGGGTAGGGTTGTCTGTTATGCATAGCCTCTGTAATGGATCAGAGTCGCAATAGTAAGAATATGGAAGCGAAGGAAGAATACATGTTTAAGGACTAGTTTAATTAAAATATATTAGTGTCTTTATATCTTACAATTGATCGATCATTTGCACCGGCCCCATAATGATTTGGATTGGTCCTGAGTGCAACCTGAACAAATAGAAATTTTTTATTTCATTGTCTTATAACCCATAAGTTGTTTTTTCTAGACCCAATATGTGGAGGATAAACATTGTAGTGGAAGAACCCTTGATTTCTCATGTAAATTGAATGAACATTTGGGCACATGATGGATAACTTGCATTTCATGGCATGGTTTTCTTAGAGTTGTGGAGAACATTGAGTTACTCAGAATCCTAGATTCCTTATTTTTTTATCATCGTTCCATTTGATGGGATTCCCACATTTGGGGGTGGTTGGACTTATCATGGAATAGTGGAGGAGTAGGGAGGGCTTAGAGAGAGGGACTCTGTCTGCACCCATTGTAAGGATTTGGGAGGGGAAGGGGAAGGTACAATGCAATTATTGCAACAAATCCATTAGTTGGGGTACAAATGGTCCAAATTAACATATGGCTCAAAGACATGGAAAAGATGTAAGTATGTACTCAGTACATAGCATATATCTGGTGTAGTATGTACTCAGTACATCAATGATCCAATAGTATAAAGGTACAAATTAGGATTCAAGAAGTTGACACATGTAGATTCTTTAGGCTTGATACTATAGGTGTGTTTAGGCCTTGCATTCTATCATCCTACATCTTTTAGGAGCTCAACTATGTGCTTCCTACCTCAGAGAGATCTTTCCTTAACTCTGAGATCAATAAGAAGCTACTCCTACCTTGTCCATAATAGTGTAGCAGTTACTATCTCTTTGCTGGAACACAAAGCTCCCTCTGCCTCTTGACTCCCTCTACAAATGGGAATCCTACATTGAACTAATTTGTTTCTTTCTAAAGTGATCTCTCTCTTACACTAAGCTTACCAGTTGTTTCTCTTTGGTAAGGGCCACGTCATCAACATCTAAGAGAAACACTAGAGGATGGTTTTGAATAACTTTAATATACAAGTTGGGGTTAGCAGCAAGCCATGAAGGTAACTGTCAAATCTTGGATACAATGTCCTTGGAGTACACCTGGAAGATTCTCTTTTGTAATCATATGACTTAGCTGACTCTATCACGCTAACACTTGGGAGGATGAACATTTATAATAACTGGTCTTGCATCCTGTGGGGCCTCCTTCTCCCTCTGTATCTGAGCACTCAAATCCATTTGGAACTGTGCATCCAAATATGAACATAAATATGATCTAAAAACTTCATCACTTGTCCTTTAGAGAAGTTCATGTCATCCCTCCTCTTGTAGGTATTTCCTACAACTTAAATTCATTCTGATAGTTAGTAATAACCAAATTTTATTACAGTATCAATTTCACATAATGACATAGTCTTAGCATCCATCCATATACTAGGAAGCCATCTAGATATTATCGGTCACACATATATGCAATATTTCATCAAAATATGTTTCACCATAAAACATGACAATTTAGAGAATCAAACATAGGTGGGATAAACAGTCCTCCCTCTTAGATTGTGTCTCCATGCAAAAGTCACAGTCTTGTCATGATCAAGTGTCTTTGAGATTTATTCATTCTAAACCAGTGTCCTTTAGATCTGAGCTTGTCAATGTATCGTACATGCACCTCTTAAGTGTGCATTATATCATTCGTAATATCTCATGTGTAATCACATATTTATTAGCTTATTCTTGGTAAGATCATAACCTTAAATATGAAAACTTTAACACATATGGTCATGATTATTTCATATATCTACTAAGGTAACTAAACTTCTTTTCACTTGCATACTCTTATCACATTGTTCAATGAATCACGAAGCTCTTTAGAATGTCAAACATACATAGTGAAATGATCAAAATAGAAGATATCATGATCATGTAAACCCTTTATTAGTAATGATCATGATGAGAATATACACAAGTCAAGATCTAAACACATGAAGAGTAAAGAAAGATTCTTACTCACCATAGCAAAACATACCTTAGTAAAAACTTCTAGGATTGCTAGTTATATTTGACATACCTCTTCAAGGGATCATCAAGTCCATAGGCTACCAATTCCATCATCTCTTTTTTTGATGTTACACCTAGGGCATAAAACAACAACACCACTGGAACTAATATCCAAATTTGAATGGTACACCATTCCTTTTGGGAAACATATATCTTTGTTCCCTTTGATTATGATGTATCCTACAACATCAACCAAGTATTCACCCTCTACAAGCAGCTCCTTAGTAGTGAGGCCATATAAATGGTGAAGCCACTGGAATCCACAACCTTTAAATCATTGGTTAACTCTCCTATGCCACATATTGTAAATTTAAGTTGATTTAGGGTCCCTTTATTGATGAATTCAATTGTAGTCTCTTTAAAATGCAAACTTTCCAAGTTCTCTACTTCCAAAACCAACTTGTCTAAGCTCACATTTTCCACATAAAATTTTAAGTCCCTTATGTCATGCTTGTTCAAAAAATGGAGAGCTTGTTTTCTACGTCCATACTGAGCATAACCAAAGATCGGTGTTGTCCATGAGATCACATATTATTAGGTATTTCTTAAAAAAAACATTGCAGGGTTCGTCAATGCTTCCACACTTGGAATACATGCCAATGAGAGTAATCCACACATCTACCCATGGCTTAAATTCAATTTTAATGGAGTAGATGTGGAGCTGCTTGCTCTGGTATAGAAATGCTATACTAACATATACACTAATAATGTTGATTTGATGGAGGATTCTTGAACCTTCCCCACCTATCCCATTTTGCACATATATACTTGTTGTTTGTGGGTGGTATTTACCTCAAACTGTATTACTAACTTCAATCCAGCTCAGTCCAAGCTCTTACTTCCTTGATTTTCATCATACTTCTTATTTGTGTTGCATATACCCTGAAATGGATCAGAACCGTGAGTTGGTGGTGTCAACAATAGATTGGAACCCTAAGAATTAGATATGAGGAAAATAGAAACTCTAAGAATCAGACTGAGCAAAATCAGAACCTTGAGCAGACTTTAACACTCATATTTGGATTTTGTGTATGCTTATTTGATAATAAATAACCATGAACAACCTTCACACACTTACATTCGAACTTTGTTTATGCTAATATGATAATATGGAACCCTAAACATCCTTCACAAACTCAGATTGGAACTCTGTGTATGTTGATATGTAACCTTGAGCAGCCTTCACAACCTGATCAATCTACCTAAGATAGGATAGAGAGAAGATACTAACATGAAACTGCCTGAAATTGATTTTTGGATTAGAGATGAATATTCCTTGTATCTTATTTTTCAAACAAGAGAGGCTCTCTATTTATATTTTACCTTTGGGAGTCAAATCCTTAGTCTTAGGAATAAATAAATAGTAAAACCCACTTATTTAGGATTATATTATTTTATTTTCACTTCTTAACCCTTCACAAAAGAATTTGACTTTTATCTTGGACTTTTGGCCCTTCACTAGTGGGATCTCGGTATTTCACTGGGGTTCTTAGGATTTCAATGGGGTTCCATGACCACAATAAGTCATCTGAAGCATTCTTCTTGGTATTCATGGCCCACACATTCCAAATCAAAGTATATCATCATAAATAACAAAGATTATTCATTTTTCTTCTTGTTCTCCTCACTAACACCAAGGTCCCATATCCCACTGTCCAAGGAAAGAAGTACATCACTTGCCCCAGGTGCCTAAACCCATGATGCATCAATTTGACCAATGTCAACTACTTGGTAACTATCCAAGTACCTCCATTCTCCTAGAGAATGGTTCTTATCCCCAGGCTGAGATTCAGTACTAGACTAGTATCCAATCCCTGGTAACTGACCACATGCCTACATTCTAGAGAATGGCTCTTAGGCCCATACCGAGCTTCAATCCTAGACTTATACAAACCCTGGTAATTAACCAGGTGTCTCCACTCTCCTAGATAATGGCTCTCAGTTGTGTCTCAGCCCCAGGCTGAGATTTAGTTCTAGACTGGTATCCAATTTCTAGTAACTATTCAAGTGTGCCCCCATTAACCCAGGCTCTCGATACTCCTAAAAAATAAACAATGTTAAAGTTGATAAAGCTTCAATGTGAACAATTTTAGTCCTTAGACTACTATAGCTTTACCATAGGTGTTGTAATGTAATACTCCCCTAAAAGACTTGGTTGATGATTAAGTTTATATACACTCAATGAATTCCATTTTGGATTGTGATAATATTAATGGTGTTTATAAAAATGATACTTCTCATTTTAATAATGAGACCCCCTCTACAAGTGAAGCAAGAATTCTTGAAAATACATAGGATGAAAATGATGAAATACATGATAGGAAAAGAAGGTTGTTTGTGAAATTTGTCAAGGAGGTATGATATGTCCTCCACAATGCTGTAATGGAAATGCACCAATGGCCAAGTTCATGAAAAATAATAAACCCACTTCTTATGGATAAGGGTAAAGGAAACGAAGAATGGGAGGAAGATATGTAGGTAGAAAACAATGCTTTGATGAAATACCAAACTTGTGAGTTAGTACCCCCTTACAAGAGATGAGAACCTTGTTGGTCACTTGGTTGCAACTGGATTTATTAAACAAAGTTAAATTCAGATTATGACATAGAGAAGTTAAAGGCTATAATATTTCCTAAAGGAATCAATAAAAAGAAGGCAATTCCTATGCAGAAACTTGTGTTCTAGTTGTTAAGATAAACAATTTCAAACTCATTTTTTTTTTAACAACTATTCTTTCGGGGGAAGATCCACCAAATGGATATGAAAATCATCTTTGTAAATGGGTTCTACATGAATACATCTATATGTAAAATCTACATGTAACATATACCATAATTTGTGGATCATAAGTATCCAAACCGTGTTTACAGGTTAAACAAGTCACATTATAATCATAACACTTATGCAAGCACCAAGGGTTGGAATGACAAATTGATAACCATTTTTTGAACTGTGGCTTTAAATAGATACACTAAGAAGGTTATGGTGATATTTTTGTTTTTATTTTATATTCAAATTTGGTATTTACGGGTTCCAACTTGGGTCAATTACATTATGTTATAGGAATGCAAGTTTGGATGTTAGAAGATAGTATATTTATTTCACATCTAATGTATATGAACCGTGTGAACAAAATTCTAAGTGGACCATCTCAATGATTAACTTCCAAACATGTAATATCTCTAATAAAATGGTGTATAAAAGAGTGTAATACATGATTCAAATGATGATTTTTTTTTTCCGTTAGTAGGGCTGAGCGATGGCCAAGGTAGGGTATGAAATGGTGGAAGGATATTCCAACTATCCTCCATATAAGCATATAAGAAATAGGTTTGGTGTCACCACTATATGTTATGTTCACAATGCTCTGAAAAAAGGGTACATGCCATCAAATAATCTACTCATATCTTGTCATGATGCAAAGACTTTACTTTCCCCAAACACCCTGTTACATGCATACAGGATGCTCAAATGATGAGAGAAAAAGCTGTATTTTCTACGACAAGGGGATATGAAAACCTGCTCCATACTTTGACCTACCATGGTGCTGAAATAAGGGTTTTGTTGTCTAACAGACATTGATCCCAATGATAGCTTGATTATTTTTCATGAAATTATTTTATAAGTTGTTCTACACTTGTATTTGCATTTGTTACAACCTATGGTTTCTACCCTTTCTCATCCTTTTTTCTCTTTTCGAATGCCTAGAAATCCAAGCCAAAAGGGATCTATGGTAGAAATTCCAAACAATTCTCATACTAAAATGCTTGAGTTGGGTCACATATTTCCTTACCATAATAGTACATTATGCATGGCCAACTTTCATCCCACATTTTGGGTTGTGTATGGTTTGTAACCATGCAATAATTTGTGCCAATATCTAGTTCAACACCATGGGTTGCCCATATTGCTGGAAATAGAAGGATGTAATCCTCTTTGATATAGAAGTTTGTACTCTTCATGCATCTTATATAGAAACCTTATTTAAAACAATAGCTCCGAGATACTCTAACCATGCATACCTCCTCTACAGGCTCAAAGATTTCTACTATTGACCAAAATCCCAAGTGTTTCATATGCTCCTTCCAATATTTTCTAAAACTCAGACATCAAAATAACAAGTGAGAAAAACATCAAGGAATGAACTAAATACATAATCACTCATAAAATATGTAAATGTAGTTGAATTTTAACATAATCTTAATGGCAATCAACCAATCATGCAATCCTCACTTTCTTCCATGAAAGCTTGCTTCCAATTCCAAAATTTATGTATTTGGACTACAAATCCACTTCTGCATCCTTATATTAGCCAATCAAATCATCAATCCTAGTCAAAGGATACTTCTATATTTTTTTGGACTAACATAAAAGAAACAAAGGATATGTAGACAATTTCATTATTACATGTTCCATGAGTTCTTTCTCCTGCTTCATAAATTCCTCAATCTCCAATAGACTGTTCCTGTACATTAGAATGTTTCTAATTGAGTTCTTTCTCCTACTTCTTAAATTCCTCAATCTCTATTAGACAGTCCCTGTACATTAGACAGTTCCTGGACTATTTTATCTTTGGACCCATATTACTTTTTTTTACACATCACATAGTTAATTTGTCATTGGCCTGAAAACTATCAAGACAAACCATTGGCCATCATAAACTAAAAATTGCTTTATCTACTTCCTCCCTAGTACTTGTATGGTACACATGTTCAAGAAATGCATACTTGAAAACTTCCTCTCTGCAATAGAATACCTCCTTATATGGCTACATAGTATATGAGGCATTCACTTAGGAGGTCATTGATGTGTGGTGATTCTTGACATGAGAACTGGGAAGTGTAACATAGTTTTTGGCCATGTGAAGTTCATTTTTCTTTGACAAAACATTTATATCATCTCACTCCATAACAACCTATGCCCAAAAGATGCTTATAAACTTAGGTGTAGCTACAGTAAAAAGGGTGATTACAAAGGATGCACACTCAATTATGGGGACCACTACTACTTTTTAATTTTACCCTTCTCTGTACGTGCCTATATCTTCTCTGCTCATTGTTGCCATTAATGGTAATTTTTTGGACACTTTATGAAGTATATAATCTAAGTCTCCCTCTTAAAGAGGAAAGTGTTGTCTACTGACCACAAGATACTCCCTTTACATTTGGATTCCACCCTCTGTCAGGGGGATTGGGTAAACAATTAACAACCAATGGTCTTGAAGAAACATAAATATAGATTGATGTTTCCTTCTGTATTTTGAGCATTTTGTAGAATCTCTAAGGTTTAAATCTTATGTACAAGGAATACTGTATCAATAACCTGGCAATCTATTTTGTACTTAATTCCATCTTAACTAATCAAAATATTCTGACACCACATCATGAACTATTCAATAATTATTGTAGTAATGAACTCATTTATATATATAGGGCCAAGACAAGTGTACCAGATCTATAAAATTACAATGTGAAATTTTCACTGAACTTGGAACCTCCCAAAATGAGTCCAATCTCATTCATGTTGAAATCCAAAACTGGTGGTGCATGCATCAGTGCATCTAGGAAAATTCCTTCTTCTATGTAGAATCCTTTCATAATTGGAGTAAAATTCTCATCAAGGTCAACTATCCTTTTGTTACAATCTTCTCAACATTGAAGGAACCCTTCTCCATCATGCCATCTTGCTATACTTGCTTAGTTGGATTTACAAAGAGCCTGTAAGGCCATTTTCTTGCACTTCTCTAGGAAAAACTTGACCATATCCATGGTTGTTGTCTTTGAATGGTGACTTGCAAACCATCAAGCGTATCCAAACACTGTAAATCATAAAACAAATACTGTAAGGCCATCTTCTTGCCCTTCTATGGGCAAAAATCGACCAAACATTGTAAATATGTTATACAATAAATTGAAAGCAGACTATTCATTAAATGAGGAACATTTAACACATAATCTAAATCAATAATGTCATCTAAGTCAATTGGAAATGTCATCATCACCCAACTCCACAAAAATTCCTCCCTCTTGCTCTTAAAACATGCCGTAGATCTTTTTGTTGTAGTTGCATGTCTCAAAGCTCCATTATTCACATACCATCCACCCACAAACTATCCAACTCTTGAACCTCTAGTGGGAGCATTGGACATCATGGCTAATTGGGTATCTAAATTGGCAATGGAGTTATCTAGACTGTAAGCATCTGCACTAATTGCAAATTCCAAGTTGGACTCTCTGTGTTGCAGGCTCCATCACATAGCTAGCTACTGTATCTATCTTGTACATGCAGTTTCTGGTGATCTTGTTCCTCAGGAAGATCTTACTGCATATGTTCACACTTTGGTAGAGGGTTTCCAAGGAATCATACATTTTCTTGGTATTTCTGTGGAAATTAAGGCCAGCAATAGATTAATTTTACTCACAACAATTATCAATTGATCATGCAAAATTGCTCATAAAGGAGACTGAATATGGAGCTGTAACACTAAATTGTATTAACTGAGTGTACAATAGCCAAACCTGTAATAACATAGGTTTTTGAATAAATAGAATACATCAAGAAATTGAATGCATGAGGAGGCATCCAAAACTAGCATAAAGCAGGCTTACCAAAAATAAGCAAATCCCCCATAGGTGTAAAAAGATGATCCCAAATCTGTCATGGAGCTCACGAATTGGAAAAAAGGCATAGGCAATCTAAAGTGTGGTGGAATGGAAGCTCATACATGCTTTTTCATGGAGAAATGAGAGGAGGATGTGTAGGACAAAAAACTAGTCAACCTCACCTAGTCTAGCTTTTCCTTTTGCCTTAAAACACTGAAAAAGCAGGCAATAAAGCAGAAAAAGCAGAAGGGTGCCTAGGAGGCCAGGAATAAAGCAGAATTGATTCCTTTAGCTCTCCCATGTGCTACATGAGTCAAATAAGGAAAGTTTGACCTCTATGGATAGGCAAATAGCAACTTGCACAAGGTGGGACACATGAACTAGGCAAATAAGACAAAAATAATGGAATTAATGTCTAAGCGGGTAAACTATGGGTTGATTATTCTAACACCCCCCCTTAAGCCTGACTTATGAGTAATATATCAAAAAATTATAGGGCCTAGAAACAAGGCTTAGTCACCCTTTACATACTGCAAATCCATTTAAACAAGGAAAGAGGCAAAACCAACTTGGGAAAATCCTCCCTTAAACATGGACTGTAAAACAAAATTATAGAATCTTGTCTTCACTCATGATTTCATAGCATGATCAGCAATCCCTAGTAGTGATTTGAGATTGCTGAAGGTATTCTCACAAAATGCTTTGGTGAATATATCAGCTACTTGTTCTGAAGATGAACAGAAGAGTAGGTGAATGGTGCCATCATGGACAAGTTCTCTGATGTAGTGCATATGGATCTCAATGTGTCTGGTTCTTTGCTTCTGAACTGGATCCTTGCAGATTTGAATGGTACTCTAGTTATCAAAGTAGATAGTAGTTGAGTACTCAGGTTCGAAGCCACACTCTCCAAGTAAACCCTGCAACCATAAACATTGAGTTGCTACATTAACAACTCCTCCGTACTCTGCTTCTGTAGATGAGAGTGCAATGGCACTCTGTTTCTTTCTTGACCAGCTGATTGGCCCTTCTACAAGCATGAACACATATCCTAATGTGGAATTTCTATCTGTGCTATCACCTGCCCAATCACTGTCAGTAAATCCAATCAATTCAAGATCAGATTTTGCTTTATAGAAGATCCCATGTGTCCTTGTTCCCTGAACAAAGTTAAGGATCATTTTGGCTACTTTCCAATGGATCTCTTGAGGAGGATCCATGAATATAGAATCCATACTTACTGCATAACAAATATCAGGTCTATTATGTGTCAGATACAATAAACAGCCAATCAATTGCCTATACAGTGTATTGTTTACCATCGGTGAAGAATCAGCTTCTTCCAGCTTCACTCCTGAAAGGAAAGGAGTTTTGCTTGCTTTGCAATCCTTCATTTTGAATTTGTTCAGAAATTCCAAGGAATATTTGGAATTTTGCACCTTGATTCCAGCTTTGGTTTGAGCAATATCAAGCCCCAAAAATTGACTTAAGAGCCCCAAATCTGTCATGGAGAAGGATTGGTTCATAGCTCCTTTTAAGGAAGCAATCTCAGCCTATGAGATTCCTGTAATGAGGAGGTCATAAAAATATAACACAATTATCATTAATGAATCATTAACTAACTTCAAATATACATTTGGATCTGATTTGCACCGAATAAAATTCAGTGATAGCAAGAAGCTATCGATCTTGGCATACCAAGCCCTGGGGGCTTGCTTTAGCCCATACAATGACTTTCTCAACCTGCACACAAGAGAAGGGTTAGTAGAAAAAACTTGAGGATTCTGCATATATATATCCTCAGTGAGATCTCCATTCAGGAAGGCACATTTTACATCCATGTGATATACCTCCCATTGCCTTGAGGGTGCAATGGCTAGAGCTAGCCTGATGGAATCCATTTTTTCCACTGGGGCAAAGGTCTCATTGTAATCTATGCCATGAACCTGTGAGTATCCCTTGGCTACCAATATGGACTTGTACTTCAGTGGTGAACCATCAGCAGCAAATTTGGTCTTATAGACCCACTTACACTGTACTAGTTTTCTCCCCGGGGGAAGATCCACTAGCTCCCATGTGTTGCTCTTCTGGAGTGAGCTGAAATCCTCCTTCATGGCTGTTTTCCATCTTGGATGTACTGCTGCTTCTTCATATGTTTGAGGATCAGACTCCACCATCAAATATCATTTTTCAGCAAACATAGGATCCTTCATGCACAGACCACTCTCAAACTGAGATCTAGTCCTCCTTGGGTCATTGGGATCCCCAGCTAGCTCACCTGCTGCATGTAGTGGCTTGGCTGCCCATTTTGGCCTTGTGGGGCTGTTAGGGTCTGCAATAAACTCATATCCATTAGAAAAATCAGTATCATCATGTTCAACCAACTCTTTACTTACTTCTTGAGGTTCAAGTGGTGAAGAGGCTTCACCAACTTCCACTTCTGCAAGGGGTTCTTCTTCAAAATGAACACACCTTTCGATGAAGGATTTATTTGTGCTCAAATTTATCAAATTTTACCCTTTTGAATCTTTAGAATATCCAACAAAAATACACTCTTGGATTTGGGGCTGCAAATCCTCCCTCTACTCTATCGGGATTCTAGCCCATGCCTTTGAGCCAAAAATCCTGAAATGGGTCACATCTGCCTTGTGCCCACTCCATGATTCGAAGGGAGTCATACCATCAAGCTGTTTGTGAGGCACCCTATTCTGGATATAGGCTGCACATTTGATAGCTTCAGACAAGTACTTTGGTGGTAAAGTTTTGGCCTCCATCATGCATGTTTCCATCTCCTTCAGTGATCTGTTCTTCCTCTCAGCAACACCATTTTGATGTGGTGTGTAAGGGATAGAATGCTACATCTGAATACCTTCATCTGCACAATAGTTAATAAAATCAAACTTGACATACTCACCACCATTGTCATATCTGAGGGCCTTGAGTTTCCTTCCAGACTAGTTTTTAACCAAAGCCTTAAAGACTTTAAATAGGCCAAAAACTTTAGACTTGTGTTTCAGGAAGTGAACCCAGGAATACCTGGAAAAGTCATCAATGAAGGTCAATGCATATTTTTCCTAACTCATATACATATGAGGGAATGGACCAGGAACATCACTGTGGATCAGCTCGAGGGGTGCAGAGGTTCTCTCATGACTAGCTCTCTCAAACTTATGCTCTGGGTGTTTTCCTAAGATACAACCTTGGCAGACTCCTTTGGAAAATTTTATCTTGGGAAACCCTATGACCATTTCTTTTTCACTAAGATCAGACAGATACTTGTAATTTAGATGGCCAAATATTTCATGCCACAGCTTGCTGGCTTCATTAGCATGAATGAGAAGAGCAGAGGGGTTTGAGTAAGGTAGGAAGTGTGAGAACATGTATACCTTTTGAGCATGATTCACAACTCCTTTTGCAATGACTCTACCAGTTGAAATCTCTGTGATCTCAACTTCATTGGGGGAGAATATGACCTTCTTAGGAGACCCAGTGTGGGTCATCTGGTACACTGATAGGAGGTTGGAGGCGAGACCAGGCACATACAGCACATTGTTGAACTTACCATGATCAAGATCTATCCTTCCTTTACCTTTACTTTCAGTGAGAGAGTCATATCCTAGTACAATAGATGGTCCTTTTAACATATCCAGTGGGGAGAAGGCCTCCTTAGTCAAAACCATGTATCTTGAAGCTCCAAAATCAATGATAAAACTGGGTGAGCTTGATGTGCCAACAACTTGAGCATGAACTCTCTCTCTGTTATCTGAACTTGATCCTCCTTCTCTCTTCTTTGAGCTTTTTGGAAGGGAGATGCCATTCTTCTCCAGGAGATTGGTTAGCATGTCTATCTGCTTTTTCATACAAGAGCTTTCAGTGTGATTGCCCTTATTGTAGTATGCGCACTTGTTCATTTCACCTTTGTTCTTCTTCTTTTGGTTATTCTTCTTGGGACCTTGTTGATCCTTCAGAGACTGTTTCTTGTCTCTCTTTTGCTCAGGTGGCTTTTTAGCTTTCTTTTTGCTTTTTGAATCCACCCTTGAATCTCCAGTAATCAAAGCTTGATATTTGGATGGTTTGATGGTGCCCATCATCACCAGCTTGTCCTGTTCTTGTGTGAGAGATTCCATGAAATCTGCAAGGCTAGGCATCTTCCAGGCTCGATCTGTCAGTTTTGTGGCATAGAAGGTCGAAAAAAACACTGAATAATCAGGGCCCAGCTTCGAGAGGATGGCCAGTACGAGCTGATCATCTTTCTTTTCAATACCACACTGTTTCAGCTGCAAAACTAGTGCTTTGAACTTGGAGAAATATAGCTGCAGGGATTCAAAGCTTGTTGGAATCAGAGAAATCAGCTCATTTTCGATTTGATGTCCCCTCATCTCATCTATATTTCCAAAAATATCAGCAAGCTTCTCCCATACTTCATTCGGTGATGTCAATCCATCGAGATGGAAAAGGAGGTCTCTGGAAATACTCAGGCACAGGAGGCGATAAGCCTCATCCCTCCTGTTGTGCCATTTTATCTTCTCTGTAAATGCATTGGGATCTGCTTCTATTGCCATAGTCACCCTGTAGAGGCATTTCTCTCTCAACAGTATCTCCATCTCTTCTTTCCATTCAAATAAATTGAAAGGAGTCAAGATAGTTTTCTGTGATTGATCCATAGCTCTAGAAAATCTGTCCCAGCTGTCAGTAGAAGGCTCCCAGTCTTTGATGTCGAACCTGCAAAAAAAAATTTGAAGGAGAGAAACAACCTACAATGGATCTGATACAATGTGGAAATTAAGGCCAGCAATAGATTAATTTTACTCACAACAATTATCAATTGATCATGCAAAATTGCTCACAAAGGAGACTGAATATGGAGTTGTAACACTAAATTGTATTAAATGAGTGTACAATAGCCAACCCTGTAATGACATAGGTTTCTGAATAAATAGAATACATCAAGAAATCAAATGCATGAGGAGGCATCCAAAACTAGCATAAAGCAGGCTTACCAAAAATAAGCAAATCCGCCATAGGTGTAAAAATCTGATCCCAAATCTGTCATGGATCTCACGAATTGGAAAAAAGGAATAGGAAAGCTAAAGAGTGGTGGAATGGCAGCTCACACATGCTTTTGCATGGAGAAAAGAGAGTAGGATGTGTAGGACAAAAACTAGTCAACCTCACCTAGTCTAGCTTTTCCTTTTGCCTTAAAACACTGAAAAAGCAGGCAATAAAGTAGAAAAAGAAGAAGGGCACCTAGGAGGCCAGGAATAAAGCAGAATTGATTCCTTTAGCTCTCCCATGTGCTACATGAGTCAAATAAGGCAATTTTGACCTCTATGGATAGGCAAATAGCAACTTGCACAAGGTGGGACACATGAAGTAGGAAAATAAGACAAAAATAATGGAATTAATGTCTAAGTGGGTAAACTATGGGTTGATTATTCTAAAAAGTTCTCTATAGCAATATTAGGGATCATTTGATCCTTCATTGAATCTAGTAGGGCTCTCTTTGCACTCACTGCATTGTTATTGTACTCTGCCATATTTTTTGGACCTGTAGGAGGTTTGATATCCATTTTTAAGGTACCAAAGGTTTACTGCTTCCAATAGGTTCAACAATCTGAAATTGCAAGCCACAAAGTTAGAGGCACCTTCCAACAGGCGACTGACACATACTGGGAATGGTCATTACTGCAAATCACTGAACAAACTTCAATGTACTCATTGGATTAACTAGGATTTTACAGTCCACATCCCTTCTCAGGTTAATGTGTCAATCATTAGTATAGATTCACTTATGTCATTGAAGTATGAACATACTGCCAACTCAAACCCTCCGACATCTCTCTTTCCTTAAAGCACAATCTCTCTATGGATTGAATTCTAGAAATCTTCAGATTCCCTGATTTATAATCTATCTATTTAGGAAAATAGGAAACCAAACTCTCTATAAAAACTACAATCTGAAATCTACTAGATATTGAAACACATCCCATTGGAGAAAGTAATTGCAAGTGCACAGACTTGAAACTCAAGTCACAGCACTATTTATTACTCTTCAAAACAAGAGATTCATGTAAGCATCAAACTCTACCATTCACTCACTGTCTCTACTCTAAAAAACTTATAGAATAAAACCTATACCCTTACTTTCTCCCTTATAAATTATTAAGGTGCAACGAATCTGGTCACATGCACAACAGGGTCTTGACCGAAATAACCCTAAGTATTAGATTTATTCCTAGCCTTAGGATTAGCTATCTCAAACTGCATGGAAGATATATTCCTAGTAAAGTGTACCCACTAGGAGATATTGCAAGTGTGCATGCATGCACCATCTATTCTTAGATCCTCCCCACATTCAAAGTACCCTAATTAAATCTGCATGTGACTACTAATTAAAGCAAACTCAAAAATACAGCTGAATGACTAACTATGAAACATCATCTAACTGGGGCAGGACTGGTGTTAGCACATGCCACTCTCTATTTCTATGTTCTCCATAAATGCCCCTACACTCTCAAGACCCTTGAACGAAACTACAACAGAAGGAACTCTTCTGCTGTTGTCGTTAAGGCTGCTATACAGACTGCTATGCGATCTTTGATTGAGTATGATCTCTGAATGCACCCATATCATCTCTACTTGCTACTGCCTTCACTGGATCTCTACTGGATACTTTCCAAGGTACTAAAAAATAAAAACCCTACAACTTTATGGTGTTAATAATTCAAAGCATAGGGTCAGAACGAAGTATCCTGATAGTTATGCTAACTACTTAAAGTAGGAAGTGATTCTACTTGATAGATAGTTGAAACGCCCCTGATAATTAATACCTTAGGCACATCTTATATTCGTCATTATGTCAATTTAAGTCAAGGTATGTAAACGAAATGACTCTCAACAAGGGTCAAGGATGCTAGTGTAGGGGATTCCAGACTAGCACTTCTCTGCTCCTAAAGATAAATACATAGGCTTCATCAAGTGAATGTGTTGCAAACTTTCATGCTGGTGTTTTATTCTCAAAGTTTCAAGACATTTTTAAAATGTATTTGTTTCTTCAAGGGTTTTGGTATTAAGCTTCGTGGTTTGTAATTGCATATGTTTGGAGACACAGTGATTGCACCCTTTAGAACATGATTTCTATATCAAAGTTCCCTTCTTAGTCCATTTTTTTCATTTCCATTGCAGATATTTTATTAGGTTTCTAAAACATCTGTAGGATATAATGGGGAGAATGCCAGTGATTACTGCTGATAAAATTGCATTGACATAGAAAAATATGGACATGACACTAGGTAGTGTGCATAATTCACAAATTATGCTGTGTTGAGCCTATCTAATTTGAAGGTAATCAATTGAAGCACTGTTCAATGTTGGCATTTGTTTGGGAAAATGCAGATGACATTATAAAGATGTCAAAGAAAACCAGTCAAAATACTAGGAAGCAACAAACTCCAGTAGGTACCAATATCGTTTTTGTGTTGGTTTTATCATGTGAAATTTATGCTGATGTTTATAATTGGCTTCAACTACTGTAGTACTGAGAACCTAAGGAATATTGTAGAATAAGAGCCAGTGTGAATTTGCTAACAAGAATGGTTCCACAAACACTGCTTCCAAGGCCCGTCTCTAGCAATCTGTGGCTTCCAGGTCATGAGCACTAAGATAGGTACAAGGAGAGCTCTAAGTTCATTTATTATTACATTATTTATGTATCCTGTCAAACTTTTTGTT
This sequence comes from Pseudotsuga menziesii, assembly GCA_001517045.1. Lineage (NCBI taxonomy): Eukaryota > Viridiplantae > Streptophyta > Pinopsida > Pinales > Pinaceae > Pseudotsuga > Pseudotsuga menziesii. Next base: position 458,735 of record LPNX011130949.1, on the reverse strand, counting down.
ATAAATTTATTAAATGTAGTGATGAGAGATTGTGTGTCTTGTTGCAGGGAAAGATTAAAGAGTTCAGGTCTAGAAATGGAACTAATCATCTTGCAGTAGTAAAGGAAGCAGCAAGGAGAGAAAGAGTTACACCCATAAGGACAATACCTATTCCATGGAAGAAAAGAAGGTATTGCATTCTATATACAATGTCTTCTGACAAGTTTGCTTTATTATGTTAATCTGAATTTATTTTTATCTCACGGGTAGTATTCTATCTACCCAGAAGTACTAGTAGATGGGAAGCCTATGAACATTGTGACACTTTTTTAAATTAAAGTTGGAAGATGATTAATTGACAATAATTGTCCACTTAATCACAACACAATAGCCTAGTCACACTACAACAGCATCAAATGAGTATTATGCATTCCTGGGGGATTTCTCCACATGTACAGGAATTGCTACCTTCACCATGATGAGGCTAAGTAGAGTTATATTCCACAAATATGGTTGGGGAGTAGTAGCTACCATCACACCTACTGTGTTGATGGTGACAAGAGTAGCTTTCTTTGGTCTCATTCTCTGCAGTGAACCACTCACTCCCTTATTGGGTAAATTTGGTGTGACACCTCTTTTAGCAGTTGTGTATATTGGAGCTCTTCAAAACATCTTTAGCGAGAGTGCTAAATATAGTTTGTTTGATCCTTGCAAAGACATGGAATACATTCCTCTTGATGAGGACACCAAGGTATATTTCCTCTGCATTTTGTCTGAAGTTTTTAAGGCCTCTGTGCATTCTATTTTCACTTTCATATTTCCTTTTTAAAAGAATATGGTCAAGTATTGTTGTAGGGCGTATGCTAAGGAATAATGGCAAACTATTCCTCTCGCCGGGATTTTGAATTTGTTATCATTGCAAGTCGTTTTTTACTACCAAAAATTGTTTCAATTCATTATATGTGATCTCATTCTTGGTTCTTTTATAGGTTAAAGAAAAGGCTATAATAGATGTGGTACGTAATCTATTGGGAAAGTCAAGAGGGGCACTGATTCAACAATTTCTGATTTAACGTTTGGCTCACTTGCCAACTCCACTCCCTACCTTGGGGGCATATTATTAGTTATAGTATTGGCCTGGTTAGCAGTTGCATGGTCATTGGATAGTCAGTTCACTCAGTTGGTGAAGAAATACCTTAAGAGAAAATATCTAGAGGGTAAGCTATCTGCAACAAAACTAATTGCATTACCAATGAAAGAAACTTTAGACAAGCAAGGCATCGAGGAAGAAAAAGGAATTGTGGTTAAATATATTGTGGAAGAAGGAGAATTAGTGAAAGAGAATGAGGAAAACACCAAAGATATGGATGTTGTTGAAGTTAAGGCACACAGGAGTCCAAATTCTCGATCTCCTCAGAGTGATGCCCCTATCATTTCTAGGTCAGTCTTCCTTTCCCCTTTTATTGAAATGATCTGTGAATGTCATGGAGGTGTTATTAAGGTCTATAATTTTGTTTTTGATATTATCTTGGAATTATTCAGTATATATTATTTCATAAAGTTTGGTGTTGTATAATTATACACTATGCACTTTGTTGTCTTGTTAATTTAATAAATGAAATTTTCTCGAAGGAGTCCCAGCAGGAGCCCTCAGAAGAGTTTGAGCAGAAGCCCTAGAACGAGCTTGAGTAGGAACCAAAGTGAGTCCTAGGAGAATCTCAAGTAGGAGCCTGAGTAGAAGTTCCATAAGGGTATTGAGTAGAAGTCCTCGAATGAGTTTGAGTAGGAGCCCAAGTGTGATTGCTTGGACGGTTGTAAGCAGGAGCCCAAGTGACAGGGATTTAAGTAGAAGACCAAGTGTGATTGCTCACAGACATTTTAGCATGAGTCCACGAAGGAGATTGATTAGGAATTCACATCAAAACCTATCTCAAAGTAATTTGAAAATTCAAAGAAATCCTCCAAGCATAAGTTAGTTAAGAGGATCAAGTCGTAGTCTTGTTCTTGATAAGAGTACACTTCCCCATACTAATCAAAGACTGCTTCAATAAGTACTACCCTAGATGGCACACCTAACCGTATGAGAAGAGGCTGTGGATTCAAAAAAAGTTACTCTTATGCTTGAAGTTATCATATTCCATCGCGAGATAGCTCTCCCCCAAAGTCTTATTGCCTCAGTGAAAGGAATATTCTTGAAAGGGACAAGTTTGTATGCATTCATGTGTATCCTCCTGGAGCTTCCATTTCTGTCTTCTTTGTTTATTTATGTTAGAAACAATAAGCTCACTGGCATCGAGTATTCCTCTGACATGGAAGGTTTTGCATTCATATTTAAATGGATGTTGTTCGTAGTCCTTAGGAAATTATACCCATTTCCAATAGCTGCACAATGACTATAGAGTAGAGTCCTATGCCCTGTCATTATTGTAGTTTGTTAAGTATATCCAGTTCTATTCCTTCTCCCAGTGTTTCAAATCATGCATGGTTTTCCAAAGAAAAATATTAAAATATAACCTCATCTATACATTATGGCCCCAAGAAAATGCTCATATCCAATGTTGTTGGGGATCCTGTAGATCTCCTAGTGCAAGCACTGCAACATCACCCTAGGAAGCGAATAAACATTATGAATTAGCATCACACTATATCCTAATCATTTGTCCTTGTTGATACTCATTAGCTTGATGGAAGACGAAACTTTTCTTATCCCATGGTGGATATGATCCATGTGAAGCACCAACTATTGGGTTGATCATCCTCTTTCGATTCTCCTTATTGCTCCACTTATACATGGCTCTAGGATGATCATGCTTATCTACTATATCCTTGTCATCCACACTAATATAATTGTTTTTGATAGGTCTTATATAGTTGTACACTTATGGTTGCTAGGGAATATTGATTTTTGCAATCCCATTAAGCCAATTTCTTGAGTTTTGTTCAAAATTCCTAAAAAAGGTTTATGGATTTCATAACCTGCTTAATCATATATTGTGAACTAGTCTTATACAATCTATCATCCTTTGCTAACCATTAGATACTCAAAGTTGTGTACTAATCCTTTTTACCATTATAGAGGACTCTGTAAGTTAAGTTCCCAAATTCTTAAAGGGTGCTAGCTCAATGGAAGAGCGCCCGCCTTACAAGCAGGAGGTTGGTGGTTTGATTCTTCCATGCCCTAATGATATTATAATTTCAGTTTAAAAAAACTAAATTATTAACCAAAAATTAGATATAAGTGACCAAACAATGAGAGATAAGTGACAAAATGACCAAAATTCGTATATAAAATTACTAAAACGACTAAATTAATGAGAGATGTGAAACTAGGAATTAAAGAGGATGCAACATGTGGCGCTAATGATGAAACCAAACATGGCATTGATATGGTAGCAAAATAAGATGTTACTTTGGATGCAAAACACGGTGCTACATAGGAAGAAAAATATGGTGCAACAATAGAAAAAATATTTGGCATCATTTTGGTAGCAAAACACGATGCAAAAAGGAAGAAAAAATTGGTGCAAATTTGGAAGCGAAAATTGGCACATATTTGGAAGTAGAACATGGTGCAAAATGGGATGCTAAAGTGGTAGCAAAAATAGATGCAATATTGGATGCTACTTTGGATGCTAACATGGTGCTATTAAATATGCAAATATGGCGCTAAGGAGGATGTTATTTAAGAAGCAAAAGCAGACACTCACTAGGAAGCAAAATAGGACGCTATTTAGGAAGAAAACCTCGATGTTGTTTAGGAAGCAAAGGTGTACGCTATTTAGGAAGAAAACCTCTACGTTGTTTAGGAAGCAAATTTGGATGCTATTCTAGAAGCAAAAAAATAGACGCTATTTTGGACATCATAAAGGATGCTATCTAGGAAGCAAAAAAGGACTTTTTTGAGACACTTTAAGTTTTGTCCATGATGCATCCCATTAGCATCTAGTTTGACCACTCAATGTAAAAAAAATTACACTAAAAAGGGACACTAAATGGGACGCTAATTCTAGGATTTGTTGTAGTGAAATAACCTACCTATTAATAAAATTTGATGGTGAAATGATCTTAAACTAATTCATGGAAATGAATCATTGTGTATTAAGAAAAAAACTGAAATTTAACTTGAATGAACTCATAACAGAAAGGAAATAAACAGAATTGTATCTATTCTAACTTGATAAAATCAATCTATTCTATCTACTTGCAAATATAAAACTGAACAATAAAATTGGAAATGAAAATATTGAAAGCAAATTCAAAGCAATCTATGCGCACAACTAGCTATTTCACTTCAAAAATAAAATGCATTACAGGAAGCAAATGAAATAAATTTTTACAGTAATTTAATAACATAAACAAACTAGAAATAGAACTAACTACAAAATAAAAGGTAACAAAACTATAAGAAAATAAACCATTGGTTGATGAGGGGCCCTCTCAGCAATCAGGGGTAATTCCTAGCTAACGCTTACTTGAACACAATCATAAACAATAGAACATACAACTTCGATTAAAAATATGGAACATAATTACAGTGTGCTTAAGAACAACGAATCATGTGCATAAACTGGTTAAACTGCTAGGTAATTGAGCTCTCACGTAGAGGCTGATATATATATTGTTTACAGAGATGAGCTAGTCGACCCTTTATTGGTCGAATTCTCTCTAAATTTATTCGACCATTATAATCATTAACTAATCACATGCCAATGCACATCACTATTCCTTCTTTAGCGCGAACGGATCTCTTCAGCGTTTGTGATGTGGCATACAACTCCTTCTTTAGCGCGACAGGTGGAGTGGTGCTAGACAAAGGAGAGCATGATGGTGATTCATCTAGAACGTGAACCATTGCATCACCCAAACACATGGACTGGTGGTGTGGTGTTGAGCAGAGACAACATGATGGCAATTCTTCTAGAACGCGAGCTTCACCATCACCCAGACGCGTGGACAACGAGTAGTTTGCAGACCGTTCCAATCATTTTAATGCCTGGAATTTGTTATCAACAACACATAGTCTAGTTAGCGATCTGAATGGTAAGCTGGATAACGAGCTGGATATGCTCTACGCATATCTAGCTGAACACGTGTCTGTTTGTTAATCTTGTCCAAAATACTATATAACCTGCAAAGGAATATACACATAAATTAATGATATCAAATGTGATTCAAACAATGTCAATTTTAATCAATAAAATCATAAAATGATAATAATAAACAAAATTTACATAAACCTTAAATACATTCAAACGTGGGGCTGAATGGTAAGCCACATGACAAAAAATATGATAAAACATATGTTTAAATGAGTAATTTAACTACCAAAAATGATAACAAATATGGGATCAACATATGGATTTATAAGATCAATCATGTTACTGATGGAAGTATTGAAAAGTATAAAGCTATATCTATTTCCTGAGGTTTCTCATAGAAAGAAGGCATATACTATGATAATACATTCTCTCCTATGTCCTGGTACATCACTATTCGATATGATCTCACTTGCATATTTTCTAGGATGTAAGATTCACCAGATGAATGTGAAGGATTCCTTCCTCAATGGTGAGGTTCAGTAAGATGTTTACATACAACAACCTAAGGAGTTTGGGAAGAATTCCCATGTATGAAAACTAAATAAATACTTGTTTGGGCTTACTTAATCCTTGAGGGCTTGGTATTTGAGGACTGAAAGATATCTTCGGAGAATGGGATTCTCAAAGAGAGAATATGATCCAAACCTGTTCTTCAAGATTGTAAAGAACCAACCTCTAATATTGGTTCTCTATGTTGATAAATTGTTCCGTACTGAAGAGGAACATCTAATATCTTGGTGCAAGAGGTAGCTCACTTTTGAGTTCAAAATGAAATACTTGGGTATTATGCACTACTTTCTTGGTCTTGAGGTTTGGAAAAGGAAATATAAGATCTTTCTTTCTCAAGGGAAGTACAATGTTGATGTGTTATAGAGGTTTGGCATGATGGATTACAAATCCATGTATACTTTGATAGTTTCAAGTTTGAGGAAGCTACATCAGTTAAATTCTGGATTGGTTCTAGTGGATGTTGTTAACACTAAAAATTGTTCACCTAGCTCTCTATAGTCTAAACCATAATCATACATTATATTCCCACCATTATTCCTCCATTTTGACCTTCACAATTGTATTTCCACTAAATATGGTCCAAAACATCACTATTCCTTCCCCATAAATGAAGGGAATATGAGCATTTATTGTGATTTACCCCCACTCTCTCCAAACAATGGTAAAAAACACTAAAAATGAGAATGGGACAAAATGACATAGATAACTACCATGGAAAATAAAATACCATGGGTAAAAATAGCTTGGACCATCTTATAAATACATTGTGAAGCCCTCCCTCAAAACACTTTTAGTCACACTTTTTGGCCATTACAGAAACTTACTTTTTATCATTTTATTTCAGTCACACCATACACTTGTATGCCATTATTTCCATATTTTTCCATGCCATTTCCCAAGGTGTACGTTGATTTCACTCCGTACCCATTTGGATCCATTCCCCCATTGACAACTATTTGTGGAAGAGACTGGAGACCCAAACCCTGGAGCCGCAAGACCATTTTAGAGGACAACTATGGTGGCTCGCATTTCAGAAAAAGGTATATTTTGCTCTTATTTTGCATTAGTTAGTATTATATATTTGAAAAAACTTAAAAAATATTGTTATTGTTGTTTTTTTTCTTTTATTATTATTGAAATCTACCGTATGATCTACATTGTCTAGGGTTGGTGCTTTTGGACGTAGTAGGGGAGAAATACCCACTACATTTTTGGCGACTCCACTTGGTTGATGGATACAGATATTTTATTTTGCAAGTTTTTCTATTAGTTTGTTCTCCCTTGATGCCTTCATCCATAAAATATCTGACCCCCTCGTGGTAGATTCAAACCAATGTTGCTTCAGTGCCTACCCCCTAGCCCTAGCTGGAAGCCATTTTTTAAAAAATTTCCAGTTTGGGCCAAGTCACGCCTATCCATCCAAAATATGCAACCCATTCACACATTTTTTCCCAATAACAATGACCCAGGTCATGCCTTTTTCCTCGATACATGGGGCTTGGCTCAAAAATCTAGGTTACGCCTATCCCGAGTTTCGAAGCAACCTAGGTTGTTACTGTGACTTGGTTTTGAGCGACCTGCCACACTTAATCCTCTCTTTTGCGCAATATGAGTGTTTCGACTATTTTTCTTCTTGATTGTGAATATTTCCTAGTTCTGTCCGATCCTGATTGCACCTGTTACACAGACACATGTGACTTGTAGTTTTTCAGTCCTTTTCGGTTCTTGAGATCCTTGTTTCAAACCCCCTATCTATGTTTTACCCATCCTCGACCTGTTTCTATCTAGATCTAATCCATTACAACCCCTTGGTTTTTTTTTGAGGTCCTCTTTTCCTTGTTTGTGATCCTCTTGAGTCGAGCTTCATAGTTGATATCGTCTATGTGTTCCTACATCTTGGTAAGTCCTTTAAACGTTCATTTACTTGTGTTTATCTTATGTTCTGGAAGAATTAGTTGTGATTTTGCATGATATTTATTGTTATCTACTGTTATTTATCTACATTTTTTTTATTTCATCCCGATAGTGAGATCATCTCATATTCTCCTTAGGATTGTTGGGGTTTATACACACCATTTGCACACATATCACAACCTAAAGACCAAAATTATTGGTTTAGGACCCCAAGCTAGCCTTAAAAAATAACTTAATACAACCAAAATTTGTAACCTCACTTGAGGAAAAAACAATCTTGTATCTAAAGTTATGACATTGGGGATAGGAATCCAAACAACACCCCTTTGTCATTCACATATGGAGACATAGTTGTTGTCCATTAGGGGACCAAAATACTCTTGTACTTGTTTACAAGGTCATGACTAGTCTGTCAGGAGCCCCCTGCTCTGCAGGAGTAAGTTGCAAAGAAGGGGTTCCAAATGTTAGGGTGGAATACCGCACTCCATCTTGCACTAAAGGCTAACCCTTTGCAGTCCTCCTTGCAACACCTAGCTGGAGGTCGGGGGCCAAATGGCTTAAGCACCAGTAAACCAAATGGATGTGTCATGAATGAGGTATCTTAGTTGTCATTCTTTCTAGGGACATTTTACCCATAGGTCTTATTCAGTAGTGGGATTCTCTTATCCTATTTGTTCTTCCATTTTGTATTTCCTGATTGGGTTTTCATCACCTTGCTGAGGATACGATTTGTGAGGGGATTCTAGCTTGTAGTTGGGAGTTTTCTTGCACTTTTATCCCATAAATTAGTGCATCATTTTATTTCATAGGTAGTGCTTATTGTTGGATTTTTGGCTATTTTGTTGTAGACTCTCCTTGCTTTAACCCATTGTTGCAATTTGGTTTTAAAGATTGTTGTTGGCCTGCAAGTCAGCATTTATACACTCTCCTTCTAAACACTCAATTGTAGTTGGGTTTCTGAGCCTGTGATTAATACTCTTGAGTTTTCATTCATTACACAACACTCCATCACATCATCATAACTCCACCTTGCTACTCACATAAGCTTAAGGGGAATACCCCCTAGTTTGGATCCTTGAACTGTCACTATCAGATCCATATTTGACATTTTTCACCACCTTTGGAGCCACCTATAGCCTCTGAGTTAGATTCAGATTCATATAAATTCAAACCCACCTTGTACACTGCCCCATATAGACCCATGGCTTGTGCACATCCTGATCCCTTCCAAGGGGGAACGGTTGGTAGTGGGATTGTGTATGTTTTGCCTGTCATTATGGGTATCCCTTATACTAGATCGACATGTCCTGATCCTAGTGTCCCATTTTCAATTGCACACACTACTGCTGGTTCTCTACCCACTAGTGGTGGCCCCACTCCAGCCATCATGGTTCCTACCATTCCACCATTTGTACCTAGGGGAAGTGGCCCTTCCATATATTTTCTGACTATTCCTACCATACCAATGACTATTCCTACTATCGAAATTCAATGTTACGGAACACAAGTTACACATGGGAACTACATACATGTTACCATTGATTCCATTGCTGGTCCTTCCTAATCCACTCTCGGTTCTAGTCTACCTTTTATGGCTAGTCTTAACCTGCCTGATTTTCCATGGTTCACCATAACCCAAAATGCCCTGCTATGCCTACCAAAATTCCCTCAGACATATCTAATTTCAAGGGTAACGCAAGAGAAGACCCCAAAAACCATATTATGTCATTCCACTTGTGGTGTTCATCTAACAACATAGTGGATTACTTTGTCCGATTACGGTTATTCCAGTGCACACTCACTAGTGATGTGGCTAAGTGGTATATCTAGATGGATCATGCCACCTACCCAGAATTTTACTCGACAGCCTTGATGTTCCTTCAATACTTCTGGTTACCCCTCCATTATGATGATGGACTGGAAATCTTATTATCTTGTCGAAAAAACACAGCTACCCATATCACAGACCATATCCATGAATGGCTTCCTCATCGTAGCCTGTGTAAGATCTAGTTAGATGATAGGATTTTCCTATATTGGTTCCTCAAAACCTTACTACCCCCCATTACCAAGGACATTGTACTTGAACACCCACAAAATAAGGAGGAAACCATCCTGTAGGATCAACAGTTCGATCTTATATATACCCAATCAGGTTACTTGTATACCATTATACCTAATGCTCCATGTGATAGTTCCTCATGTCAAGATATGCCAGGGGCATCCCATGCTGCTGACAGATTAATTGTCTCTTTTACACAACATCCTCACTTTTACCTAGCCTCTCCTGTGATGGCACCCCATTCTGGTCACACCCCTAGTGTTGTCCAACTAGGTTATGCCCCTGACTATTCATCTGTAACAACTCAGTCTGGAGCCACACCTTCCTATGTGCCTCCCGCACTAGCCCTTCATGTCTATGGATCGACTTGCTTGGAAAACTCCTGTAATGGCCAAACAGTCGGTTTTTCAGCCCCACTAGTTGATCCTACTTATTATCTGCCACCTATGCAACCTACTCAAGCTCCAACCCCGACTCCTCCTTCTCCTACAGGACAGGTCTATGCATGACACAACCTCCCTAATCAACCTGCCCCCAATAACCAACAAGGGAAAGGAAGGAATAAGAGAGGTAGGTGTAGCAGGGATTTCTCCTTGCTATAGGGGTAGGAATGGCTACCTTCTATCTATAGGACAGAAGGGTAGGTTCTTGCTTGGAAATGTAGAAAGGAAAAGTAGGAAATGAAATAGAACAAAAACAAAATAGAATGATGGAAGAGAAATATGGAGAACCCCTCTGCAAACAAAGATTAGGGTTCCGCTTCCAATAACCTGCAAATAATCATTAAGATACAGTAAATCGAAATACTTGAAAAACAAGTTAGGAAATAAACCTACAAATGAAACTATGGATTAGAAAATAAAGAAACTATTAAGCAAATGCATAAAAGAACAAGTTATACCTTCTCTTTGGGTGGAATAGGGCCACCATGCCCTGGATTGAAGAAGCACCTCTCTCCTGGATGAGGGAGCTATGGCTCAATGGAGATGGAGGAGAGGGAGTGTGGGTGGCTTGAGAGACAAAGGATCTCAAGGCATCCATGGGAAACATAACAGTATGCAAGGGAGAAGTGTTTTGAGAGTGACCCCCACCCTCTTTTTATAGGATTTTTTTGGGTTTTAGGGTTTTAAGCCCTTGGTCCAGGATTTAGCCCCATTTTTCGGCTTTTAGCCCCTTTTGTCCTAATTTTAGCTCCTTTTTGGGTTTTAGCCCCTTTTTGGGGGCTTTAACTCCTAGGAGAGTATTTTAGGCTCCTTTTTGGGGATTTTAAGCCCTTTTCTTCATCCTTAAGCATTTTTTAGGGTGTGGGGGTCTAATGGAGGGTCGTGAAGTTGCATCCTTGAGTGGTGTACATCATAGAGAGCTTAGTGAGGGAAATTTTGGGTTAACAAATTGCCCCATGATGTGTGAGGGTAGGAGCTCATCGTATGGCTGATGGACATCATAGGATTTGCTGTGGTGAGGTGGTGCTTTCGGGGCTGGGGCATGGTGGCTTTTGGTTTTTGTATTAATATGGTTCCCATCAATGGGTGAGATATAAATAATGTGTGACATGTATATGGATGAGGTGGGCATCCCCATGCTCATGACAATGTCAAAATAATAATTTGATCTATGCTCTAAAATACAAGATCCGATCATATACAACTGATGATACAATAATGGTTGCCTCAAAGTGAGGTTGGATACAATACTGATCTGGTACATTGGACCCATGGCATTCTCATGGAATGCTATATATTCATGACTAATAGTCTGTCGGATTTGGGATGGTACATAGCTGTATGGACTCACTGATTGGGAGTTAGAGTGTCTGTGGTACAAGTATGCAGCATCAATCATAAAGGTATAACAAAGCGCTTCTAGGGCTTCTGATCATTGTCTCCAATGCAACCAAAAAATCACAAGGGACATGAACCTGTTTAGGTCCCTTGAGTAGACTCATCAATGTGCTAGAGTCAGGTGACATCTGGGGTCTTTGAGAAAATAATGTAAGGACCAAAACCTTTACGAATCTCAACAGTGCAATCATGTAGTTGAAGTCGAGCACGTGAGAAACAACCATCCCGAGAGGCACTAAGGACTCCTCTCAAGTGGTCCAAGGAACTCATCAATGATGTTAATGAAACTAGGATATAGGGACCTATAGGTCTATCCTCTGGAATATATGTGTTGTCGTCGATAGAGGGAGACCTGCCCCTAGTCAAGGAAATGATGTTTCCTTGACTAGGAGCGCGAGGGAGATAACCGAAAGGTGTGAGAAAATCTGCGGACTGACCCACTGAATAGCGAGGGGAGGGGGAGGGAAAGAATTGAATAGGGGTAAGGGGAGTGTGGTAGACTCAAACCTCCTTTGTTTAGAGTATGACGGCTAGGCGGACCAGGTAGCAAATGAAACTTGACTCATGGGAATGGGATCATGACTGTAATATCGGGAATGTTACTGCAGATGGGAAATAATTGGAGGAGGTGGACACTTTTGATATTGATGGGATCCAAGGAAGACACATTGCAGAGTAATTTGAACAAAGGCCACACAAAGGGGGAATGCTGACAAACTGTTCTCCATGGGGTGGTGTCTAGGGACACTATTATGGTACGATATAGTGGATTTTTGGCAAGATCGAGAAGGTAAATGCTCAATGGTGCTTCAATTTTAGAGAGTCTGAAAGCAGGAAGAAGACTCCAGTGGGGGGTATTTTTCGTTGGTAGTCTCATGTGCCCAAAAAAGGATAAAAGTATATATAGGAGATCCTGCCCATCCTGTAGGGGATGAGAGACTTCTTTACCATTGGTATTCCAATCAAGCTGGAAAAGGTTAAACCTATACTAACTGGACAGTCATTCAAATACTTTTACAAGCATGAATGAAACCAAGTTTTCTCAGCAATATTTTCTTGTTGGGAAGGATGGAAAAGAGCTTAATGACAACTCGTGGTGAGATTTTTTGTAAATTGCGGCCCCTCTTCTCGAGAAAGCATAAAAGTATGTAGAGGGGAATGGTGTTGGCTTGAGTGTGACAAGGAGGTCCTTTTCAATTGATGGTCTACATGGTCCACAAAAGGAGGTAAACGAGACGATGTAGATGCCCTTTCCTATCCTTTAACGAGCGGGAAAGGAAGCAGCTGTGCTTGGCTATATTTTCATTGTTTGAAGGAGTCAGAAAAGAGCTTAAATGAAACTCTAGTGTGGTCAACCGATTGCAGTGGCACAGGAGGTGCCCCATGTCGGGACGGTGGAGAAAGGTCCAAAGGTCATCTGCGTAGTATGGACATAGTAGAAGGATCTCAAACATACCAATACATGCGTGGGATAGATTGTGGCAGAGGCATGCAAACTGAGGTGGCTCTTGGATAGAGGTTAGGAGAGTGTGTGTGTGTGTTGCGGTGGATGGACTTGACTTCATGCGATGTGAGTGCAAGTCCGTGGGAACTTCTATGCCAAATACATGCAATAAAAATAAATCATTTTTTGGACAGTGGTCCAGAGGTCCGTGTAAGGTGTGGTGAATACAAAATACAACTATGTGTTAAAAATACAAAATAAAACTAAAGAATGGTAACCCTTAACGGGCTGTGGCCCAAAAACCCGCATGAGTAGCGGTTGGGAAATGTGATACAAGTACAAGTTCGTAGACACTTGCATCATCATGTCATGGATCGTAAATCAAGGTGACTTGTGGGAAATGGTCCTGAAATTGATTTATTAAACATGAGATGATGGTCTCAAAAAGAAATAGTGGGTGGAATTCTGAAACTAGTGGCGTACACATCGTCTCAAACGGAGTCTGTATAGTCCTATTATGTCGATCAAAATAAATTAGGTCAAATGGGGCCTATATAAGGGTGGGGTCCACTTGGTGAGGTGTCATTGTCACTGTTGATTGTGGAGTTGGAGAGGTGGGCCCTAATTCTTCATTTCCTGATTTCTCTTGATCCGACCGATGATTTTGAGTGCCGTGACTTGAAAGTAAAATCTCTCACTGAATCTCATCTTTTTGGTGGTTTATTTTCTGGATTTGGTCACCCGGAGGCCCCCCATGAATAGTTTGGGGTTACATCGGGCCAAGTCACACCTTTCAAAGGAAAAGGTGCACCCTGGGCACATCTGTGGGGTAATTTTGAGTGCCCTAGGTGCTCATTTTTCCCAAACAGGTGCGCCTTGGCCTATTTTTGGGTGTTTTTTGATGATGGCAGTGGCTCACATCAGGGTTTTTGCTTGTGTAGGATAGCAGAGATCAAGTGGCGAGAGAGAGACTACAAGAGTCTTAGGGATGCATCCTTACATGATGGGAATGTTAGAGATACATTATCCCATTTTGGATTGTTGAAGTTTATGAGGATACCCCTCATGCAGAGCTTGCGTTTGCTGATGCAAACACTAGTGAGTTTTTGGGATGTTGATGACGAGCTGTTCCTCTTTCTGGGCCAGCACATGGAGATTACGTTGGAAGAAGTATACTTTCTTATTGGTCTCCCTATGTTGGGAGTGGTTGGTGACTTGGCACCTATGTTGTCTCGGGGGGAGACATTGGAGGAGTTGTGCGATTGGCACTGTTACGTTATGGCGTACATGCATGACTCCTACATCCTGATGTGTGACATCAAGGATTTGTCAACATGGGCGGTGGGGACCTTATTGCAGCATATCTTGGGTTCCATGGGGAGCTACAAGATCTCTACCAGTCAACTTCAGCTAGTCGAGCATGCTATAGGTGGCATGTATTATGCATGGGGCCAGATGTATCTGCAGGTTGTTCAGTGTCTACAGGATGTATCTCCTGGCCAAACATGGGTACTAGCTGGTATGTATGCATGATGTTTTTATGTGCATATTTATACATAGTGTAGTCGGGTTGGTTTGTATATTGATATATGTGGATTGATGGTGTCCTTGTTTGTACATGCAGATATTGGTCCTCGCCTACCACCCAGGCATCAGAGGAGGGTTGTTACCATAGCTCCTACGGTGGTTCCTGTCGGGAGCTCCCGCAAGTGGTGGTGGGAGATGGATGGAGTGCTGCCGTATCTGGAGTGGCTTGCTACTGGAGTCTTAGATGATGGCTGGCAGCACCTGAGTAGTGATATGATTGCCACTATTCATGGCCTTCCTTTAGAGTTGACTGGCGTGATGAGGAAGATGGCAATGGCTTGTGAGCACTTTCCTCGAGCAGCGAGAGGAGATCTTCCTGCAGAGGATGAGTCCTTGGATGAAGATGATGGCACCGAGTCAAATGATGAGTCTGAGTTGGATTAGAAACCTAGTGGGGTTGTCCCTAGTGCATTGGTGCACTTAGGGGTTTTTGTGTCGCTATGTATATTCTGCTGAGAAAGCATATGTGGCTTCTCATTTTGTATTGGACATGTTTTGGACATGCGACTCATCTATTTATCTATATATTTTTTATGCACGTGGATGCATTTTTATGGTTCTATTATGCGAGTCTTTTTATTATGATGTGGCATGCAAATGTCTATGTGATGTATTATTACACTTATGTGTGTATTTTTAGACATAGTTATGCATTATGTTATGGTTGTATGTTTCCTATATGCGGTTATGGATGTACCAATTTAGAATATCATTAGCCATTTGATTTGTGACACTATTGAGGTTTCTAGGAACATGTGTGAATGTGATGGATTCAAATAATCTAACCATCTTTTTAGTGCGTAGGTACTTTCTAAAGAGGCAGGAATCACATACTCGGTAGTGGTTGTTCAACTGAGAAACAAGTAGCTGGGAGTCTAAGAAGACATTGAGATGGTGAATTCCTAATTGGAGAGTGATGGCCAAGAGGCCATTGGCACCATCATATTTATCCTAGTTGTTGGTTGTGGTGCCCATGCATACTCCGTCGATGTGGATCAACTCATGCGATGGGGAGTAGATTACCCATGCAGCCGAGGCGAGGTTCGGAGACCATCTACTTGCCCCATCTATGAATCCCATATACCGATTTGAGGTGTGATCCATCTGAAGCAGTGAGAGGAAAAGATACATAAGAATCAATTTTGAAAAATGTGTAAAACAAAAAATGGAAAAACTATAATACAAGTTGTAACATTGTCACTCAAAGGGGCGATGTTAGAGGGAAAGTCGTTTGGACTTTCCAGGGATTAGCGGTCATTCCTTTGTGTGACATGATGAATCCTTGTAGATGTCCTATGGGGACACAAAAAACACACTTGAAAGGGTTCAAGCAGATTTCATACTTGCGACATCGTAAGAACACTTGTCGCATGTTGTCTATGTGTTGTGTTTGCTTTTGCGACCGCGCGATGAGGTTGTTGAAATAGACCAACATGATGTGAGAAAGGTCACGGAAGTAGTGTTTCATGGCATGCTGGAAGGTGGCTTTAGCATTTTTCAGGCCAAAGGGCATGACTCGATATGCAAATATACCCCATGAGGTTGTGAATTCCATCTTATAATGATCTTCTTTCTAGATTTGGATTTGGTTATATCCGGAAAAACCGTCCATGAATGAAAATGCCTCATGTCCGGTGCATGCATCGATGAAAGGTGTGGGGAAGTTGTCTTTGAGACATGCCCTGTTGAGGTCATGGAAGTCTATGCAAATGTGAATGGTACCCTATTTTTTTATTCACAGGAACAGGATTAGAAACCCAAGTGGTGTATGCAATGGGATAAATGAAGCCAACTGTGTCCAGCTTCTCTTTCTTGGCTTTAACCACGGCCAATTTGGATGGATGGATGGGCTGTTTCTTTTAGCACATGAGTGCCACATTAGGCCATGTGTCGATGTGGTGTTCCACGATGGATGGATCTAGGTCGGGCATTTCGGTGTAAGACCAGGAAAAGATGTCGCAGAATTCTTGGAAGAGAACTTTGTAGGCATCAAACTCTTCTAGGGAGCAAGATGCCCCTAGCATGATTTCTTCAACAATCTAAGAATTGGTTGAGATGTCAATTTTAATGGTTGGAGAAATGTTCGCCATATTCCCTTCTTCAAAGGAATCTGGTGCTGGGATGGGGATCTTGAACCAATCGACCTTCCCATGGATGAAATCTTTGGTCTCCATGGAAAACTGGTCATACTGCCACACAAGTTCTTCTAGGAGGAAGAATGAGTGATGATGCATGTCATCCCATGGGTATTCTGGGGTGGTCAGAGATTCAAGTATCTCCTCATCGTTGCTGAAGCAACGAAGAGACAGATCTGATGGACCGTCGTTGGGGGTGGAGATAAGCGGGTCAGTTGAACTGGACATCATGTAAATGGACATGGTGTCTGAAGAAGGCAGTGGGGGGTGCACTTCTTTGATCAAGGTGATTTCAGACTCAAGGGAACGTTGATGGAGGTCAGCTAGAGCCATTCAAAATTTAGGCAAGTCTTGGCAATGGTGAGAGTAATGTCCATACAAACCGTAAAGGGCATAAGCATGGTTTGTTCTTAATGCCTTGTTCTTGACTATTGGTGTGGTTGGGAGTTCAACCACGGGGATGTTTTCATTTGTATCCATGGCATCCAAATGCACATGGATGATGGGGATTTCAAGGCAATTTTGAGTTGGATGTCCCTGTTGCTCGTAGATGGCGCAAGGCAGGACTTGTCGCGGTTTTGCGGTGGCTTTGGCATTCTTGCCTCTGTCCCTTTTTCGGGTGAAGTGGTGTAGGTGTGGGTGCAGTGGTTGGATTTTGTGGGTAGGGTAGAGGGTGAGACTCAACCCCAGTAGGTTGCACTGAGGTTAAAACAACCTAGGGCATTGGTGGTTGAGCTGGTGGATCAAGATACCACACCGAAATTCCCAATGTAAAGTTGGGCAAGATTAAGGTGGCCATTGTCAGCTTGCTCATGACCCTAGGTGGGGGAAAGAGGAAGGGAATCATGTGGACTGGTGATGAGCCCAGATAACTCCCTACTGGTTGCATGTGGGGTTGTAGTTGTGGTTGTAGCTACGTGAAATTTTATTACTGCGGATGATGTTGCGGCTGCAGACAGTGTTGGGGTTGGGGTTGTGGTTGCACTTGTTTTTTGGGTTCTGCGGCGTTGGATGAGACCATGCACAAGTCCATAGTATCATTTTGTGTCAGTGGTGGTGACACTAAGGGGAAAGGAGCTGTCATGGTGGGATCAGCAAACAACCCAAGTCCCACCTTCAACAATGGGTAGGCTAGTGTGTTGTCAACCATAGTGTTGATTGCAGGGATGGCATTAGTGTGTCTGGTTGCCCCTTGTGGCTCAATGGTGGTGATGGTAGGGATAACATTGGAAGGTGCCATTAACCCTTGTGGATCATGATAAGTGAGCTAATCAACCCTCACAATCTTCCCTTCATGGGGGAACATCATGAGATGGAAAATAGTTGATGCGACTGCTCTCATGGAGTATATATAACTTCTCTTGAGGAGAAGGTTATAGTCCATTTGAGAATTGATGACCTCTATGTCAATCAACACTGTCTTCCTGGCTAATGTGATGGGGACATGGGGGAGGATTCCTTGGGATTTAGTGGGATTTCCATCATAAGCCCACAGAGTTGTGGTGCACGGTTGTAGAATTGGTGATCCAAGATTCTGCCAAACCAAGGTAGACATAACACACATGGATGCCCCTTCATCCACTATGCACCGATGCACAACCAAATTCCATATGGACACTAGGATTTGAAAGGAAATGGTTGATGGCATGCCCGGTTCTCCATTCTCCATGTCAAATGTGGTCAACTTGGAGTCGGAGGGGTCTACTTCCGTGAGGGCGGCTAGTAACGATTTCCGCTACATTGGGCATGTTTTAAGTACCTCAAGAGCAGACATGGCAGTTGGAATTTGGGCCAAATCATCCACAATGCTATAGCTAACTGCAGCTCTAGCCGTGGTGTTATTGGCAATTTTGCATATGAGGGGCGGTGTGAGAATGGGGATAACTGAAGAGGTAGGTTGACTATTTTGGATGTTGATGCCACTGATGTGTCAGTGGGTTCGGTGGTGTTACCATACTGATTCTGTCTAGTTTGCAAGTTGACCTCTTCAGTCATCATGGCTAGCAGGTGGTGAATACCTTTTTTGGATGTGGGAGGTGCTCTCGGAGCATTGTGATTGGGTTGGGGAGGGGGTGCGGTTTCCACCAATCCTTGGACTGGTAGTGGGTTTTGAAGCAACATGGGGGGAGGTCCTTGTGGTATCGGGTTGGTTTGGGCTTGATTTGCAGCGTTGGTGGCCTATTGGGCCTCATTTTGAATGACCTGCTTTGCACAACCCATGAGGGGACACTTGAATGTGTCGTTCCCATAAACATCATAGAGTGTGCATGGTTGGTTTGTGTGCAACGGGTCATTGTGTCTTGGTGCATTTTTTCGTGGGGGGTTTTGGGTAGGTCGGTTTGCTGTGGCATTGTTGGGAGGGTTTGGTTGTTGACCACGTCCATGGGGTTGGTTATTGGCTTGGTTCCAGGGTCGATTATTCCTATCTTGTTGTTGTTGATTGTTGGGTGCAGGCTGGTTGGGATGATTTTTTTGTGTGAACACTTGTCCCAATGGAGTCGGTGGAGGGGGGGTGGGGGCTTGAAATGTTTGCACTAGTGGTGCATAGTATATTTGTGGGGGCGGTGGTGCTAGAAATGTAGGCATCTGCCCTGCATTATACTGTGTTGGCCAAGCCATGGTGTGATCTTGCTATGGTGGCATAGGCTGTGCATAGGAAGTTGTTGCTCTGGACTAGGACATCATTCTAGCATAGTCTAGAGTTTGGTTTTGGTAAGAAACACTAGTAGTGTTGCTTGGTTGTGGTGTAACGATAGGTGGTTTCGAACAGTGTTGTGGTTGTGGGGAGATCGAGCCTATGATGTGTTAGTTTTTCATCACATTTAAGCTAGCATTATGATCTTAGGATCTTTTCACTGAGAAAATAACAAGCACAACAATAAAACACAAGCACATCACAAGAGACAAGAGACACAAATATTTTTCCTTGGGGAAACCATAAAGGAGAAAACCCCGAAACTTCCTCTAAGATAGAATCAACACCAAAATAGTAAGAGATCTCTCAAAATAGCAGTAGTCTTCTATCTTCTGTCTAGTCCCAAAATTTCCTTCTCTAGTAGTGCACCACACTTTGGAGAGCAAGTGATGTATTTCACAAGTGATAAATAGAGGGACTCTCGCTCTCTATTTATATTCATCCGTTCACTTGAATTTCCTTTTCACACGTAGGATCAACCTAACAATTACTACTCGAGCCTACACCTTAATTATTGTATAATAACTCAAGTGCCCCGAAACTGTGGGGACTTACCTAATGACTTGATATGACTTGTTTACATTATTAATCTTCCCGATCGGAACATTGGGGCATGATCACATGACTCAAATACATAATAGAAACATCCCGGAATAAACATCGGGTTACAATACATAAGATACATAGAAGAATACATTCCAAAGTTACATATTCATCAACACTCCCTCTTAACTCGGAAGGTATTCTTTCGACACAATTTTCAGCACTGGTCTTCTTATATGTATCAATTGGAACATCTTGTCTTCAAGTCATCTTCACTGGATCTGGGTCATCTCTCAATCTGGATCAACATAGAACATCATCACTGGATCTAGATCATCTCTCGATCTGGATCAATATAGAACATCATCACTAGATCTGGATCAACATCAATGGACTGGATCTGGATCATCACTGCTGGATCATCATTACTGGATCTGGATCATCACTCGATATGGATCAACATTGGTGCTATCTCATGATTATTCTCATCATGGGAATTTCTACAGAGCCAGCCCTTTTTCATGCTGGTTGTAGGCCTACCCTCTTGTAGGTCTTCACCCAGCACTTACATCTAACCTGCTCATCAGAAAGGCACACCCAACACTCACATCTGATCATGTAGTAAACTACAATCGCACCAGAAAGGCCCAACACTCACATTCACCAGCATGATAGGACACACCTACTATCATCTATGAAATGGCTCAGCACTTACAACCACCAGCATGATAGGACACACCTACTATCATCTGTGGAAAGGCACAGCACTCACATCCACCAGCATGGTAGGACACACCTACTACCATCTATGGAAGGGCTCAGCACTTACAATCACCAGCATGGTAGGACACACCTACTACCATCTGTGAAAAGGATCTACACTTACAATCACCAGCATGGTAGGACACACCTACTACCATCTGTGAAAAGGATCTACACTTACAATCACCAGCATGGTAGGACACACCTACTACCATCTGTGAAAAGGCACTACACTTATAGTCACCAGCATGATAGGACACACCTACTATCATTTGTGAAATGGAATAGCACTTACAGTCACCAGCATGATAGGACATACCTACTATCATCTGTGAAATGGCACAGCACTTACAGTCACCAGCATGGTAGGACACACCTACTACCATCTGTGGAAAGGCTCAGCACTTACAATCACCAGCATGGTAGGACACACCTACTACCATCTGTGAAAAGGATCTGCACTTACAATCACCAGCATGGTAGGACACACCTACTACCATCTGTGAAAAGGCACTGCACTTACAGTCACCAGCATGATAGGACACACCTACTATCATCTGTGAAATGGAACAACACTTACAGTCACCAACATGATAGGACACACCTACTATCATCTGTGACAAGGCTTAACACTTAAATCCATCTAGGCAGGAACACATCCTGCTTACAATGATGGAAGGGCATGCACTCATATCTGATCATGAGGGGAACACATCCCAACAATCATATTAGAATGGCCCCTCAGTCCTCCTTGACTGAGCTACCTGGTAACTGACCAGGCGCCTCCATTCTCCTAGAGAATGACAGTTTCCCTTACATCCGACCTGCTCGTCGGAATGGCCAACACTCACATCTGGCATGGAAGGAACTTAATCCTTTAGCCATGAATAGAATGGTTTATCCCTTACATCTGATCAAGTGGGAACACATCCCTCTATCACATCAGAATGGCTACTCAGTTCTTACATTGAGTGTTCCTGGTAACTGACCAGGTGCCTCCATTCCTAGAATGGCAATTGCTCTTACATCTATCTTGCTCAACAGAATGGCTAGCACTCATATCTGACATGGAAGGGAGAAACCCTACCACCATGTTATAATGGCTCAGCCCTTATATCTGACCTACTCATCAGAATGGATATGGATCTCAGCATTCATATCTGACATGGAAGGAACCAATCCTCTCACCATGACAGAATGGCTATGGGTCTCATCACTTTCTCTAGGAGGAAGCCTCGATCTGGAGAACACCAAGTCTCTCTCTGAAGTACTCGAACTTCATCCTAGCCAATGGCTTTGTCAATACATCAGCTATCTGTTCCTCCGTTGCAACATACAGGAGCTTCACTACTCCTCTCTGCACCATATCCCTAATATAGTGATACTTGATCTCGATATGCTTCGACCTGTCATGAAACACTGGATTCTCTGACAACTTCACACAACTCTGTTTGTCACAATGTATACAAGTAGCATCTAACTGGAGATCAAATATATCAGACAATAGCTTCTGCAGCCATACTGCCTCAAAACTAGCTGAACAAGCTGTGACATACTCTGCTTCAGCTGTACTAAGTGCCACACAAGATTGCTTCCTGCTAAACCAAGAGATCACACCTGATCCCATACTGAAGCAACATCCCGAATTACTCTTCCTGTCAACGGCACTGCCTGCCCAATCTGAATCAACATAACCCTCCAGGTTAATCTTCTAATTCGCATCGTACTTGAGCCCATAATCAATTGTGCCCTTCAGGTACCTCAGAATATGCTTTGCAGCAATCAAGTGAACACTTCTTGGATCTGTCAAGTACTGAATTAGGGTGTTCACAGCAAAGCAAATGTCTGGTCTCGTGTTCGTTAGGTACATCAATGACCCAATCATCTGACGATACATCGTAGCATCAACCGACTCTGATGAAGCATTACTCAATAGCTTCAGGTTCGATGCCATAGGTGTAGCCAAAGCCTTGTAGTCCATCATCCCAAATCTCTTCAGGATCTCTACTACATACTTCCCTTGTCCAAGGAAGATCCCATTTGTACTCTGCCACACCTCCATACCTAGAACAATAGTGCATGGACACATAACAGGAGCATCACTGGTCTTCCGTCTTCAACCTTGAAGCAAAGGTTGGAATTCGCTTTACTCTCAGTAAAGCCTAGAGTCTTCAGCAATATTCCCATCTTGTCGTACCATGTTGAAGCTCAATATATTCTGCAGTCACTCCCTCTGAAGCGGAGCATCATACTCCCTCTGTCTTCTGTGATCTATGCACTGAAAACATTCTGTACTAGAGTGACAAGTAGCTTTAAATTCTACTAATATTCTATGTGACCATCTAGTGTATAGACTTGCATCTTCAACCTTGTAGAAAAGGTTAATATCTTCATCAATCTCATCATGTATGTGTTTCAACCCTTGCTGGCTGCAAATGTCTCTTCGTAGTCTAGGCCTTCCTTTCATGAGAAGCCTTATGCTACGAATCTTGCTTTGTATCCCACGAAGTTTCCATCTACTGCATGATGGAACTATGAACTTCTCTTCAGGTCTCGATACTGCGCCCTGACATCATTCTTCTTGAACTGGTCTTCCCTTTCTTCTTGGTGTCTGGAAGGTTCTACATCAATGATGTCACTGCACTCGTCATATTATTCTTCATTTTGAAATGTCATCACTTGCTCTTCGGAACAAGTCTTCATTCTTCTTTGCTTGTAGGTGATTATGTATGCGGTATTTCCTACAAGTCAAATGTATTTGTATGGTTAGAAACATTTCATAAGGAATATTTATATTGCCAAATACTTATGCATAAATATATGATCGTGCAACTACTTTAGCCAATACAACATTCATCCATATCTCACTGAAACTTTCTAGATGCCTTCCATCTCTACTAGGACAACATTGAGATTGTGCACTAATCCAATATGTCAGCAAATAGGTTTCATTCTAGATAAGTAGCAATGGAGAATTTGTATAGCCCCATGAGCTACTTACCCATCACATGCATATTAGTAGTATTCTGTCATTAATGCAAACATCCTATCATGCATAATACAATAACTGAATATAATTAAATGCATAACAAAATAATATCATGAAATGACAATTGAATACTTATCTTTATTTGTTTCTTGGGTATACTCCTTCTTGAGTCTTCATCTTCATCGTCTTCTTCATTCATAATCGCATCGTTTCTTATCCAAATGCTAAGGTGGATAAGAGGTTCTTCAAGATTTGATTTCTTCATATTCCTCATTGCTTGAGGGATCTTCTTTGGATGGTGGGAGCCGAATCTTCAAATGCTCCCATCTTATCTTCTCTTCTTATGGGTAGATCTTCTTCTTCTTCCCAAAGTTTGCTGAAAGTAATCACTTCCTTCTATAACACATTCCTTGAATGAATGAATTCCACGATCCTGGGAGGCCATTCAAGGTGGCCATCACCACTTCTGCATTCTTCACTTATTCTTTTACCGCTTCAAGTTGTTCTTTGATTTGAGAGACTCTTATGACTGCATGGTCTCTGCATTCTGGATCTTCACATTCTTCAACTAGTTTCTTTAGGTCATATTCTGATTTTTGTTCTTCCCTTCAAATAGCTTTGCATGCAATAGGTAGTGCTCTGTAATGCACATGTGCAAGCTTTTTATGCCAAATCTCATTTGGCTCTACTATGTCATGGATCAAGGCTTGTTCTGGATGGCCCTTCAATTTGTACAGACCTCCTTCTTGTTCTCCAATCACTACCACATCATCGATAGTCTTTCCTTTTGGCCACATAATGACTTGACCATCTATGAATGCAACCCGCATTCCTTTTGCATCAATGATGAAATGGAGAGAAGGTTCTTCTTGAGTTCTGGAACAAACAATACTTCTTTCATTGTTAGAGACTTACCAGAGTCTAGCTTGTATGAAGATTCCCCACTACCTTTTATCGGATATTGGTAGTCATCTCCTAGTTTCACCTTGTGAGGTGATTCATGTCTGACAGTCTTACAAAGGATTCCTTGAATCCTGTCATATGTTTGGAAGCCCCACTGTCTATAAGCCAATCATCATTTCCATGAGTAATCTTACCTGTGAGAGATGATATCAGAACATATTCATCCTCACTTGAAGAATCTTCATTTTCATATATGGATCTCTTTCTGGATGGTTCATCATCCTCTGCAGCATGAGCATCATGTCTTCTTTGGCCTCGTCTCCCTCTGAAACTGGAACCTCTATACTCATGTAGGTGTCCAATCTAGTTTCTTCAGAGAGATCAAATACTTCTATGCTTGGAAGTTGTCAACTTCACCAATCTTATCATCAAGCTATTGTGATAGATCATATTGAAATGAGAACCTCAAATGGAAATACAAAAGATTAGATCTTACCGATTTGAGGTGTCCGTCCTTGTCCCGGAGTTCGCTGATCTAGGGTTTGTCGTAGAAACCTTAATTTTCAAAATTTGGAAACTTTCAGATCTGATTGGAAAAATAGATATATATCTTCAAATGGAGCTGTCCAATGTACTCCTTTTCTGAAAATAGTGGAGGGAAGCTCCCGAAACAGGAAGCCCTAATTTACTGATTTCTTCTGCAGAAATGCCTGTTACTGTTCCTATGATATCTCCGAAATTACTAATCCCATATGTCTGAAATTTCTCACTGAGGTAAAATCACATGTCCCTGATCCAAAACCATAGGTTTAATTATTATTGATTTCACCATTTGGGATTTATGATCCTTTTCCCAAGGTGACCAGTTACAGGACTGTTCAGAACAACGAAGTTGTACGAAATGCCACGTGTCATTGGTTCATCTTATGAGTCTGATATTTGGACCACAGAAATTAAGGTCCGTTCCATTTCTGGAACATCTTCAGGAATTCCATTTGGAACTTTGTAGCTCAAGATATTGCAGATCTCCCCATATGTCCTGTTTAGGGATGAATTCTGGAAGAGGTTGGAACCCTAACTTGGATAGATCATATCTCCTGGAGTACAAGGAATCGGAGTTTGATTTTTGGATACAGGATTCATAAGGATTTTATGTTCGGCTCCTACAATTTTCAGCTTCTGAGACTTCGCCAATATCAGAATATAGCGACTGTACCAAAACTTAGCAGTTTTAGTATTTAGGGTTTCTCCTAGCTCAGGGTCAAACTAGGGTTTGACTTTCCCAGAGTTTCACCCAACCAAATTTCTTGATCCAGGTATCTAAAATTTGGTTTTGATGAGGAGAAAAATACTATGATGGTCTCACTCAAAAATTCCTCTTCTGTATAAATCCCTAATTTCCACATCGAAACTGAAAATGCTTGAAATTGAATTCTGCATCGACAGAAAGATGCACCCTTCAATGGAGAGTCATCCTAGCATACTTTTGCTGAAAATCTGTGGAGAAAAGTCCACAAAATAGGAAGCCCTAGTCTCTGCAGCTGCACAGTGTCTTGTTCTCAGGTTAGCTCTGATTCCATGTTAGTTTTTCATCACATTTAAGCTAGCATTATGATCTTAGGATCTTTTCACTGAGAGAATAACAAGCACAGCAATAAAACACAAGCACATCACAAGAGACAAGGGACACAAAGAGTTTTCCTCGGGGAAACCATAAAGGAGAAAAACCCACAACTTCCTTTAAGATAGAATCAACACCAAAACAGTAAGAGATCTCCCAAAACAGCAGTAGTCTTCTGTCTTCTGTCTAGTCCCAAAATTTCCTTCTCCAGTAGTGCGCCACACTTGGGAGAGCAAGTGATGTATTTCACAAGTGATAAATAGAGATACTCTCAGTCTCTATTTATATTCATCCGTTCACTTGAATTGAATTTTCACACGTAGGATCAACCTAACATTTACTACTCGAGCCTACACC
Source organism: Pseudotsuga menziesii (assembly GCA_001517045.1). Taxonomy (NCBI): domain Eukaryota; kingdom Viridiplantae; phylum Streptophyta; class Pinopsida; order Pinales; family Pinaceae; genus Pseudotsuga; species Pseudotsuga menziesii. The sequence goes on along the minus strand of LPNX011130949.1, from coordinate 432,294 downwards.
TTAATTAGTGTATAATAACTCAAGTGCCCCGAAACTGTGGGGACTTACCTAATGACTTGATATGACTTGTTTACATTATTAATATGCCCGATCGGAACATAAGGGCATGATCACATGACTCAAATACATAATAGAAACATCCTGGAATAAACATCGGGTTACAATACATAAGATACATAGAATAATACATTCCGAAGTTACATATTCATCAACATGATGTCGTTCGCAGCATGAGATGCCCCCAGTGCGTCGCGGTAGGAGGTTCCTGCGTGGGGAGCACCTGGGATGATGGTGTGTAGGTATCCAGACTGAGCATAGATAAGGTCAAATTGTTGGGATTTCAATATGGTCTCTTGTTCGGATTGGGGACATTCAGATGCGACATCCTTTGCTATGGGTGGGAGCAAGGTCTTAAGGAACCAATATAAAAAATCCTATTGTCAAGTTGGATTCTACATAGGCTATTGCGTTGCCGACACTCATGGATATGGTCAATTATATGAGTAGCAGTGTTTTGATGGCAGGACAACATGATCTCCACCCCCTCATCATATCTGACAGGGAGTTGGAAATACTGTAGGAACATGAAGGCTAGGGAGTTGAAGTCCGGGTATTTGTCCTGTGGCAGCTCAATGTACCATTTGGTCACAACACTTGTAAGGGTGCATTGGAATAGCCTTATCCTGATGGAGTTGTCTACGATGCCGCTGGATGAGCACCATATATGGAATGTCATAATGTGGTTTTGGGGACATTTTCCTGCCTTGTCTTCAAACTTGGGGATGTCTAATGGCAGCTTGGTTGACATTGGAGGCCAAAAAGCTTGATGGCGAATGGGGTCATTTTTCAATAAATCCAAATCAAGCAAGTTAAGAGGAGCCATGAAAGGTAGGTTTGACCCCAAGTTGATGTGGGATGGGGCTATGATGGTGGTGGGGTTTGCAGGTGCATAATGCAGATGCACAGCTAGGGGTACTTGCAGTGGCACCATTGCAGATGGGCCAATGCCCCAAAATGTTGTGGGAGGGGACACTATGGGTGGCAGGGACATTGCCCCCATGTATGATAGTAGGGGCAACGTAAGTGGATGGTCCACTTCCCCCATGTGTGGTAGGAAGGGCAGTGTGTGTGGAGGGGCCACTGCCCCCATTTGTTGCAAGTGGGCCAACTTGGCTGGTCATTATAGGAGGTGGAAGCTGATTAATTATAGTTTGCATGACTATGCTTGGGTCACCTACAGGGTTATTGGTGATAGGTTGTAGTGTGGACAAGGGTCCACTTGCTATGGATATGCCGAAAAATGGATCCTGGTTGGCACCAGCCATGGGGCTTGATGGTGTAGTATGGAGGTTTGGTTCAGACTGATATGGGTCTAAATCTGAATCAAAGGCTGTGTGGCCTTTTGATGGTGTGGGAGATCACTGAGAACGGTTTCGATGATGTCGATTGAGTGTTCCAAATTTTGGTGGTTCACCCTTTAGGCATGAGGAAGAGCATGAGGGATGAATTGTGTTCAATTTTTATCAAACTGATGGGAATGATGTTTGGACCCCAGTTTTGGTGGCTTCCTATTGGATGTAGGTGGTCACTTCACCACCAAGACTACTAGAAGATAGCGCTTGGATTTTTCGTCACAGGTGTTTCTACTCAATTGGAAGGGGTCGTTTCCCATTTCGCTTGGGGTTCCTATGTTACTCCTCACAATGAATTTCTAGGAAGAGCCCAAGTACTTCCCACAGTTGAAGCAGGCAGGGACTTATGTCCTCAAAGAGTGCATATTTGTTTGTTCTTAGTGTAAATTGATAAATTTTAAGGCTCTCTCAACGTCATGAACTAAGTGGGGTTAATTACTTGGTATGGTGTATTTGTTTGTCTGTATTTCTAGTATTTGGTAGCTGCAAATGGTTTACATGACTATGTGTATTTGGTAGTATTTGATGGCCTAACTACATGACTACCTCACGCTGATATTCCTCTTCAACCAAGAGAAGGTGTTGGGCTCTCAACACAATGGGACTAAGCCCATCCGTAGATATACAGGTTACCTCCCAGATGCAGGGTTGGTTAATAGGGAGGATGCTTAGCATCCTGAGAAGCCCTCCTTCTCTACCCCCTCTACCTTCCAGGTCATCTGGTTTTAATGGTTTGGAACAATATTAGTGAAGGGCCTAGGACTATATAAGCTTGCCCTTCTTCGTATCCTAGAATACCTCGGAGGGTGATGACTGGGTAGAGGAGGAAGGGTAAGAAAGAGAGTTAGTTTTAGGTTGATTTTAGTTAAGCTACATTCATTTGATTAAGCCATTAAAATTTACTTGGAATTTACACATTGTTTGTAAAAGAAATTGCAGGAAATTGAAACAAAACTAAAATTAAACTAGTGTGCTGGATAGAGGCGGCTAAGTCACACTGATAGTCCCTATTAAACTAAAATTTAACCCCTATTAAACTGAAATTGAACTTTTGATTGAAAAACCACACATTTTTTATCAAATCTGGCGAGGGGGCCGCAATATTTTTTCAGAAACAGGCAAGGGGGTTGCACAGATTTCACATACAGTCACGGTCTATGTTTCTAAGTGAAGTCACACATTTTTGGGGTTTAAGTGCACCCTAGGAATGTCTGTTAGGCCATTAAGTGCACTCTCATCCCTTGTTCAGGCTCGATAAATGCGCCCTGCCCTATATTTGGGGTTTTTTCTGATCTCGAGTCAAATCTAGCCGACAGTAACCCGTACTGTGGCCAAACTGACTCGGATTTTCCTGTCAGAGGCTTCGACAATACTAAGAACTGGAAATAAACTAGATCTAAGCTATATTTAACATGAAATTTTAAAAACTAGGGAAAAAATTAAAAAACTTGAAATTTTAAAAATTTGGACCAAGGATCCTGTGGGATCGACCTGGTATGGTTTCCAATTCTATAGTAGGGATTTCTCCTTGCTACAGGGGAAGGAATGGCTACCTTCTATCTATAGGACATAAGGGTAGGTTCCTGCTTGTAAATGCAGAAAATAAAAGCGGAAAATGAAATGGATCAGAAACGAAATAGAATGATGGAAGAGAAATATGGAGAACCCCTCTACAAACAAAGGTTAGGGTTCCACTTCCAATAACCTGCAAACAATCATTAAGCTACAGTAAACTCAAATACCTACAAAACACGTTAGGAAATAAACCTGCAAATGAAACCATGGATTAGAAAATAAAGAAAATATTAAGCAAATGCAGAAAAGAACAAGTTATACCTTCTCTTTAGGTGGAATTGGGCCACCATGCCCTGGCTTGAAGAAGCACCTCTCTCTTGGATGGGGGATCTATGGCTCAATGGATATGGAGGAGAGGGAGTGTGGGTGGCTTGAGAGACAAAGGGTCTCAAGGAATCCACGAGCAACATAACATTATGCAAGGGAGAAGTGTTTTGAGAGTGACCCCCCACCCTCCTTTTATAGTTTTTTTTTGGGGGTTTTAGGGTTTTAAGCCCTTGGTCCGGGATTTAGCCCCCTTTTTGGGATTTTAGCCCCTTTTTCCCTAATTTTATCTCCTTTTAGGGTTTTAGCCCCTTTTTGGGGGCTTTATCTCCTATGAGAGTATTTTAGGCTCATTTTTGGGGTTTTTAAGCCCTTTTCTTCATCCTTAAGCATTTTTGAGGGTGTGGGGGTCTAATGGAGGGTCATGAAGTGGTGTCCTTGGGTGGTGTAGGTCATAGAGAGATTAGTGAGGGATTTTTTGGGTTAACAGTAGGAATTGAGGTAACAACAAGACTTAGGGAGGTTGATAACAAGCCAAACCTCCAAACAATAACAACACCTCCTCGCTACACAAAAAACCTAGTGTATCACTGTATTGGGGAAGAACCCAAAGTTGTAGACTAACCATCTGTGCACCATTTGTAATAATTATGACCATTACACCCATAAGTGCCCTCACTTGAATAGTGTCTACCATTTACTCCAAAATGATACTCAATGTGACCCCAATGGGGTTACTCCGGCTCATTCAAACCTAACACCACCATGTCCTCCACCTATGGTGCTACAAAACCCCCTACCACACCAAAGAATGGTTTCAACCCATTCCTTGGCCCTACCAACTCCCGCAATCACTTATGCGGCTCAACCCATGGATCGTGGTGTCCAACACCTCATGATGTTATCTTCTGATGTCAACCTATAGACTCGAAGAAACCAGTATGGTTCCACCATAGAAACTATTGAACCATCCATGGAATCTACCTCTACCCCTCTAGATATGTCTTTTATTTTTCCAAGACCCCCCATGGATGGGACTGCCAAAGTCCCGCGATTCCCTTTGCATCGCGTCACAAACGATTCCACTACTAAAGCTGAGCGCAGCTCTAGCTGTGGAATTTTTTCCCACAGCCATGTTTCCCTCTTCAAACGAGTTAAGTATCCCACAGCCATGTCCACTCTGAAATTTCTCAAAATTTGTGCTTCACAATGTAAAGCATTTTTATCTGTGCTATGTTTTGTCGATGCCTCTAATTCTAGATTGATCACCTTCAACTTGGATCAAGGAGAACCTCATATGCCATCATCCATTTCCTTCTAGGTTTTGGTCACACCTTGTAATTTGGTTATTCATCGATGCATCATTGATGAAGGGGTGTCTACCTGTGTTATCTCAACCTCTGTGTGGAAAAAACTTGGATCCCCAACCCCCCAACCTTCTTCCACCACCCTTCGCTCCTATGATGGCCTCTCTTTTCAACCCCAAGGAGTCCTCAGGAATTTAGTTATTGATTTAGTTAGAAAAACAATGTCGATTGACATTGAGTTTGTCAATGCCCAACTCGATTACAACCTCCTCCCAAGATGTATTTATATGTATGCAATGCAATTCGTTGCCTCTACCATCTTTTGACTCTTGATGTTCTGCTGTGATGGGAATATTCATGAATATCATGACCATCGACCAACTGGAATACTATGATCCAAAGGGGACGTCCACACCAGAACATGTCATTCCCACTATCAACAGTATTATCGTCAGCGTGTCCATTCCATCCATGCTTTTCATTAATATAGGATTGTTTTCCAATGATCCTATGATGGACAACTTTTTGTCATTACCATCTCCTCCTTCATTGACTGATATATCCTATTTTTTCACTATCACATCCGGTAGCATTCGAAAATCCTCGTAACCTCAGTCGCAACCCCAACCACAATCTTCGAGGAATTATTGTGATTCATTCCTTGTCCACATGATTCCTGTCCTTTTTCCACCATCTGACATTGTGAGAAAGCCTTTCATGGATACTCTCAATTTGCCTAGTTTCACTTTGGGTATTTCCGTGTGGTACCTCAATCCACCTACCCTATCCCTGAATCCCCAGGTTATGTTGACTCACATCCAACCTATTGAGATGATGTCATGGTCACCTCTTGGTACACCAAAGACTACTCCTGTCCCTACTCTTGCCCCTCCTCCTCAAAAGAAGGCCGGGGGAAAGGTGACCAAAGTGACGAAAGAACCATGTCCTGCTCCTACATGTGGTTTATGAAATGTCCAAGTCCATATGACACAAAATTGTCCCGATTTACCTCTTCTTTGCAGCACACTATAGACGAGACTGATGACATCCCAGTTTCTAATGTTCCATCTTTACCCACGGTTAAGAACAAGTTAATGTTGTGAACCAACCACCCATGCACATTTTGTGGCCAATATGGTCATATTCACACCATTTCCCAAATGTTCCTAAGTATCAGTCACTCCTTAGTGACCTTTGCATGCACTCCCATGAGTCTGACATTACTATCCTTGAGTAGATCCACCCTCCGACTTCTTCCTTGGACACAACCAACACCATTTACATGATCTCTACTTCTAGTAGTCCTTTCCTGTCCTCGACCATGGAATATCCTTTCAATCTATCTGCACACTTCTTTCACAATGAAGTGGAGATCCTTGAGTATCTTTTGACTCCTGAGTATCCTTAGGATGATATGAACCATCACTCCTTTTTCATCCTTGATGAGCCTTCTTCATCATCGAACGAATACTCTGTTGAAGTGAAAGAATTCATCTGTGGAAGTGTCGCGTGGTTTAAAAACTCAATTCTGGAACTTGACTCCTTTGAAGAGGGAAACATGGAAAAAATTTCACCAACCATCAAGGTCAATATATCAAACAAACCTGGGGTAGTTGAAGATATTACACTAAGAGAATATTTCTCCCCTGAAGAGGTCGCTTCATACAAAGCATTTTTTTAGGAGTTCGGTGATATTTTCACTTGGTCATATACCGAGACTGCCTGGATTGATCCATCTATTGTCGAACATCATATTGACACGTGGCCTAATGTTTCTCTCGTTCTCCAAAAGAAATGAACCATTCACCCATCAAAGGCCCCCGCCGTCAAAGCTAAGATCAAGAAACTGCATAAAGAAGGTTCCATATACCCCATTCTGTATACCAATTGGGTTCAAATCCTGTTCCTGCTAATAAAAAACAAAGTAGAATGTGTGTCTGTACTGAATTTCATGACTTGAGTTTGACATGTACCAAAGACAAATTCCCCACTCGGTTCATTAAATATATCATTGATGCATGTTTCAGCCACAAAGTATTTTCCTTCATGGATGGTTTTCTTGGTTTAACCAAATTCAAATCCGGAAAGAGGATCAGTACAAAACCACTTTCACTACCCCCTGGGGCACATTTACGTATCGTGTTATTCCATCTGGACTTAAAAATGATGGAGCCACTTTTCAATGGGCCATGAAATTTTGTTTACATGACCTCATCCACATTATCTTGTTCTATCTAGACGACCTCACAACTCCATCTCAGAAGCATTCTCAACATTTAGATGACTTATGGCAAGTCTTCATGCGATGTCACAAGTACAAAATCTGCTTGAAACCCCTCAAGTGTGTGCTTTTTGTCCCTACTGGCCATTTACTCGGGTTCATTGTGTTTCACAAAGTGATTTTTGTGAATACTCTAAAGGTTCATGACATATTGAATCTTTCCCCACCATGTAATCCATGCCAATTAAAGAGAATCCAAGGCAAAGCCAACTTCCTTCATCATTTTATTTTAGACTATGTGATGAAATTCCATGGGGTATTACATTTGATCCATACCAACATTCCTTTTTTATGGGATGAGCATGTGAAAGACACTTTTGATGCATTGAAATATGCTCTGACTTCTTCCCTGTTGTTGTCTCCTATTGACCTCACCAAGGAGTTTATCCTCTACATGTCGGCATCTAAAAATGCTATCGCTGGAGTCTTGGTCCAAGAATATGATGTTCATAAAGAGCACATGATTTATTATGTAAGCCATAATATTTTTGGACCCACTTTGTGTTACTCCCACAAAGAGAAGATGGCCCTCGTCATCTTCTTTTCCGTACAAAAGCTATGCCACTACATCCTCTTGATCCACACTCTAGTCATAGCCAATTACAACCCCATGTGGTATCTATTGAACCACTGCCTTGTTCAAGGCCATTATGCCAAGTGGACTATCATTCTCCAAGAGTACGATCTATTATTCATCGCCCCAAAAAGAACCAAAGCTTTGGTGCTAGCTTCCTTAATGGAAGACCTCTGATCATCATCCTCCTCACCACCTATCACAATCAATCTTCCTGATGAATTCTTATTTTTCATCTCTACGAAAGACCCATGGTATGGGGGAATTCTATTGTACTTGCACACACATAAATTTGGGCCCCATTTAAGCTACTAAGATCGTCATTGCATCCATCACCAAGATACTTGCTATCTCCTCATTCGTGGTGTCTTGTACCTCTATGGTGTTGATACTACATTGTATTGTTGCCTCACGATGAAGCCAAAAAAGTCCTGAATGACTGTCATAGTGGATCTTGTGGTGTCCATCTATCTGGTTTGGCCACCACCCAAAATATACTCTATGCAGGCTATTTTTGGCCCACCATATTTGTCGATTACATCCATGCAATTAAACACTACCACAATTTATAGCTCTTTTCTCCAAAAGCAAGGACACCACCTGCATTATTACATCCTGTCATCACAGTCAACCCCTTTTGCATATGGGTGATTGAATTCATGACCTATAATCCTCTCTCATTTGGCAGCCATAAATACATCATTTTGGTCATTGATTATTTCACTAAATGGGCCAAGGCCATGCCTATGTTCAACTATAAGGCATATATTGCAGCATGGTTCTTTTTCAGCCATGTCATCACTTGTTTTGGTGTCCCCCAATAGTTAGTCTCTGACCACAGTTGTCATTTTGAGGATGCTATTTGGACATATATTTCCATCATGTTAAAGTTTGAACACCAGTATTCCTCCACTTATTATCGTTAGGGAAATGACCAACTTGAGGTTATCAACAAGATCCTTAAAACCATGCCCTAACGAATGGTGGAAAAACATAAATCCGATTGGAACCACTTGATTTTTTACACCCTCTGGACTTACTGGAGATCGAAAAAAACCACCACTAGTTTTACCCCATTTCATCTAGTCCATGGTGTGGAATCAGTTCTTCCCATTGAATTTCATATTTTGTCGCTATGCCTTGCCGTTGAACTTCTACCTCATACCTCAACATTAGAAAAATGCCTAATTATGCTTGAACAGACCAATGAGGACCATCACACTTCTCTCTAAACAATCAAAGTCACCAAGACTTGGTCAAAGTCTCATTATCACTCCCACATCCATCCACACACCTTTAGCGAGGGGGACCTATTCTTTGTCTATGACCAAGCCAATCATAAGATAGGAAAACCACCACTAGTTTTACCCCATTTCATCTAGTCCATGGTGTGGGATCAGTTCTTCCCATTGAATTTCATATTTCGTCGCTATGCCTTGTCGTCGAACTTCTACCTCATACCTCAACATTATAAAAACACCTACTTATGCTTGAACATACCAATGAGGACCATCATGCTGCCCTTTAAACGATCAAAGTAACCAAGACTTGGTCGAAATCTCATTATCACTCCCACATCCATCCACACACCTTTAGCGAGGGGGACCTATTCTTTGTCTATGACCAAGCCAATGATAAGATAGGGAAAGGGAAGTTTTAATCAATGTGGTATGGCCCATATGTCATCCATCGATGTCTCAGCAAGGGGGCATACATCCTTGTGGAATATGACAACCACCTATTGAAGAATCCTCGCAATGGGCTCTACCTCAAGAGGTTCTATGCCTGAAGTCACCCACCATGAGTACCACTGTGTCATATTTTTTTTTCTTGCATCATTCTTTCCACAAGTATCATAGTTTGTTTCCTTGGTTGTTCCATATGGATCATACCTCACCTCACTATGTTGGTTTCACTGATGGAGCAAGTAGATGGTCTCCTAATCTCACCTCGCTTATGTGGGTCATTTATTCCCCATCACATGAGTTGATCCATATCGACGGAATGTGTGTTGGTGTTGCTACCAACAACCAGGCTGAGTATGACAATGTTGCTAGTCTCATGACTGGAGCCCTCCACTTGGGTGTTTGCCTCCTTAATGTATTCTTAGACTCCTACTTGCTTGTCTCTCAGTTGAATAACTGCTACCAGGTACATGATCCTTGTCTCTTTAGAAATTTCCTATGCACTAGAAACTTGGTTTGACATTTTGAATCCATGTCATGCATGCATGTTCCCATAAGTGTTAATAGTATAGAAGAAAAAATGGCTAATGACATTGTAGAGTGGCACATCAATCATCACATATAGGAAATAAATTGCATCATGCATCATCATAGATTCATGCATTCATATTTCATACACATCATATAGGCATCATCATCATCATAAAAAGAGATTCATAAAAAACAAATAAAAACACATAAAAAGTGCATCCACGTGCACACACACACACACACACACACACACACACACACACACATATATATCACATCATAGTGTTCAATACAAAATGAAAAGCTCCAAAATATTTCTTTGCTGATCATACATATCATGTGAAAATCCCCATGCACCAAACACATTGGGGGGTAGCATCACCAGGTGCCAGTCAAAGTCATCCTCCTTAGACATAGTCTCCTCATTTGAGTCCTCCTCTTCATCAGAGCTCTCCTCCTCCACCATAGGCCCATCACCCCGTGTCACTTCTCTAGCATAATCAGTAGTGATTGTGATCCTCCTTGTAAGGGTGATCCAGTATGGAGGAGCCATGTAGCATGCTGAAATCAAGTCGTCATAAAGGTACTGTCACTCGTCCTCAGTGACCCCCTCTAGTAAGCACTGCACTTCTAGTTGCAATGAGTCTATTTTAGTACTTCGGATTCTCCTATGTCCATGAGAAGGTGAATCTAAACCCTCCACCCTACCCCTGCATCTCTAGTCTTATTCTAGGGGGAATGGCCCGAGGTCTGCACATGCACACATAATGTCATTAGTATCTATCACATGTATGATCTAGATACCACTATGTTAGCCTACCCTCAAGTTCTTATACCTGTAATTGAGGTCGAGGCATCTCCAGATCTCCCCAAAAGTTCATTCCTATGTATGGATAGTCCGGTATGAATATATGAAGCCTCCACCATTGTGAAAAAAGATCCCAGGTGCATGGAGGTAGTGTGAAAGATCACTACTTTCTTTGGGCCATTTCTCGAAGTCACCTTGATTTGTGTACCACCACACAAATAAAAACTTGTACATATTGGCATGTTCATGAGCCATCGACTCCGTCCATACTGCAAACATGGCCTTATTTTACCACCATCCATCATCCCATAAGGAGGCCCCATTAGTGTTCCACTACTATTCCTACCAACCATGTTCACAACATAACCTCTTTGCATACATCCAAAACTTCCTCCTTGCTTGACTGACCATTACAGAGTTTCTGTTAAGCTATTTTTTGACTCCTAAGAGAATGAAAATATTCTTGAGCACGCTTGCATCCTTTCCCACTCGTTAAAGTATTGGAAAGGGTGTCTATGTGGCCTCGTTTATATCCTTTTTTGGACATTGTAGACTATTAAAAGAAAAGGACTACCCTAGCACCTTCTAGTTAGGAATGTTTCCCTTTGTATCCTTTTATGATTTGTCAAACATTGGAACCGTAACTTATGAAAAATATCATTATGGGTTATCTTTAAGCTCTTTTCCATACCTCTCATCAAGAAAATGTCTTCAAGCAAACTTGGTTTTGTTCATGCTCATAAAAGTATTTGAATGACCATCCAGTCAATATAGGTTTAACCTTTTCTATCCTTGTTGGACTACCTATAGTAAATAAGTCTCTCTATCCCTTCAATTGGGAGAGCTCTCCTTTGTATACTTTTATCCTTTTTTTGGGCTTAGGGGACTATTTACGAAAAAGAGACCATACTGGAGTCTTGTTCCTGTTTTCAGACTCTTTGAAAATGAAAACACCATCAAACATTTACCTTCTCGGGCTTGATAAAAATCCATGAGATAGTATCATATCGAGCTTAATTATGTCTCTTCTTCATTCTCCTTAAACTATGAATAAGGCCCAAATGGTGTCTCTAGGAGCCACAACATATGATCTCCTATTATGGCCGCTTTCCCCCATTGGGTATCCTTTGTTCAGAGTACTCATCAATGAGTATCCATTAGATCCCCTAGATATCACTAGTCTAGTTACCTCCATTAGTATATATCCTTGTAGTTATATTCCTAATTTTACATCTGTGGCTAGGGTTTTACCCCTAGCTTGTGCGAATGAGCACCTACTAAGGAGAAGGGACTCCTTAGTAGCAGTTCAATGTATGTAAATTAAAAAGCTAAAAAAGAAACTCTAACATATGCATAAAACAGAAAAACAAAATGTAAATAATGGTTTTAATATTAATATTACCTCCAATGTGGAGGTTGGTGAAGCCCGTTACGGTGATTCGAGAGGGTTGCTTCGAGCTCTAGCTTGCTCCTTCTCTTTCTCCAGTGGTGGAAAATGGGCCAAAAGGGGCTCTCAAGGTGAAAGTAGCTCAAGGGTGAGCTAGGGTTTCAAGAGCTTATTTTGGCAGAGTAAGGGTGCTTATGATTGTGGATGTGAAATAAGGGGACTCCATCACCTATTTATAGTTTTTCAGTGGTGGAGTGCTGGCCCATGGTTTTGGAAACCATATGGTTTAGCGCAGCTGTATAGGGTTTTTTCCTCCTTTTCCTCATTATTTTATATTTTTCTTCCCTTTTAGGGGATTTGTGCTATTTTTAGAGGAATTTTGGATATTTTTGGAGGCATTTTAGGCCTTTTGGAGGCTTTTTAGATGGTTTTATGGCCTTTTGGAGGCTTTTTAGTGGGATTTTCAGGGTTTTTAACGGAAATATGGTAGGAAAATGGACAAATGAGCCATGTAATGGGGTAGATGAGGTAGTGAACACTTTTTGGGTGTTAACAGATTGCCCCCTGATGTGCGAGGGCAGGAGCTCATCGTATGGCCGATGGACATCATAAGTCATAAATGGTTTTCCTGGGGTGTGGAGAAGAGAAGAAACAAATTGAAGCCCGGAACAACGATCCCGAACCAACTGCAAGAACTAAAAGTACATAACCTCAATAATGGATGAGGAATCATCTGATTATATGGACGAGGCGGGCATTCCCATGCTCGTATCAGGATATAACATAACAATAACAATGGGGTCCAAAAAGAGGGACCTGTCATATACATGGCCTCAAATACTGAATGAGGAAGAATCTCAATATATGGACGAGGCGGGAATACCCATGCTCGCATCAAGATACATAAACATAACTGTGAGGCCCAAAAAGGGGGACCTGTATGATACATAAAAAACCACTGTGTATATCATAAGAGTCTAGAAGGGACTCAGATCTGGAACATACTGCTAGGATGATCATGGATGAACTAAAAAACTGATGCACTGGAATGATAGCAGTGCTGCTGAATGTGGTATCAAAGGAACTGATGAGCTACTGTATCAGAGTGACAAGGGTCATACTCGCAATGGTACACTGAACTGGAACTAAACTGGGTACTCAAGGAAGCATGGAACTAGATGGCTTTCGAATACAATCGCCAACGCAGTTCGGACATCCACGGGAACATATAACTAGGTGTTCCAAAGTGACTCACCAATGTGATAGAGTCGGGGAAAATCCGGGGTCTTCGACAAATAATGGAAGGGATATAAATCCTGCGCGATTCTCAACGATGCGATCAAGGTGCTGAAGTCGAGCATGTGAGAAACAACCATTCGGAGAGACAATGATGACTCCTCCCAAAATGATCCGTAGGCACTCACCACAAATGGTGATGGGTCCAAGGCATAGGGGCCTCTGGGTCTATCCTCTGGAATAGAGGGGTTGTCATCGATAGAGGGAGACCTACAACTATCAAGGAAATGATGTTTCCTTGACAGGAGCGCGAGGTGAAAAACCGAAATGTGATAGTACTGATGGTAGGATTGAGAAACTTGGGGAAATAACTGGGCAAGTAGAGTGGGTGGACTCAAACTTCCTTTGTTCAGAGTATGATGGCGGGGATGATCGCGAAGCATATGAAATGGACTGGTGGTAAGGGGATCATAGCTATATTGCATTTGGAAGGTGACTGGGCTGAGGGAGACTCAAGCTGTGGTAAAATGGCAGGAGACTGCAGAATACTCTGAACAAAGGCGACCTAATTGGGGATGCTGCCGAGAGGATCGATCACAGTGCCAAGAGGCACGGGGGGACTTCTTCATGGGTGAGGGAACTAGAATAAGTGTGTATATAAAATGGTACTGTCGTGTGGATTTATACGAGCCCAGGACAGTTCATGCTCGTGGTTGCTTTCAATTTTAAGGAGTCTAAAAGCAAATAAGAAGACTCTGAAGTGATGGAATGGTATTTTCGTGTGGATTGTACGAGCCCAGGACAGTTCATGCTCGTGGGTGCTTTCAATTTTAAGGAGTCTGAAAGCAAATAAGAAGACTCTGAAGTGATGGAATGGTACTATCGTGTGGATTGTACTAGCCTAGGACAGTTCATGCTCGTGGTTGCTTTCAATTTTAAGGAGTCTAAAAGCAAATAAGAAGACTCTGAATTGGTGGAATGGTACTGTCGTGTGGATTGTACGAGCCTAGGACAGTTCATGCTCATGGTTGCTTTCAATTTTAAGGAGTCTGAAAGCAAATAAGAAGAGTCTGAAGTAATGGAATGGGACTGTTGTGTGGATTGTACGAGCCCAGGATAGTTCATGCTCGTGGTTGCTTTCAATTTTAAGGAGTCTAAAAGCAAATAAGAAGACTCTGAAGTAATGGAATGGGACTGTCGTGTGGATTTTACGAGCCCAGGACAGTTCATGCTCGTGGTTACTTTCAATTTTAAGGAGTCTGAAAGAAAATAAGAAGACTCTGAAGTGATGAAAAGGCCAGGCAAGGAGGAAGTGTTCAATCAAGGAACATTTATGATGACCAGGAATGAGGGTGGGGGGGAACACTGGTGGGCCTCCTTGCGGGGTGAATGAATGGTGGAAAAGTAACGGAACATTTGCAGTATGACAGGAGTGGATGGCTCATGTAAAAACTGTGGAACAATCTGATGGTGGCCGATGTGGCGTGCAAATCGAGGCAGCAGGGTGTTGGGACACAATGTTGAAATTGTACCAAGTGAGAGCGATAAATGATCTCAAGCATCATCACGAGCTCGGAAAAAATGAATCTGGCGATATAAAAAGTGTGAAAAATGGAGAACAGCCGAAGTGGTGCGCAAACCGAGACGACTAATGGTGTCTAAAAAATGGGAAAAAATGGCGTAGAGAAAATAATGCAACGAGGTGGCCATCATGATGGTCTCATCATGCTGATTCCAATGGTGGAAACGGTTCAGAAAACAGACTCCGTATGGGTTCAGAATGGCCGAAACAAGAAAAAGGTCAACGGATTATAAATAGTAAGTGGGCCCGAGGCCACCGCCAGGGCATGTGGCATGGAGGGGGATTGTGGCTGTTCCAGCTCTGCCTTGGCGAGGGGAGGTGCGTCACCGGGATGCGAAGGGGATGCTAGAGTCTGTACGGGCACTACTAGACTGTTTTCTGGTGGGGTTCACCGATGAGGGGTGGCGGGACATCGATCCGGACGTGGTTCAGGATTGCATGAGGGCACCCTGGGATTTCAGATCGATTGCGATCCGGGTGGCTATCTTGGTGGATAGGGTGCGGGCACAGGAGCCCATAAGGGATGAGGATTTACCGGAGGAGGAGCGAGGGGAGGATTCAGAGGCAGCAGACGCCGGCAGTGATGCAGGGTATGACTCTCAGTAGGGAGCGCAGGGGACTCCTCCCCGAGTTTTGTAGCTATGGCATGTATTTTATGAGGCTTTATGGATGTACAGACATTTTTTGTATAGATGAGTACAAGGGTACTCAGGACATGTATAGCACTGTGACATGTATTTTTTGATATATATATGCACATGGATGCACCTTTTCATGATGTTGTCTTAGTTGTACGTACATGGATGCACTTTATGATGTGTGATATGTTTGTACTGCACGTGGATGCAAGTAGTCTAGGATGTTGGGCACGTGGATGCCCCTTGTGTATTTTATGTGATTTTATGGTTTATGTACATGGATGCAAATGTTGATGCAATGCAGTCTTTTTGGGTTTTTATCTATTTAGATGAGATGCTATAGGATAATGATGCATGATGGCGGTGTTACATGGTGTGATTGATATGCCAATCTAGGATGTTATTTTCCATTTGATCTGTGACACTATTGTGAGCTCTTGGGACATGTGTGAATGTGATGGATTCAAACTGTCGGCTGAGTTGTTTTGTATGTAGGAATTTTCTAAATAGGCAAGGATCACGCACCTGGTAGTAGTTGTTGAGCTGGGAGACAATTAGCTGGGAGTCCAGGAACACATGAAGGTGACATATGCCCATCTGCAGGGCGGCAGTCAGGAGACCTGTCACAGCATCATACTCCACCTGGTTATTGGTAGCGGCACCTATACATATTCTGTCAAGGTGAATCAGTTCGTTGGAAGGGGAATATAAGACCCATGCTGCAGAGGCCAGGTTGGGAGACCAGCGGCTTGCACCATCAGCAAATCCAGTGTAACGAGGAGGAAGATGGTCCATCTGTGGGCATGCAAAAAGAACGATGAATGTAAGATTATGGCAAAGAAGGTGAAAAAAAAAAGAGAGCAAACTATACAATGCGGACCAATGAGGTCGCGGTTTCAGTTATGGGTAAAAACATTTAAGATACAACCCATTACGAGGGTTGTGTAAAGGGTGGCCTTCAAAGTCGGCTAAAATGTATGCCCCCTTGCCAAGGCAAGTCTACACAATGTAAGGGCCTTGCCACATAGATTCAAACTTTCCTTTACCGGTTTTTTCATGGGCTTGGTCATAGGAGAGGATGAGGTCCCCTTCGTGGAAAGTTCAAGAGTGAACATGTTTGTCATAACCGGCTTTGGAGTGGGTTTTGGCAGCTTCGATGTTCTGGAGAGTGGCACGACGATCTTCATCGGCTTGTTCGAGGGATAGCAGAGGTTGCTCAAGGGGGGAGGTATCGGGGAGAAGCTCAACAGCGATATGTAAGGTAGGTATCTAACACTCGATGGGGAGGACAGACTCTACACCATGAACTAAATGAAACGGGGTAAAACCAGTGGCGGTCTTGGTGGAGGTACGGTAAGCCCATAAGGTAGGAAATAGCATATGGTGCCAATTGGACTTATGTCGGTCAACAGTGCATTGGAGTATAGTTTTGAGGATTTTGTTAACAGCTTCTACTTGACCATTCCCTTGAGGGTAGTAAGCAGAGGAAAATTGGTGTTCAAACTTGAGGAGGGTGGATAACTCACGCCAAATGGAATCTTCAAAGTGTGATCCATGGTCTGAGACCAACTGTTTAGGGACCCCGAATCGAGTGATAACATGGTTAAAAAAGAAACGAGAAGCAGTGTCAGTGGTACAGTTGAAGGTGGGCATGGCTTCCACCCATTTGGTGAAGTAATCGACAGTGATGATGATGTACTTATGGCCGTTCGCAGATGGGGGTATACACTCCATGAAGTCGATGGCCCACTTACAAAAGGGACCAACGGTGACGACTGGGTGTAATGGAGCAGGTGGTGTCTGGGCCTTGGGGGCAAAAAGTTGGCAGTTATGGCAATGCTTGACCGCAGTGATGCAGTCGGTGAAAAGTGTGGGCCAGGAGTATCTGGCGCAGATGACTTTTTGGGCAGTGGCCATCCCTGAGAAATGGCCACTGCAGGAACCGCTATGACAATCGTTAAGGATGTGTTCAGCTTCCTCATGTGTAATGCAACGACAAAGAATTGTGTCGACCCCTCACCGGTAAAGGACATCTCCTAGGAGGAGGTAGCGAGAGGCCTGGTGGCAGATACGAAGACGTTCATTATGAGTGACTTTGGGTCAGAACTTCTGCGTGCATAGGTATAACAAGATGTCACCGTACCACGGGTCATTAGATGAGATAGTGAACAAGTGATTGTCGGGTAACTCATCGGAGATTGGTGGGGCCGGGAGAAAAGAAAGGAGATCGGTGATGAGATGGGCAAGCGCAAGGGATTTAGTGCTGTTAGGTGTGCAGAATGTGAGGTCATATTCCTGGAGGATAATGACCCATTTAGCCACACGACCTTGCAGGAGCCACCAGTTTAGGAGATATACCATGGGGTTAGAGTTGGCGACAACTGTGGTATGACTAAATAAAATGTAGTGTCACAATTTTTCGAAGGAAAAGACCACTACTAGGGCTAGTTTCTCCTCATATGGGTAACGTAGGGGTGGGCCGGACAAGGTCTGGCTGACGTAGTAAATGACATTCTCTTGGTGTGAGGTGTCTTCTTGAACCAAGACTCCAGACACAACATGCTCATATGCCGAGACATAGAGGATGAAGTCTTGAGAGAAATCCGGAGGGGAGATCAAGGGGGATTGTGTGAGAGATTTCTTGAGGGCTACGAATGCAGCTTCTGCTTGCTTGTCCCAGACAAAGGGTATGTGGGTACGGAGCAGGCACAAGAAACCATGAATGGTTGTGGTGTAATCAGGAACGAAGCGTCGAAGGAAATTGGATCACCCTCGCAGACTTTGGAGTTGCCGGAGCGTGCGAGGAGAGGGAAGGTCTAAGATGGCTTGGACTTTCAGGGGATCAATAGTAATTCCTTTCTAGGAAACAATGAAACCCAACAATTGGCCTGCCGGAATGCAAAATACACACTTGTGTGGGTTCAAGTGGATCTGATATTTGCAACAACGCAGAAAAACTTGTCGAAGGTCGTTAAGGTGGTCGGATCGTTTTCGGGAGCGAGCTGTAAGGTCATCAAGGTAGACGAGCAGGATGTGGACCAAATCATGAAAGCAATAGTTCATGGCCCGCTGGAATGTGGCACCAGCATTTTTTAGGCCACAAGGCATGACGCGATAGGCGAAGGTGCCCCATGGGGTAGTAAAGGTAGTTTTGTACTGGTCTTCCTTTCGGATTTGGATTTGATTGTATCCGGAAAAACCATCCATGAACGATAGGACTTCATGCCCTGCACACGCATTGATGAGCTGGTCAATAAATTGCGTGGGGAAATTGTCTTTGGGACAGACGTGGTTTAAATCTCAGAAGTCAGTGCATACTCTAATGGTGCCTTGTTTTTTGTTAACGGGAATAGGGTTTGAAACCCAGGTGGTATAGGCAATAGGATAAATGAATCCTGCTGTGCGAAGTTTCTCAATCTCTGCTTTGACAGTTGGGAGTTTTGAGGGATGAATGGGACACTGTTTCTGACGAACGGGGGGTACATCAGGCTATGTGTCAATGTGGTGCTCTATAATGGCAGGGTCAAGACCGGGAATTTCGGTATAGGACCAGGCAAAGACATCATGGAATTCTCTGAAGAGTTTTTTGTATTCCTTAATCTCTTGCTCACTGCAAGAGGTTCCTAAAGTAATGATTTCGAGGGTGCTTCCTGGGGCAGCGATATCAATTTGGATGATAGGTGATATGTTGGCCATGTTACCCTCCTCGAAGGCGTCAGGAGCAGGAATAGGGTCCTTGAACCAGTTGACCTTGGGGGGAAGGAAGTCTTTGGATTCAACTGCAAATTGGGTAGCAGTTTTGGAGGAGGATTCATCTGGGAGGAAGTAGGAATGATGGTGCATGTCATCCCAGGGATACTCCGGGGAAGTGAGAGACTCGAGGATTTCCTCATCAGTACAGAAAATCTGTGTCGTCAAATCGGTTAATGAGGGAATAGTGACGGAAGAGATCATATAAATGGTATTATCCTCTCCGGAAGGGGAAGAGACCAGGGGGTGGATCTCCTCAATGGTGGGTGGTGCCGTCTCAAGATCCAGATTGTTCATCTCATAGAGAGTTGCTCTGTAATTGGGGAGATTGGGACAGTGATTTGTGTAATGCCCATAAATGCCGCATATGGCACAGGGGTGGTTAGTGCGCAGGGATTTGTTGCGAGGCTTAGGGGTTGGATCAAGTTGGACAATCGGTATATCAGGTTCGTCGTCAAGAATTTGCATGTGTACCTGTATGGCCGGTAACTGAGGACATTGGTGAGTCGCATGGCCCAACTCATCGCACAACAAGCATTTGGGAGGAGCATGAAACACAGGGGATTTTTTGACTGTCTTGGGAGGTGGGACAGCAGAGTAAGGTTGGGGGCCTCTTCCCCCAGTTGGTTTGGTAAGAGGAGGGGGGGGGGGTTCATGGAGGACGACGGGGTAGCGACACCGAGAGGTGGTTGACTAGTAGTGACAATGGGTTGCACTGGTTGCAGGACGACATCTGGTGTCGGCGGGGGGACGAGAGGCGAAAGATACCAAATGGGGAATCCTAAGGGTAACCCAGGGAGGCGGAGGGGAGCCATGACCGGGGCGCTAAATACTCTTGAGGGAGGGATGAGGAAAGGAATGGTATGGATGGGGGTAACACCAATGTGACTAGGTACCAAAGGGGGTTTAGGCAACAAGGGTGGTTGATTAGTAGGAGTTTGCGTGTGATGGGACAGGGTACATAGGTCAGACACGTCAGTGGCGGGTGACGGGGGTGGAATAGATTGGAAGGTCAAGATCATTGGTGCGTCTGAGTAAACTCTGGGCCCCATAGAGGAAACAAGTGAGGTGATGGTACCCGAAACAGGTTGTTCAACCATGGGGAGAACATTTTCGGGTGCTGCAGGGGCATTGGGATCATAGTAGGTGAGTTGGTCGACCTTGATCACGCGTCCCTCATGGGGGAACATCATGGTATGAAAAATGGAAGAAGCAACCGCCAGCATGGCGTACATGTAGCTGCGGCCAGTTTCATTTTCTTCTAGGTCAGGCAAGCCATCATAATATGAACAAAGGAAGTTTGATTCCCCGGTACTCCCCTTTCCCTGTTCCCTAGTCAGTGTGTTAGGACCTTGATTGTTCCACATATTTGGTTATCCCCTTCATGCTTCTAATCAAGGCATTAGAGTAAATTTCAACACAAAATGGACCTCCTAAGAAAAAAAAATATAGCTAAAATAATGAATAATGTTTATTACTTTTGGAGGAAGAAAAGGAAAAAACTACTTTTTTTGTCCCTATTATCAACATTTGTCCTTATGATTTTACTCAAATTTCGATCAAGAGAGATTATTGGATGCGAAATTAAATTCTGCATCCAACGAGTACCCACTCGGCATACTTTTGACGGACCCCTCTACCCCAAAAACAAGAAATACCTGAAAAAATGTGATGATGATGGGTCCATCAAAAGTATGCCAAGTGGGTACTTGTTGGATGTAGAATTTAATTTTGCATCCAAGGAGCTCTCTTGAATGAAATTTGAGTAAAAACAAAGGGATATATCTCAAAAATATGAACAAAAAAAGTAGTTTTCTTAATGATACCTATACCCAAATTTATATTAAAAACTTGTTTAAGACCTATACGATATTTCAAATTTAAATCAATTTCATTGGTTAACACATGATGACATGGAAATTAAATTATGGTTAAAAGGCCCATTTTGAGTTGAAATTTCCTCTAATGAAACATCATTTCCTTATTAGTTGCAGGTTCCCCTCTATCAACGTCAACACATCTATTCTAGATGATAGACCCAAAGGTCCTTGTATCCTGGTTTCATCCACCTCATTGATGAGTTCGTTGGACCACTTGAAAGGATTCATTAGTGCCTTTTGGGTTGGTTGTGTCTCACATACTTGACTTCATCTACATCATTGCACTATTTATATTCATACAAGTTATTGGTGCATTCATTATTTGGTCGATAACCCCGTTGTCACCTAACTTTAGCACATTGGTGAGTCTACTATGGGACCCATCTAGTCTCATGTCCCTTGTGATTTTTGGGTTGCATTGGAAAAACTGTTCGAAAGCCCATCAACATCATGCTTCCATGTATCTCGATTACTTGATGGTGTATATTGTACCATAGATATTCTGACTCTTAGTCATTGAGTCCATTCAGTCATGTACACCTCCAGATCTAGCAGATCATTATTTTTTATGCTATTGCATTCCATGAGGATGCCATTGCTCCTATGTATCAATTCTCCCTATCAGCATTTGTATTCAACCTCCCATTGAGAAAACCATTATGTATCATCATTTGTATATGTATTGATCATCTTCCATATTTTGAGCCTTGATCCCCATTATTTATTTTTGAGACATTGTTACGAGAATGTGTATGCCCACCTCATCCATATAATTTTCTGATATTATATGTACCTCATCCATTTTTTAGAATTAATACAAACCAAAAGCCACCATAGTTTGAACAAGGAAAATCCATTACTCTGTAACCCTCTCCAAGTCTCTCGACTATTGTCACCATTTTCCCATGATCCTAAGATGTCTATCAGCCATACGATGATCTCGTTCCCTCACACATCAGGGAGCAATATGTTAACACTACATTTTTTTCACCTAGCTCTCTATGGTCTAAACCATAATCATACCTCATATTCCCACCATTAGTCCTCCATTTTGACCTTCACAACTGTATTTCCACTAAATATGGTCCAAAACATCATTATTCCTTCCCCATAAATGAAGGGAAGATGATATTTATTGTGATTTTACCCCTCTCCAAAAAAGGGCCAAAACCCTAAAAATGAGAATGGGTGAAAATACCATAGATAAAATCCATGGACAATAAAATACTATGGGTCAAAAAAATATGGACCATCCTATAAATACATTGTGAAGTCCTCCCCCAAAAAAATTTTATTCACACTTTTTTTCCATTCTAGAAACTTACTTTTTTTCATTTGCTTTCAGTCACACCATACACTTTTCTTTCATTATTCCCATATTTTTCCATGCCATTTCCCTCGGTGTACCTTAAGTTTACTTCGTACACATTTGGATCCATTCCCCCATTGACAACTATTTGTGGCAGAGACTGGAGACCCAAACCGTGGAGCTGCAGAACCATTTACAAGGATGGCTACAGTGGCCCACATTTCAGAAAAAAAAAGGTATATTTTTTCTTTTTTTGCATTAGTTAGTATTATATATTTGAAAAACTTAAAAAATATTGTTATTGTTGTTTTATTTCTTGTTATTATTGTTGAACTCTACCCTATGATATGCATTATCTAGGGTTGGTGCTTTTGTACATAGTAGGGGAGAAATCCCCACTATAGATGCTACCAAGTATAGACAAATTAATGGTCCCTTAATGTACTTGATACATAGTATACCTAATATATGTTATGTTGTGAGTATCTTGAGTCAGTTTCTTAGAGACCTTTGAGGTATTATTGCTTATGGACTCAGATATACCTCCAGTGATGAGGTAAAGTTACCTTTATGCACTTGATACATAGTAGAACTAATATATGTTATGTTGTGAGTATCTTGAGTCGGTTACTTATATACCTTTGAGGTACTATTTCTTATGGACTCAGATATACCTCCAACAATGAGGTAAAATTGCTTTGTTATTCCAAATCCAATTGGGGCGGTAGTATTGTTGACTAAAAGAGTTCATCTAGGTATTGTTTTGGCCTGGGATCAACTATGTATATTACAGATAGTATTACATAAGAAAAATATATTGCGGCTAGTACTACAGAAGAAAGGTATATTGCAAGTAGTACTATAGAAGAAAAGCATATTGCAGCTAGTACTACATGCTGAGAAGCAATGTGGCTTAGGAAGCTACTTGATGGGATGTTGTTCATGGAGAAGATTGAGATTATGGTCATTCTCTCTTATAATTAGAGTTGTATTAAGCTCTCAGAAAACCCCATGTTTCATGAAAATTAGAAACACATTGAGATGAAGTATCGCTTCATTGAAGGCATAATACTGAGAGGTGCGATAAGACTTTAGTACATTGCTAATGATGAGCATATTGTAGATATGTTGAATAATCCTATGTTAGTTATGGAGTATATGTACTTGTGAGAAAATATTGACATGTCAGAGAATGCCTCCATTGTTCAGAGGGTGTGTTAAAGTTACAACATCGCAAGTCATTATCCAATGCAATTTTATGTGTTAGGATTGGACCTCATGTGTTGAGGTAGGGATCCTGAGTTGGACTCGGGAATTTGGAGTAAATTATTCTGTTGGACTCCAAAATGACTAATATTTTTTTGTAAAAGTTTAATCCTCATGTGTTGAGGTGAATTATTTGATATTTCAAAGCGATGATGTTGTACAATATTTTTGGAAAAGGATAAGGACTTTTGTTTCAAGTCGGATCCTATTGTGTTGAGGTGGTCCTCATGTGTAGAGGTTATGTTTCTTATGTTAAATAATTAAGTTTGTGTGATGTATTACTAACCATGTTCACTCGATATGGTTAATATATTAAGTCTCCTCTAGAGACTATCCAACTCTAGAGTGAATTTATTTAGCATATGACCACTTGGAACAAGAGTAATATAATATGATCATAACATTGGACAAATATTATTTGTATAAATGAATACGATAGATCAATTAAAGTTAGCACATATGGACCATGCCGATATGTTAGGAACCTATGTTAACCCTTCTCTTTACTTTGTTAAGTATATTGTTGTTGGACACATATGCTTTGTAAGTCATCCCATGAGCATATTGTATTATCCCACATTCATGGGGAGTAATAGTTGTTTAGATCAGACTTAGTATATAAGTGTTGAGGCCATTGAAGGCATTCAAGAGTTATTTGTATTGATCTTGCTCAAAGGAGGTTTTCCCCTCGAAGTGGCTTGTGATCAATAAAATTATTTTTTTGTTCAGTTATTTATGTTTTATATTGCATTATAATTATTTATTGTAGGATGTTTCTCTCATTTGAGACCAGTTTCCTTGGCACAAGTGGGAATTTTTGTTTTTGGTAAAAAAAGGGTAAAATTAGGCAGTTACGTTTAGATCGATTTCTGAAACTTTTTATGCATATTCATAAGAAAAATTTTGTGTATATAAATTCCTCTTGAAAAAATATGCAATTTCAAAAAAACAATCATCTCATTTGGATTTCAGAAAGTGTAGATATCACTGATTTAAAATCAACTATTTTTGAGAATTTCGATTATGGCTGCGAAAATTCCAGAGAGAAAATATTTTGATGGGGTTCACATATTTCTGTTCAAATTGCGTAGGTAAATGTAGAGTGGATATTCTAGTTCCATAAAAAGGTTATAATAGATATTATTAGCATTATTAATTAGGTTATTCTCATTTTAAAATTTTCGTCTCAAAACCCTAGCTCTATTTACGGGTTTTTTGGGCTCGTTGGGTGGAATTTCTGCCAATTTTTTTATGGAATTGTGATGATTGTAGTAATTATTCTCCTTTTCATATGTATTTTTCATTTCAATTACAATTTTGGATCAGGGAATAAACCCTATCCGCTTAACTGTGGGAATTACCCGAGCATATCCCTAAATCGCATTGTGAGGAGTACCACATGAACCCTGAAGTAGATGGCCATTGCTAGGACCTTCCAACAAAAAGGGAAACATCCCCTACCTGACTAGCTAGTTCCCACCTATGAGGTAAACTAAGAGTTGTCATTTGTGGAAAAGAGGTTATCATTTTTACCTTAGTCATGGAGTGAGGGGTACTGCCCCAATACAAAAACCGTTAGAGAACATTAGGGGCCGAGTGAATTGCCTAAAACTTTAGAAGTCCAAACATACCTGATGTCCATATCTATTTTCATTTAATAAATAGAATATTTCATATGTCCATATCTATCACAGTTAAAAAAAAAACTCCTGGTTATCACCCGCGTTGGAGCAAACAAACAGCTGCAATATGAACTTGCTACCCTCAAGACGAAACTTCAAGATATGGATAAAACAATTCTTGGCCTCCATATTCATCATTCATCCATGAACAATAGGCATCACCCAAAGCCATATGCAGACACTTGGTTATCTTTTTCTAGCAATTTTTGTGGGGCCAAGATTGATTTCCCTTGCTTCAATGGTGATGATGCAACTGGATGGATATACAGATAAGAACAATATTTTAGTTTCCATAACACTTTTGATCTCACCAAAGTCCCACTTGCATCCTTTCATTTCGAACATGAATCCCTTCAATGGTTTTTGTCATATATCAAGGATCATGAAGAGCCAAAATGGAAAGATTTTTGGCAACTCCTTTTGCAATGATTTGGCCATTGTGCTTTTGATGACTTCACATGAGAACTAACTAAACTTCGCTAAAATAGAAATATGAGAGAATATCAGTCTAAATTTCAGAAATTGACCAATCACATAGAAGGATTATATGATGCATTCTACAAGAGTTGTTTTAATAGTGGTGTGAAGGATGCAATTCGATCTAAGGTTAAATATGTTTTCCCCGACATAATGATAGAATCCAAAGGGTTGGATAAGTTGGTGGAGGAAAAGATCATAGATAAAAAATCCTCCCAATACACCTTTGTTCCATTCAGAAATATGGTTTCCCAAAGACCTCCAATCACACCAGCTCATAGAACCGCTCCTATCAAGTAATTGTTTGAAGATGAGATGCAAGAGTGTGGAGACAAGGGGATTTGTTATCATTTTGATTAGAAATTCAATGTAGGACATCGATGTGTTGAGGGAAATATATATCTCTTGGATGTGGATTCTTTGCATGCACCTGAAATTTGTTATGATGTTCAAGATGGTCAGGTAAACATTCAACATCCTCCTGTTGACCCTCCTTCTCAAGACGACCACCCAGATATATATCTCCATGCATAAGCCAGAGGAACCACCTCACAAACCATGCAGGTCAAGGGTTTCTTCAAGAAGATCCCTCTTGCAATAATAATTGATTCTAGTAGCACTCATAACTTCATTGACCCCTAGATCGCCAAAGAGGTTGATTGTTTTGTCCATCCTAGCTCCAGCTTTAAATTCATTATTTTCAATGGGGGAACCTTACCTTGCAAAGGGAAGTATCGCAATGTGTGTATATCTATTGGATATTATAACTTACACTTCAACATGTTTTCCTTTCCCTTAGGTGGATATGATTTTTTTTGGGCGCTCAATGGTTATGCACACTTCGACCCATATTATGGGATTTTGCTGAACTTTGGATGGAGTTTTCAGTCAATGGGAAAATACACACATTAAAGGGCTTACAACTAAGGTATATCAGCATCACTAGTTCACATGACATCAAAAAAATACTAAGGAATAATTCACATGGTGTCATCACTTAGCTCCATTCCATTCATATGCAACCATCAATGATATCCACTACTCCCTTGGCTCTCAAACAAATTTTGGATCGATATGCATGTGTCTTTATTGAACCAATGGGATTTCAACCTTCAATACCAGATGACCATTGTATCTTGATCATTCCTAAAAGAATCTTTTATAGCCTAAAATGACACATCTCTGCATGTGACCACTTTCCCATGATTTCATCGCATGTCGACACTTCCATGATGACACTTCATTAAAGTCACTGAAAGTCACTGAAAAATGCCTATATTTGAGGAGCCATATCTCAATTTATTTAACTTCATTTGACCTCTTCTCTTGACTATTGGAAAGGTATCTGAGTCAGAAAGAACTTTATAAAACACTTCAAAGCTTGAAAAATCCCATAAGTACCCTAAAAATGAGATTTTTTTACCTAACTATGACTTTTCCTTCATGGTACCCACAGTTATACTATTGTATTTGTGACTTGTACTAAGTTTGACCCATGGTTACCCTATTATATTCATGAATATTATGCAGTTGAACCCATGAGTTCCTCTTGTATCCGTGATTCTTATTACTGTAGCCCACAATTTTGGCTTTGTATTCATGACTATTGTCACTGCAACCCTCGAATTTGTCCTGTACATGTCAAAAAATGAATGTTTCTCAAATTTTGGGTAGTTTTGGTGGCTATGAAACTTTCTTGTTCAGTTGTAACTACTTTTTCCTTGCCGCTAAATATTCAGCAAACTATATAAGAGAGCTAGAGGGATCCATAGAGGGGTACTTGAACCTTTGCATTGTTATGCTAGAGGATTTGGGATTCTCATTCCCACTACCTTTGTCCTAGATGATATCTCCTTGTGTTGCAGATATTGGAGGCCAATTTCCTTGGAGAAGAGAAATAGTAGAACAAGATCAAGGTATCATGAGGTTCCTAGATTGAGGATATTCTAATATTTGTACTTCTTCCATGATTAATAAAGATGTGATGGTATTCCTCTTCCAATCAATGTGTCTTTTATATTGAATCTCTACTTATGACCAAATGTTTATGTTAATCATATTAGGGTTTCCTAATGGTTTGATTATCATTCCTTTACATGTGGTGATATTGGTTTGAAGAAGGTAGAATTTGTTTTGCATGTCTCTTGGATCAAGAGGAGCGAGAGGATGATTGAAGGGTTGCTTGGATCAACCTTCATTGGATTAAGGTATGAACTGATCTAATCTATGAATCATGTTTACATTTACTTGTAGAACTATATTCATCTAGATTTCAACCCTAGTATGTTAATGGCGTCTTAACCCCCAGCCATAGGAACACTTTCCTCTACAACAGAACTGGTGACTCCATTGGGGAGGCCTTTGTTATATTTTTAACATTAAGCTAGCATTACATTAGGATCTTTAACTAAGAGAATAACAAGCACAAAAATCAAACACAAGATACAATGAACATAATTTTTTTCCTCGGGGAAACCATAAATGGAGAAAACCCCACAACTTCCTTAGAGATAAAATTAGCACCAAAAGTAAGACCCCAAAATAGTAATATGATCTCTCGATAGTATTAGCCTCTTTTTTCCTATCCCCAGTGTCTTCTTCTTCCTCAGCTATGCGCTACAACTAAGTGTGAGTGAGTGTGTGATAAATAGAGAGGCTCACTCTTTATTTATACTAATTCCCTACTTGATAATAGCCTACTAGGGCCAACTTCTCTAAGAGAGTCTAATAACCCTAGTGCCACGGAACTGCAGGGAATTTAACCCTTGATCAATAGGAGGGTTACCCACAATGACTTGAAATGACTTGTTTACATTATATAATCTCTTGATAGGAACATAGGGGCATGAAATGACTCAAATACATTATAGACACATCCCAAAATAAACATTGGGGTACAATACATAAGAAATACAAGTGAATACATTTCAAAGTTACAATTACATTAACACTCCCTCTTAACTAGGAAGGTATTCTATTGACACAATTTATCAGCACAAGTCTTCTTCTCTGTATCATCTACATCATCCTCGAGTCCTCATCATCTTCAAGTCATCTTCATCTTCAAGTCATCTTCATATTCAAGTTATCTTTATCTTCAAGTCATCTTCATCTTCAGATCTAGATCATCACTGGATCTAGATCATCATTGGATTTGGATCATCACTCGATCTAGATCATCACTGCTAGATCATCATCACTGGATCATCACGGGTGCTCTCTCATGATTATTCTCGTCACAAGAAGTTCTATAGAGCCAGCCTTTTTTCATGCTGGTTGTAGGCCTAGCCACCATGTAGGTCTTCTTCAATGCTTATATCTAACCCTAATTCAGAATGGCCTACCTAGCACTTACATATGACCATGAGAGGAACACATCCAAGACCATGTCAGAAAGGCACACCCAACACTCACATCTGACCATGCGGAAACACATCCTACAACCCTATCAGAAAAGCCTAGCACTTACATTCACTAGCATGATAGGAGACACCTACTATCATCTGTGAAAAGGCACAGAACTCACATCCAGTAGCATGATAGGACAAACCTACTATCATCTATGGAAAGGCTTAGCAATTACAATCACCAACATGGTAGGACACACCTACTACCATCTGTGAAAAGGCACAGCACTTAAAATCACCAGCATGGTAGGACACACCTACTGCCATCTGTGAAAAGGAACTTCACTTACATCTGACCATGGAAGGAACTTAATCCTCTCACCATGTTAGAAAGGAACTCAGTCCCAGACTTAGGGTTCTTGGTAACTGACCAGGTGCCTCCATTCTCCTAGAGAATGGCAATTACTCTTATATCTAATCAAGTGGGAACACATCCCTCAATCACATCAGAATGGCCATGCACTGATATCCGATCATGTGAGGACACATCCCACATTCATATCATAATGTCCCTTAGTCCTAGCCTGATATTTTTCTTGTAACTGATTAGGTACCTCCATTCAAATAATGGAAACAACCCTTATATCTGATCAAGTGGGAACACATCCCATAATCACATCGGAATGGCCATGCACTCACATCTGATCATGTAAGACTATTATCTCATAGTCATATCAGAATGGCCCTCAGTCCTAGACCGAGTATTCCTGGTAACTAACCAGGAACCTCCATTCAGAGAATGGAAATAGCCCTTATATTTGATCATGTAGGAACCAATCCTACAGTCATATCAAAATGGCTCGGCACTCATATCTGACATGGAAGGAACCAATCCTCTCACCATGATAGAATGGCTCAGCCCTTACATCTAACCATGGAAGGAACCAATCCTCTCACCATGATAGAATGGCTCAGCCCTTACATCTAACCATGGAAGGAACCAATCCTCTCACCATGTCAGAATGGATCATGGAATCATCACTTCCCCTTGGAAGGAACCAGGATCTAAAGAACACCAAGCTTCTCCCTGAAGTACTCAAACTTCACTCTGGCTAATGGCTTTGTCAACACATCAACTATCTATTCATCCATCGCAACATACTGGAGCTTCACTGCTCCTCTCTACACCATATCCCTGATATAGTGATACTTGATCTCGATATGCTTTGACTTGTCATGGAACACCGGGTTCTACGACAACTTCACACAACTCTGGTTGTCACAATATATACAAGTAGCATCCAAATGGAGATCAAATAAGTCAGATAGTAGCTTCCTTAGCCATACTGCCTCACAACTAGCTGAACAAGCTACGACATACTCTACTTCAGCTGTACTCAATTCCACACGGGATTGCTTCCTGCTAAACCAAGAGATCACACCTGATCCCATACTGAAGCAACACCCTGAAGTGATCTTCCTATAGATGGAACTATCTATCCAATCTAAATCAACATAACCCTCAGGTTAATCTTCTGATTCACCTTATACTTGAGCCCATAATCCATTGTACCCTTCAGGCACCTCAGAATATGCTTTGTAGAAATCAAGTGAACATGTCTTGAATCTGTCAAGAACTGGCTCAAGGTGTTCATAGCAAAGCAAATACCTGGTCTCGTGTTCATTAGGTACATCAAGGACCCAATCATCTAACAATACATCGTAGCATAAACTACTTCTAATGAAGCATCACTCAATAGGTTTAGGTTTGATGCCATAAGTGTGGTCATGGCCTTGCAGTCCATCATCCTGAACCTATTCAGGATCTCTACTGCATACTTCCCTTGTCCGAGGGAGATTCCATCTATATTCTACCACACCTCCATGCCTAGAAAACAGTGCATCATACCCAAGTCCTTCATTTCGAACTCGACAGCAAGCTTCCTCTTCGTATCAGCAATCAAATCATCCATACATGTTACAAACATATCAACTACATGTAGTAGGAGCATCACTGGGTTGCCATCTTCAAACTTGTAGTAAAGGTTGGAATCTGATTTACTCTTGGTAAATACCAAACTGGATATAAAGCTATCAATTCTACCATACCAAGTATTGGGTGCATGTTTCAAACCATATAGGGCTTTCTCCAATCTACACACATGAGACTCCCTATCATGTGTCTCAAATCGAGTCGTTTCTCCACATACACTTCCTCTTCCACTACACTATTCAAGAAAGCAGTCTTGACATCCATATGGTGTATCTTCCATTTCATCACTACAGACAGAGAAAGTACTGATATGATGGAAGTGTATCTGGCTACAGGTGAAAACATTTCTTCATAATCTATTCCTTCTTTCTGGGAGAAGCCACAAGAAAAAAATATTTCCTTATATTTTTCTATGCTACCATCTGCAGCATGCTTGATCTTGTAGATCCATTTGGAAGTTACAACCGACTTCCCTTTTGGTCTTCAGAAAACATCCCAAACATCATTCTTCATGATCGATTGATACTCTTCGATCATAGCATCCTTCCATTCTTTCCTTTCTGCCTCTTCTTCATAATTGGAAGGTTCTTTATCGATGAAATCACATAATAATGCTACATATCCGAAGCAGGACCTGGTCCTCTTTATTTCTTTGTGATTCTCATATGGAGCCCCATATCTTTCCACCCCTTGGATAGCTTCTCATACCTAATAAGGTTTCCTCTTATGAGGATTCTTCTCCTGAGGTGGATCTACAGGTTCTTGAGGTTCTTCAAATTCTCGATCTTCTTCTTGAGTTTCTTCATTCATGGTTGTGACATGAGTTCTGGGTGCTTCTGATTCTTCAGGAACTTTAGCAGGATTCTTTTTGGATTTGTTGTAGGATGAGTCTTTGTCAAATGTTACATCCCTGCTAATGTCGATCTTCTTGAATCCTGTGAAGTATATCCTGTAAGCCTTCGAGGTTTCAGAGTATCCCACAAATATACCCTTCTTTCCTGAAGGATCTAACTTTATCCTCTTTTTTTTCGGAATGTGTATGTATATTGGACAGCTGAATATTTTGAGATGGTTTACTTCTGGTTTCTTTCCAGAAAAAACTTTTTTAGGTGTCTTGTTCTAGAGTACTCTATGTGGAGTACGGTTATGTACATACACCACTTTTCTGGCAGCTTCTACCCATAGATGCATGGGAAGATCTTGATCATGAAGAATTGCTCTTGCAGCTTCCATGATAGTTCTATTCTTCCTTTATACAACCCCATTCTATTGTGGATTATATGGAGTGGATAAATCCTTCTTAATCCCTGAGTCTTTGCATAACTCTTTGAATTCATTTGATGTGAATTCTCCACCATTATCTGATCGAAAGGTCTTGATCCTGTTTTTAGTGTGGTTCTCAATCAAGGCTTTGAATTCCTTGAACTTGTTGAAAAATTAATCTTTGTTCTTCATGAAGTATATCCATGTCTTCCTAGAAAAGTCATCAATAAAAGAAACATAGTATGCATGTCTACCTAATGAACTTGATGACATTGGATCGCATACACCGGAGTGGATGATTTCCAAGATTCCTTTTGCCTTTCTCTTGCTACTTGGATATGTTTTCTTTGCGTTCTTCCCTTTCTCACATCCTTTGCAGACTCCATCATGTTTTGCTTGAATTTCTAGAAGACCTTAAATAACTTCGCTTGCAAGTGGTAGTGCTCTGTAATGCACATGTGCAAGCCTTCTATGCCAAAGTTCATTTGGATATACTGTGTCATGGACAAAGGCTTGTTTTGGGTAGCCCTTCAATTTGTATAGACCTCCTTCTTGTTCCCAAATCACTAATGCATCACTAATAGTCTTTCCCTTTGGCCACATGATAACTTGGCCATCTGTAAATGCAACCCTTGTGCCTTTTGCATCTAATGCAAATATGGAGAGGAGGTTCTTCTTTAGTCCTGGTACAAACAATACTTCCTTCATTTTCATAGACTTTCCAGAGTCTAGCTTATAGGAGGATACCCCACTACCTTTTATTGGATACTTGTAGTCATCTCCAAGTTTTACCTTGTGAGGTGAGTCATGTTTAGATAGCTTCATAAAGGATTCCTTGAATCCTGTCATA
Organism: Pseudotsuga menziesii; assembly: GCA_001517045.1. Lineage (NCBI taxonomy): Eukaryota > Viridiplantae > Streptophyta > Pinopsida > Pinales > Pinaceae > Pseudotsuga > Pseudotsuga menziesii. The sequence continues at coordinate 399,197 of LPNX011130949.1, read as the reverse complement.
TGTTTGGAATCCCCACTATCTATAAGCCAATCATTGCTTCCATGTGTAATGTTTCCCATGAGAGAAGAAATAAAAACATATTCTTCATCACTTAAAGAGTCTTCACTTTCATATCTAGTTCTCTTTGTGGAGGGTTCATCATCCTCTGCAGCATGAGCATGATGTCTTCTCTTGTTTCCCTTCTTCTTATGAGAGACATTTTTGTTTCTAAGACATTCTCTAGCATAGTTTCCTTTCTCATCACATGTATAACATCTGATTCTAGACAAATATTTTCTAGTGTTATCTTTGTGAGAGTGCTTACCTATGGGGTGATGAGAATTTCTTCTGGTTTTCTTGGAGTGTACCATGAGAGATTGATCTTCACTTCCCATCTTTTCTTCTTGAGTTTATATTCGAGCTTATTCTTGAGAGCATTATTCCCATAGCTGAACTTGACTAACTTATTTTTGGAACAGATTCCTTGAATAAAAAAGTCCCATGATCTAGGGAGATCATTGAAGGTGGTCATTACAATCTCTGCATTCTCCACTTCTTTATCTACTACTTCTAGTTGTTCCTTTATCAGAGAAACCCTTGTAAAGTAATATTGGATGGTTTCTACATTCTAGATCTTTACATTCTTCAGTTGGTTTCTCAGAGTCATCTTCCAGTTTATGTTCTTCCCTTCCAACAGTTTGGTTAGGGCATCAAACATAGCTTTAGGTGTATTTAGAGAGGACACCTACAGTATGAGGTGATCCTTGATTGAATCATCAATAATCCTCTTAGCCATAACCAGTTTCTTCTTATGTAAGGCCTTAGACTCATATCCCTCTGGAACTGGAACCTCCTCATTGATATAGGAGTCCAACTCATTTTCTTCCAGCACTAGGGAGATCCTATACTTCCAGGCTCAGAAGTTATCAGCTCCCTCAATATTTTCAGCAAGCTTGGTATGATGAGACATCTTAACTGAAAACCTCAAATAGAAATACAAAAGATTTAGATCTTACCAGGTCAAGATGTCGGAACTGGATTTGGAGCTGAATTTTTGTAGTGCTAGTTCAGGAGCAGATCAGGGTTTGACTTTTCTAGAGTTTTGTCAAACCAAATTCTTTGATATTGATCTCTAAACATCGATTTTGAGGAGGATACCAATCCAGGCCCGGGCTCACTAAAAAATTCCACTTCTGTGGAAATCCCTAATTTTCGGCAACAGTGTCGGGTCCAAAACCGAAAAAAAGATTAGAATTTGATTCTGCTTCGACAGAAAGATGTGCCCTAGGGAGGAGTGTCAGCTCAACCTTATTTTGCTGAAAATATATGGAGACAGATCCAAAAAGTAGGAATCCCTAGTTTCCGCAGCTGTAAAGTTTCTTCTTCTTAGGTTAGCTTTGATACCATGTTAGAATTTTAACATTAATCTAGCATTATATTAGGATCTTTAACTGAGAGAATAACAAGCACAACAATCAAACACAAGAGACAATGAACACAATTTTTTAACTTGGAGAAAACATAAATGGATAAAACCCCACAACTTCCTCAGAGATAGAATCAGCACCAAAAGTAAGACCGCAAAATAGTAAGATGATCTCCCGACATCAGTAGCCTCTTTCTTCCTAGCCCCAATGTCTTCTTATTCCTCAACTATGCGCTACAACTGAGTGTGAGTGAATGTGTGATAAATAGAGAGGCTCACTCTCTATTTATACTAATTCCCAAATTGACAATAACCTACTAGGGCCGAATTCTCTAGGAGAGTCTAATAACCCTAGTGCCCCGGAACTACGGGGACTTTAACCCTTGATCAATAGGAGGGTTACCCACAATGACTTGACATGACTTGTTTACATTATAGAACCTCATGATAAGAACATCGTGGCATGACATGACTCAAATACATTACAGACACATCCTAGAATAATTATCGGGGTACAATACATAAGAAATACAAGTGAATACATTCCAAAGTTACAATTACATTAACAACCTTGTCTTTTTAGGGTCTTCTTGTCTTGGTTTTTCTAGTTTATGTTCAGGTCTGAGTCCTTCTTGCAACTTAGGAGTAACCTTCAAGTGTGTTAGGACTTCTTCCCTTCTTGTTTAGGGATCCTTTTGACCTTTTCTTATCTTTTTCCCACCCATTCATGGGGGAAGCATTGCACACTCGCAATTTCCATTTGCACTCACGACTTCCCTTAAGGGGGACCCATGAACCATTCGAGATATTGACTATACGACAGTCATGAATGACCTATTTTTGTGTTTTTTTCACCTTCTTTGGGATTGTTTGGGATGTTTTAAGGCTAGATGATGGGTATTTGTAGGTATTTTATTTGTGCATGATCCCTTGGTTCTCTCTATCTATTTTGAAAGCCCTATTCAAGCCTTTACGTTTGTTTTGTTGCTTTCCCTTTGCCTCCTTCTTTGGCTTGACAGTGTTGGGAAAGGTGTTATGTAGGCTCTATTTGCAAGTTGAGAGTGAACCTTGGAGATTCTTGATCCTTTCTTGTGTTCATAGTTTTTCTTAGTATTTTCATGCCAAAGTGGTTTTCCTTTCTTCCTTTACAATTCTCCCTTCTTAGCGAGGTTATATCTGGCTTTAGGGCATCCTAGGGCTTGTTAGTCGGAAATAGGGAAATAGTCTATTTTATTTTGTTTGTATTACTTTCATGCATTAGTTTGTAGGATGTTTTTATTTTGCATTCATAAAAGAAAAGGAAAAATAACATATAGTTTCTTGTATGCACATAGATTAGGGTTTTAGTCTAAATTGTATGGCATATCATTGTTCTTGAAAAAAATAAAAAATAAAGGTTTTTCTTTCATGGATTTCAAGTTTCAGTTTGAAACAAAAAGAGAAGTAGTTTTTTCTTTTTGCAATTCAATTCCTCTTTTGTTTAGTAATCTTGTTTCAACATTGAGTCAAATAACCATTGGTTTCACCCTCGCCACCCTTTAAGTAATCAACAACCCTTTAAAATGAATGTTTTATATATAAAATCTATTAGTAACTGTTTGTTTCTAGGGATGACACAAACTAGTATAGGCTATTGTTTTGGGTTAGGGATATCTTAACTTCCCAAAACTTCAAACTTAAGCATATTAGTGGCCTATCTTTTAGGAAATCCAACTTTGTTGAGAAATACACCGGAAATATCCTCTCACATACAAATCAAGCACAAGGTCATGCGATACTGAGCTATTGGAGATACCCCTCCTCTTCTTGGTAAAGAATACACCAAATTTGTTTCATATTTTGGGACTTACTCAGTACCTCCTTCTGGCCCTATGTGGTGCCTGGTACTATTTAGGTTTTAGGCTATGCTACCCTCCCCATATGCATCGACTAGATTGACGACTATTTTGTTGGCAGGGATTTTGGTAAGTGAGTTACGCAGTGTCGCAGCAGGTGTGCAAGCTAACATGATACTGCACAAGGCTAGATCAGCACGATGGTCGGTGAAATAACTGTTTTGAATATTTTATATATTATTTGACCAAGTTTTGTCATAATAGGTCATTAGCGATTATAAGTTAGTTAGAATTGGACCTTCAATGTAATGGTGTAGGCCTATTTATAGATCTAGTTTTGCAATTAGGGAGAGGGGTTTTCGGAGACCATAAGCTTTAGAGATCTAGAGTCTATGAGTATCGCATGAGATCTAGTGCGATCTGATCATAGAGAATTTCCTGTTGTATCTATGACCTATCTGGGTTGCGTTTTTTATGTATTCAGCCTCCGATTTTGGATCTTTTTGCATAGAGATAATATATATGACAGTTGGTGCATAAATCTAATCTTTTGTTTTACTTTTTTCATTTTTGTGATATATCTTGTTATGATGCCATGATTATCTAGATTTGGTATGATGCTATGAGTGGTTAGGATGTCACTGTGGTTTACTTTATTCATGTTATACTGATGTTGATGCGATCTATTTAAGTCTGTAATATTGTTGTTGAATTACGAGGTTGGATAGTTTATATGCTGCTCCAGTGACAAATATATGATCTCTTATGAGTTGATGCTGCTGCATTGGTGATACTGTGACAATTCCATGATGCAATCTTTAGTGATGGAAATGAGTTAGTGTTGACTGCATAGTTCTGGATCTCTTAGTCATGCTGTTTTCTTGTTGGATCCCCATATCCTCCATCCTCACTGCTGAAAACTCGATTCTTATAGCTCTCCCTTGAACATCTCGGGTGAGACTTTGTCCTCTCTACATATGTTGTTGGGTAGGGGAAAACCTGTCTAGGCTGGAGCTCAGGGATATCATGTTGGTCAAGTGTTGACAGAGTGAGAACCCCTGTCGATGAAGCTTTGTTGGTGGGTGTTTGCCAACAAATGGTTCTGTTTCCAGGATCGAGTTGCAATTAATAGGAGGACATGTTTTGGCATCCAAATCGGCCGAAGATCAAAGGGTGGTTTGAGATAAAGTTGCGGGAGTTTCTTGAAGCTAAAAATAAGAATCCAAAATTGTTGATGGGCCACTGGTTGGATAGGTATGTCCACGACGGTCTTCACGAATAGTTATTTTGTGAATTTCCTCTCCTCTTGCATGAATGGATGGAAAAGTTCACTAAGAAGAAGACATATTTTCAAGGAGGAGAGCTGACATCATGGAACGTGGAGCTAATCCAGGAGTTACAAGAAAGCAACAATAAGGCATCATGGGTGATTAAAGTATGGGAGGATAGTATCTTAGAATGATACATCACCAAGTTCATAGTCGACACCAATAAGTCATTTAGCGAAGTGGAAAGGGAGTTCTTTAATAGACCACTAGGAATATTCTTGTTGTCGCTGCAGCTGTCCATTAAGAAGTTGGCCTGCAAAAGAGGTATCCTGAAGATAGACAAAGAGTAGTGGAACTCTTATGTGAGGAGGATGTAGGCATTGCGACGAAAGGGGGGAGATGCACGAAAATGTAAGGGGTATATGGGCATGAGTTCTGGTGAGAATGTGAAGGTCGCTGAGGAAACAAGTGGTTGTACAAGGGGAGGAGCAAGGTTTCGAGAGAAGAGGCAGAGAACGGGAGAAGGTCCTACTATGATGGAAGTGTGATGCTGTGAAGCACAACCACATGGGACAAAGTGACCTTTCTGTGATGATGAGGAAAACAGGATCAAACCCTAGTAGTAACGTTTCCACACCTCTACACGCTACTCCACCACAAGGAAGAAATGCACATTCTATGTCGACTTGCCTAACATGTTAGTAATAGTCTAGTAATAGAGCACCAGCAGGAGGAAGAAGGCCCAGAATGGCGAGCAATGAAATAAATTTACCGATATTCCATGGAAATGACACTAATAATCTAGAGCAGTACTCGTTCTTGTGTGAGGCGATCTGGACCGCCTGACAAACTTGCAATGATGATGTCAAGAAAATTCAGCTCGCCACTACTCTTAGGGGCTATGTGTTGGAATGGTTCATGATATTCATGTGGGTTCCTCAGGGAGGTACCATGAAAACATTGGATGAGATTTGAATGGGGCTATTCGAAGAATTCAAGAAGCCAAAGTTTGAGGCTCAGTATATTACTGAATTGAAAGAGATCAAACATTTCCCCAATGAAATGATTTGGGACTTTGATTAGTGTTTAAGACATTGATGATTTGGGTCAGTTTTCAGATGAGCGATGTTCAACATAAGGAATGGTTCATCATTGTGCTTGTCCTGCATATCCAACAACCACTAATGTAGCAAAAGATTGCAACACAAAATGAGGCTCTAGAGACCATGATGAAATTGGAGGCATCACCAGTAGGAGAAAGTCCAGTTAGAATGAACCAGATTGAAGCATAGTTGGCCAATCTGATGCTCCAACTAAATGATATCAAAAAGGCCAAGGAAGATCATGATGAGCTTTGGTGCATCCTTTGCCATGCAGATGGACATAGCAAGGACACATGTCCAACGTTCCGAAATTATTTGCTATCTAGAGCCCTGAACCCATTGAGCTTTGTTGGTATACCATGGTGTCTCATATTTCAAGTCTACAAGAATCGACATGAGAAATATGAATACATGTAGAAGATGGTTACCAAGGTGGAAAATCTATACTGTGCATTTTGTCAATCAGTAGGATATGATGACAAAAACTATCAAGCTTATGATTTTCTCTAGGAAAGAACGTATGATTCATATTTTTTGAAAGCTGAGGACCCCCAGGTAGTGTAAGAACAACCACAAGTAGTGCAACTAGTAGCACAAGTGTCATATACACTACCACCTCTATTGAAATTTGTCCCCATACAACCATAGTAACAGTTTACAGTGCAGCCATAGTTTGCAACTCAGCCACAGATGGTGGTACAACCACAGTATAACCAGGGCACTACAACTACAATATAATCAGCCACAATATGTTCAAGCTACACACTATGTCCAACAACAACCAAACCCACTGCAACAATAGATGGCCCAACCGCAGTTTTAACAAGGAGGAGTCTGAGGAGGATTTCGCGGAGGATTCAGAGGTCGAGGAGGAGAACGAGGTCGTGAATCGATCTAGTGTTACACTTGTGGGGTATTTGGGAATTATCAGAGGGAGTGCCCTCATGCGCAGTGTACATACTGTGTAGCCAATGATCATAATGTTGAAAACTATCCTCAGTTGATTGCAAAATGCTAGGATGGAAACATTCCTTAGTTACAGAACATGCACAATCAGAATAAGCCTATGTTCTAATAATAGAACTAGCCAATGATGCAGGGTCAGATCCCATTGCATACTCAGACTCAGAACCCACCCTAGGCTTAGAACCTATCAATGAATCAACTGATGAATCAATCAATGAATCAGAACCCATCGGTGACTCAAGCCCAGAACCTGAATCAAGAACTGACGTTTGCAACAATTCATGTCAAACCGCGAATGAAGGATATCGACGTTGGGATAGTCACTCGTGTTGGTACGAAAACTGGAGATAATGGACCACGTAAACAAGTTCGACTCGCTAGAAATAAATAAGTATAATTTGATATTGCGAAGGAGAAAGACTCTTTCTTTGAAGAGAAGCATGCAATCGAAAGAAATCTGGGTAATTTACCAATTATTGACATGCCATCTGCTTTTGACCCATCCGTAGAAGCAGGACCATCGCGACAACATGGTGCGTTGTGATAGTTCTTTGAAAGTTGTCTATCGTTGGCAAGGGAATCTGACACCCTTGTCGAGATTGATGCATTATTGTATCATCTAGATAAGGTAGTGAAAGAGTCTGTAGTGAACTCTTTGCAAAAGAAGAAGACAGGCAAGGAAATGAGGATGAATATCTAGATCGGAGATTATGAGGTTGATTATGTTATTTTGGATCTTGGATCAGACGTAAACATCCTGACCAAGCAAACTTGGAAGCTGATGGGAAAGCCGACTCTGGGATGGTCGCTAGTACAACTGTGACTAGTAAATCAGGCTAAGGTGCAACACATTGGTCACGTCTCTAGTCTGGTTCTCAACATTGAATGTATGAGAACGTATACTGACTTTGATGTGATAGAGGTATTTGAAGATGGTGGCTCCTATCCCGCTCCGCTAGTGATTGGATGGGATAATGAAAGCATGGTGGTTATCAACTTTAAGAGACGATTTATGACATTTGAAAAATAGGATGTTAGGGTCATGGCTCCTATGGAACCTTAGGAAGGAAGTCAGTATATTGAACCTATAACGGATGAGGCTCGTAGGAGTTGGGACCATGCCTATAATATTTCTGAGGATTATATTCACTCAGTTGTCAATGGTGAACTTGGATGGCAGAGTTCTAGTTTTGTGTCCTCTAACTCTGAAGATGCTATGGAAAATTGGCAGAATCAGTTGCATGAAGTATCATTCAGGAAGTGTGGGTTGATTACACAGTCTCTTTGATGCATATCCATTGAGACTATCACGTTGCCTATTTATGAAGGAATTCTGGGACTATCAAAGTTCCTTCAAGAATTCAAAGAGAAATGTTTTGAACCACAAAGGATATTGTCCCTAGAGGTTGTGTTAAAGGCTACCCCAGCTCGATGGTGGGTGACATATAAACCAATGATCCACAACTGGGAATAGTGCCAGAGACTGATGATGGTGTGCTTCATCGATTCAGAGGTCTACCATGTGGGGAGATACGATGGAAAACCTGAACCCACCAATCATTTGATTTAATGTCATACTTTGTGGGCATCACGGCCCAGAGGTCAATGGGTCCATGCTTTCGTCCAAACTCTGGAAGAGATTTCGATATCCTGTTATGTAGCAGCAGAGTTGCGCTAAACTATCTCCATGTGGGAGGATTTGTCTGTTTTCTTTAGACAGACGTTTAGTTTCCAGTATGCCAACCCAGAGGAATGTAATGCTTTACAAATCATCGGCGACGTCGTATTAAAGGTCATCCCTATCACCTATCCCATTGATCCACATGTGCGTTGATCCATCCAACCCATGATGATCTGCTACAACTTGTCCATTGAACTTGAAGATGATGATGAGTTGCAGAATGTTAATATTCCATAGTCTGAAGGAAGTAGTGATGTTGCAGCCCCAGATATCTCGACAGATTCAATGAGTCAACCACTAAAGATCTACAAAGTCAATATCGGGTTGGAAGAGAACACCAAATTTTCCAATGTCAGGGAATACTAGGACGAGAAGACCATGGCCAAGATCATGAACCTGCTACATGAATTCCAGGACCTTTTCCTGACATGGTTTTTAGAGATGAAGGGGATTTTAGGAGACCTGGGTGAAATGAAAATTTTGTTGAAACCAGATGCCAAACCTGTGTGATAGAGGCCGTATCAACTAAACCCATGATAAAAGGACCGGGTGAGGGATGAGATAGACCAAATGCTCAATGTTGGGATCATTGAGCCTATAGAAGAATCCAAGTGGATAATTTCGATGGTAGTCTAGGATAAAAATGTGGGAGAAATCCGCATTTGTGTTGATTTAAGCTAGTTGAATGATGCATGCGTACATGACCCATTCTGGACCCCTTTTACATATGAATTGCTTCAAGGTGTTGGTGGCTAGGAGATGTACTCCTTCACAGATAAATTTTTGGGATACCACCAGATCCGGATTGCGAAGGAGGATCTCCACAAGACCACATTTGTCACGGAATGGGGCTAAAGAATGCACCAGCTGTATTTTCTCGCGTAGTTGTCGTTGTATTTAAATATTTTATTCAAAATTTCTTGCAGGTGTATATGGATGATTGGATTGTCTATGGAATAATTAGGGACCATCTTGACAACCTACAACTGATGCTAGAAAGGTGTCGACAACATCAAATCGCATTAAACTCTAAAAAGTGTATTGTTTGTGCGCCATTTGGCATGCTACTTGAGCACATAGTGTGAAAAGAAGGTCTATTGGTCAATCTAGTGAATATCATGCTAATCCTCAGTTTACCACCACCGATAAATGTTAATATTCTTCTAAAAACACTGGGGCATACTGGATACTATTGCAAGTTTATAAAAGGATATGATGCGATTACTGTCCCCATGGAGAAACTACTAAAAAAGGATGCCACTTATGAATGGAATTAGGAATGTCAAGGAAGTTTTGACACCTTGAAGGCCAAGATGGCCTCTACGCCAATACTGGTTTTTCCTAATTGGAATAAAGAGTTCCATGTGCATGTCGATGCTTCTTCTATTGCGCTGGTGGTTATTCTTGCGCAACTAGGTGAGGGCGACCTGGATCACCCAATAGCATATGCAAGTAGGAAGTCATCATTTCTTGAATGAAATTATACAACAATAGAATGGGAAGGACTGGTGATGGTTTATGCTTCGTAGAAGTTCAGGAACTATTTATTGGGCGGACATTTTAAGATGTTCACCGATCATTCTGCTCTACAATACCTGGTCAATAAGCCTGTGTTGGTAAGAAATATCTATCGATGGTTGTTACTCTTACAAGAGTTTTATTTTGAAATAGTTGTAAATCCGGGATGATTGAATGCTGGTCTAGATCATATATCTCATGTTGATAACGGTGAAGAAACAACCAATATTGATGATGGCCGACCATATGCCCAATTATTTTGGGTTGACATCGCAGATGATCACTATGCACCAATTATTCAGTTTTTAGCCAATGGTGTCGCCCCAGAGGACATGTCAACTAGCCAAAAGAAGCAGCTAGTCGTGAAGGATTCTGACTTTCAACTAATTACTGGACAGTTATATAAGCTTGGACTGGATGAAATATTGTGACGATGTATTTTAACGCATGAGTAGGGTCCCATTCTTGAAGAAGCACATGTAGGAATTGCAGGAGGCCACTATGGAGGATAGGCTACTATGCGGAATGTGTTGTGCAAAGGGATATGGTGGCCTACATTACATAATGATGCCGCAGACTACGCAAGGAGATGTGATGTCTTCCAGCGTGTTAGTAAACCATCGTGGAGGGATGAGATGTCGCTGGTACTAGAGGTGACTCTGAAACCATTTGATAAATTGGCTGTGGATTTTTTTGGTCCTATTAATCCACCAGGGAAGTGGACAGGTGCACGATATATTATTACTCTTTATGTAATTGTAACTTCAAAATGTATTCACTTGTATTTCTTATATATTGTACCCTTATGTTTATTCTAATAAGTTTTTGTAATGTAACTAATTCATGTCATGCCTCGATGTTCCGATCGAGAGTTTCTATAATGTAAACAAGTCATGTAAAGTCATTGTGGGTAACCCTCCTATTGATCAAGGGTTAAAGTCCCCACAGTTGCATGGCCCTAGGGTTGTTAGAATCACCTAGTGAAGTCGGCCCTAGTGAGTTATTGTCAAGTCGGGAATTAGCATAAATAGAGAGTGAGTCTCTCTATTTATCACACACTCACTCACACTCAGTTGTAGTGGATAGCTGAGGGAGAAGAAGTTATTGGGGCTAGAAAGAAAGAGGCTACTGTTGTCGAGAGATCATCTTACTATTTTGAGGTTTTACTTTTGGTGTTGATTCTATCTTTGAGGAAGTTGTAAGGTTTTCTCCATTTATGGTTTCCCCAAGGAAAAACACTATGTTCATTGTCTCTTGTGTTTGATTGATGTGCTCATTATTATCTCAGTTAAAAGATCCTAATATAATGCTATCTTAAATGTTAAAATATAACATGGTATCAGAGCTAACCTGAGAAGAAGACACTGTGCAGCTGTGGGAACTAGGGATTCCTACTTTTTGTATCTCTCTCCACATTTTTTCAGAAAAATAAGGTTGGGATGACTCTCCTCCCTAGGGCGCATCTTTCTATCGAAATAGAATCTAATTCTAAGATTTTTCAGTTTTGGACTCGACACTACTACTGAAAATTAGGGATTTCCATAGAAGTGGAATTTTTGAGTGAGCCCGGGCCTGCATTGATATCCTCCTCAAAATTGAAGTTTATAGATCAATATCAAAGCATTTGGTTGGACACAACTCCAGGAAAGTCAAACCTAATCTTCTCCTAAACCAACACGACAAAAATTCAGCTCCAAATCCAGATATGACATCTTGACTTAGTAAGATATAAATCTTTTGTATTTCCATTTGAGGTTCTCAGTTAAGATGTCTCATGATACCATGCTTGATGAAAATCTTGAGGGAGCTGATAACTTCTGAGCCTCGAAGTATAGGATCTCCCTTGTCCTAGAAGAAAATGAGTTGGACTCCTACATCAATGAGGAGGTTCCAGTTACAGAGGAAGATGAGGCTAAGGCCTTACATAAGAAGAATTTGGTTATGGCTAANAGGATCACCTCATACCATAGGTGTCCTCCCTCAAGACACCTAAAGCTATGTTTGATGCCCTAACCAAACTGTTTGAAGGGAAGAACATAAACCGGAAGATGAATCTAAGGAACCAATTGAAGAATGCAAAGATCGAGAATGAGGAGACCATCTAGTCATACTTTACAATGGTCTCCCAGATCAAAGAGCAAATTGAAGTAGTAGATGAAGAAGTGGAGAATGGAGAAATTGTGATGACAACCTAAAATGGTCTCCCTAGGTCATGGGATTCTTTCATCCAAGGAATCTATGCTAGGAAGAAGTTAATCAAGTTCAGTAGATTGTGGGAAGAATGCTCACAAGAAGAAGCTCGAATAGCAGCTTGAGACAAAAAGATGGGAAGTTAATATCAAGCTCTCACACTACACTCCATGAAAGGCAGAAGGGAAAATCATCATCACCAAGGTAAGCATTCTCATCAGAAAGATAATTTTTTGAAAAAGGATCCATCCAAACTCAGATGCTATACATGTGATGAAAGAGGACACTTCACTAGAAATTGTCCCATGAATAAGAGTGGATCTAAGAAGAAGAAGAAATCCAAAAGAAGAAATCATGCTCACACTGCTAAGGATGATGATCCTCCCAGAAAGAGAGTAAAACAAGAAAGTGGAGACTCTTCAAGTGATGAAGAATATGTTCTGATCTCCGCTCTCACGGGAACTATCACACATGAAAGAAAATATTGGATTATTGATAGTGGGGCTTCCAAATACATGACATGACTCAAGGAATTCTTTGAGAAACTATCCAAACATAATTCACCCCATAAGGTGAAACTTGGGGATGACTACAAATATCCCATAAAAGGTAGTGGTGAATCCTCCTACAAGCTAGACTATGGAAAGTCTATGAAAATGAAGGATGTATTTTTTGTACAAGGACTAAAGAAGAATCTTCTCTCCATATCAGCACTAGTTGTAAAAGGCATAAGGGTTAAATTTGTAGATGGCTAAGTCCTCATGTGGCCAAGAGGAAAGACTATTGACGATGCAATAGTAATTGGATAATAAGAAGGAGGATTATACAAATTGAAGGGGCATCCAGAACAAGCTTTGGTCCATGACACAATAGAGCCAAATGAACTTTGGAATAGAAGGCTTGGACATGTGCATTACATAGCACTACCACTTCCAAGAAAATTTATTGAAGGTATTCTAGAAATTCAAGCAAAACATGAAGGAGTCTGCAAAGGATGTGCAAAAGGAAAGAACACAAAGAAGACATTTCCAAGTAGCGAAAGCAAAGCAAAATGAATCTTGGAAATCATTCACTCCAATGTATGGGGTCCAATGTCATCCAGTTGTTTAAGTGGGTATGTATACTATGTTTCTTTTCTTGATGATTTTTCTAGGAAGACATGGATATACTTTATGAAGAATAAAGATGAAGTATTCAGAAAATTAAAGGAATTCAAAGCCTTGATCGAGAAACACACTTAAAAGAATATCAATACCTTTAGATCAAATAATGGTGGAGAATTCACATCAAATGAATTCAAAGAGTTATGCAAAGATTCAGGCNCAACAGAATGGGGTTGCAGAAAGGAAGAATAGAACTATCATGGAAGCTGCAAGAGCAATGCTTCATGATCAAGATCTTCCCATGCATCTATGGGCAGAATCTGCTAGAATAGTAGTGTATGTATAGTACTGCACTCCACATAGAGTACTTGAGAACAAGACCCTGAAGAAGTCTTCTCTGGTAAGAAACTAGAAGTTAGCCATCTCAGAATATTTGGCTATCTAATCTACATACACACTCCAAAAGAAAAGAGGACAAAGTTAGATCCTTCAGGAAAGAAGGGTATATTTGTGAGATACTCTGAACGCTCAAAGGATTACATAATATACTTCCTAGGATTCAAGAATATTGAAATCAGCAAGGATGTAACATTTGACGAAGTCTCAGCTTACAATAAATCTAGAAAGAGACCTACTAAAGAACATGAAGAAACAGAAGCACCCAGAATTCATGACACAACCATGAACGAAGAAACTCAAGAACAAGATAGAGAATTTGAAGAACCTCAAGAACCTATAGATCCACCTCAGGAGAAAAATCCTCACAATATGAAAAATGCTTGGGTACAAGAAGCTACCCAAGGTACATAAAGATATGGGGCTCCAGAATAAAATCACAGAGAAAGAAAGAGGATCAGGTCCTGCTCTAGCTAAGTAGCTTTATTATGTGACTTTATCAATAAAGAACCTTCCAACTATGAAGAAGCGGAAGAAAGGAAATAATGGAAGGATACTATGATATAAGAGTATCAATTGATCATGAAGAATGATGCTTGGGATGTTGTCCCAAGACTAGAAGGGAAGTCTGTTGTAACTTCCAAATGGATCTACAAGATCAAGCATGCTGCAGGTGGCAGCATAAAGAATTATAAAGAAATATTTGTGGCTTGTGGCTTCTCACAAAAGGAAGGAATAGACTATGAAGAAAACTTTGCACCTATAGCCAAATACACTTCCATGAGATCAGTACTTTCTCTGGCTGTAATGATGAAATGGAAGATACACCAAATGGATGTCAAGACTCCTTTCTTGAATGTTGTAGTGGAAGAGGAAGTGTATGTAGAGCAGCCACTTTGTTTTGAGACACATGACAGGGAGTCTCATGTGTGTAGATTGAAGAAAGACCTGTATGGTTTGAAACAAGAACCCAAGATATGGTACGATAGAATTGATAGCTTTCTATCTAGTTTGTGTTTTACCAAAAGTAAAGCAGATTCCAACCTTTACTACAAGGTTGAAGATGTAAACCCAATGATACTCCTACTGTATGTAAATGATCTGTTTGTAACATGTATGGATGGGTTGATTGCTGATATGAAGAGGAATCTTGCTGCCAATTTTGAAATGCAGGACTTGGGTATGATGCACTATTTTTTAGGCATGGAGGTGTGTTAAAATGCAGATGGATTCTCCCTCAGACAAGGGAAGTATGCAGTAGATATCATGAAGAGGTTCGGGATGATGGAATGCAAGGCCATGACCACATCTATGGCATTGAACCTGAAGCTATCGAGTGATGTTTCATTAGACGCGGTTGATGCTATGATGTATCGTTAGATGATTGTGTCCTTGATGTACCCGACAAACACAAGACCAAATATTTGCTTTGCTTTGAACACCTTGAGCTAGTTCATGACAGATCCGAGAAATGTTCACTTGATTGTTGCAAAGCATATTCTGAGGTACCTAAAGGGTACAGTTGATTATGGGCTCAAGTATGAGGTGAATCAGAAGATTAACCTAGAGGGTTATGTTGATTCAGATTGGGTAGGCAGTGCCATCCATAAGAAGAGAACTTCAGGGTGTTGCTTCAGTATGGGATCAGGTATGATCTCTTGTTTTAGCATGAAGCAATCCTGTGTGGCACTGACTATAGCTGAAGCAGAGTATGTCAAAACGTTTTTAGCTAGTTGTGAGGCAGTATGGCTGAGGAAGCTACTTTCTGATTTATTTGATCTCCAGTTGGACGCTACTTGTATACATTGCGACAACAAGAGTTGTGTGAAGTTGTCAGAGAACCTGGTGTTTCATGACAAGTCAAAGCATATCGAGATCAATTATCAGTATATCATGGATATGGTGTAGAGAGGAGTAGTAAATATCTAGTATGTTGCGATGGATGAACATATAGCTGATGTGTTGATGAAGCCATTACCTAGAGTGAAGTTTGGGTACTTGAGGGAGAAGCTTGTTGTTTTCCAGATCGAGGTTCCCTCAAAAGGGAAGTGATGAGTCTATGAGACATTCTGACATGGTGAGAGGATTGGTTCCTTCCATGGTCACATGCAAGAGCTGAGCCATTCTTTCATGATGAGAGGATTGGTTCCTCGCATGTCAGATATGAGTGTTGAGACATTCTGATGTGACTATAGGATTGATTCCTACATGATCGGATATAAGCATTGAATTCCATTCTTGGAATGGAGGCACCTGGTTAGTTACCAGGAATACTCAGTCTGGGACTTGAAGATGAAGATGGATTGAAGATGACAAGGACTCGATGATGATCTAGATGATACAGAGAAGAAGAATTGTGTTGCTAAATTGTGTCAAGAGAATACCTTCCTAGTTAAGAGGGAGTTTTGATGTAATTGTAACTTCATAATTTATTCACTTGTATTTCTTATGTATTGTACCTAGATGTTTATTCCAGGAAGTGTTTGTAATGTAATTGAGTCATGTCATGCCCCGATGTTCCGATTGGGAGTTTCTATAATGTAAACAAGTCATGTCAATTCATTGTGGGTAACCCTCCGATTGATCAAGGGTTAATGTCCCCGCAGTTGCGGGGCCCTAGGGTTGTTAGACTCACCCAATGAAGTCAGCCTTAGTGAGTTATTGTTAAGTCAGGAATTAGTATAAATAGAGAGTGAGTCTCTCTATTTATCACACACTCACTCACACTCAGTTGTAGCACATAGTTGAGGGAGAAGAAGTTGCTGGGGCTAGAAAGAAAGAGGCTACTGATGTCAGGAGATCATCTTATTGTTTTGGGGTTTTAATTTTGGTGTTGATTCTATCTTTGAGGAAGTTGTGGGTTTTTATCCTTTTATGGTTTCCCTAAGGAAAAACACTATGTTCATTATCTCTTGTGTTTGATTGATGTGCTTGTTATTCTCTCAATTAAAAGATCCTAATATAATGCTATCTTAAATGTTAAAAATATAACAATTACTACAACCGACTATTTGACTAGGTGGGAAGAAGCCGCACTAGTAGTAGATTGTACTGCTGCAATAGTAGCATTGTTCAGTTTTGAAAACATTTTGACACAGTTTGGGTGTCCTAGAATCTTAATGAGTGAACAGGGTAGTCACTTTGTCAACCGGACAGTGAAAGTGCTAACTAAGGAATTGCAGGTGCAACACAAGAGGAGTACACCATACCATCCACAGGTGAATGGGATTGTTGAAGAATTCAACAAGATTTTGGAAACAATGCTAACTAAGGTATGTACTGATAACCGTGATGAATAGGACTTGAAGATTCCCACAGTGCTATAGGCCTATTTCACTACCTGCAAACAACTCACCGGACAGACACCATTTAAGCTGGTCTATGGGAAAAAGGCCATCATGCCCATGGAGTATATTGTTTCTAGTTTATGCATTACCACGGTGATAGACATGGAATATGCAGACGCATTATAAGAGCACATTATGCAGTTGATCTATCTTGAAGAAGACTTCTTTATTGCTGGCTTCCACCAATAGGTTGGGGAGGATCAATAGAAGGCGTGGTATGATCACCAGATTAAGAAAAAACAGTTTGCAGAGGGTGATCTGATGCTGTTATATGACAGTAAGTTCATCAAACATCCCGGTAAGTTATAAATGCACTGGTTAGGTCCGTATCTTGTCCATTCTATTACTTCTGGAGGTGCAGTTCAGTTACAACAATTAGATGGCACGGTATTACCGATGCTCGTCAATGGGAGTCGCTTGAAGCCCTATAGGATGGGGCCAGAGTTGTCCACTATTTGAAGCGCTGTGAAAAAAAATTAAGATTTTTTTTTAGAATAGCAAGGCGAGCCTAGGGGAAGAGGCTACGTAAGGTTAGAGTTTGTATCGATGACTGGTTGACCACTTGTGATAGTTACAAGGCTATGGGTTGGGAAAATCAAGTAATAAATGTAGGTAGTTAAAACAGTTAGCTGGTGGTGATTTTGAAGAAACGCACATTAATGGTTGATCCAACCATTAGAGGAGTAGGATTGCTGGTAGATTTGGAGTCACTAGTCCCAGATTTAGTAATAATGGTGATAATAGATTTGGAAATGATGAGTTTGAATTGGAAGTGGCTATAAAAAGCACATGGGATGTGGGAGGATGGCATTGTTCATTTGCGCGAGCAGCGTGTTAAAGAAGAGTGTGAATTGTGTAGTAGGTTGTGAGCTGTTGAGTGAGTTGCATCGTTGAAGGTTAGAGTAGTCAAGTGCATTCTTCGGGTTGGCGCGTGAGGCATGTTGATTGAACTTGACGCCATTGAAATTTCAAGTGAATTAGAGTCCCCTATTTGGCCCATCGTTGTCAAATAAGAAGTCATGAGCATGCTAGTTGGCTCATCATATATCCCCAAGCAGAAATAGCAGGATTAGAAGACCAGTTCTATGCCACCGCAAAAGAGGCAACCCACATGTTGACGAGGGTGAAAGGAGAAGGAACTACATAGAACAGGCCATCCATCTCAGGAGCTATTGAGTCCATGGTGCCTCGGGGTGTCTCTGTTCATGAAATTTTGGTATATGTCACTCCTATGCATCTAGAAGCAAAGATGAGGCAGCCAACAAAAATTCAAAAGTATCCACCGAAATTTCCATCATTGTCGGAAGGGATAATGTGCTCAGTCGACATCATCCCTACCTTAATCAAGTTGAAATTCGAAGACCATGACTTGTTGTTACTCAAAGATGTAAGGTATGAGCCCTATGAGTCAATATCGATGGTGCTTGGTGCCCCAATTCGGTGGATTCCTCAACCTTGGGCAAGTGGGTTAGACCAATCTAGATTGTTGGGGCCCATCAATATGCCTTATTTTGGGTGATTGAATGAATCCCATGAGTGTGTTAAGGAAATTTTGGCTTGTTTTCATAGGGGAACGCTTTGGTTGAATACATCAATCCCCGTTATAGTATATTTGATTACAAGAATCATTGGCTTGCCGAAGGCTGGGGAAGATCCATTTCAGTATATCCGTGGGAGGGATATTGATAAAAATCTTTCCAAGTAGTTGAACGAGTGCTTTGTCTTACAACGTGACAATTGTGCTTATCAAATCGATAGCATTAACTTACAAGCGGTGCACATTAGTGCAAGGATTCTATCAAGTAAGGTTGTTAGAGGCAATCGACCGGTCCAATGTAACTCGGGTGTTGTTGCATGTGCCCAAAAGTGTGCTGAGGGGGTGCAAATGAATTGGTATCTATTTTTACTGAAACAGTTGCTAGAAGACGCACTTGTTGCTCATATTGGGAGAACATTTTCATATAGTTGGTTGTTGATCCTTACTATGCTATTTTCCTGGATGGAATCAGAAGACTATCAACTAATGACAGTTGATGCGGCAAAGGTGTGTCGAGGTACGAGATATTAGAACTTATGGTGGGTCGAAGAGCCCAGTCACCAAGTGGACTGTGCCATTCATTTTTAGGTTTATTGGGAAGCATTGCAAGCCATATTCATAGCTATTCCTTGAGTACCTCCTTATGCAGCGACCAAGTATCAGTGGATTATTTGGTTCTCCATTGTGCCCCACTCTCTCTACATTCAGGCGCAATGGGACCCCGATCGATAATGGCTACCTTTGGCATACAAATTCACAATAGAAGAGTTAGATGCTATTGTTCAAGAGTGGCCAAAAGAATGGTGCAACTTGGTGAGTTAGGAGGAATTTTCTAAGGATCCGCCACTTGATGCCCCCAAAGAGCCTTCTGAGAAGGAGTTGACCATTCACGGCTTTGACAATGAGTCATCGATGAAAATTGAGGATGCAGCACAGTGCATGCGAGAGGAGAATCGCACCGAATGGTGCCAAGAATATGATGTGGGCAGTGGTATTCGGTCAGCGATGGAGGAACAACTGCAACAACTCATTAAAGTGGTCACTAACTCTTATGAGTCCGTCACATAGGCGATACGAGAATCAAACCATGCAGAATTCAGTGTAGTAAGAGATAAATTAAATTCCATTTTTGACATTATTTCTAGGCAAACATCTGCAAGACCTATGATGTAGGACATCTCATTGATCAAAACTGAGCCCCGGGCTAGGAACCTACAAGTTCCCTCAACTGTAATCTACATGGGAAATGAGAAAGTACACTAGTTGTTGAGACCAATCTAGAGTGTGTCTTTGGATCTCTACAAATTATTTGCTATGGTGTTAGTGGAGTTGCAACACATTGCCACCCTGGAATTTGCGGACCAAGAGAGAGAACTGACTGAGGGCTATGTCCAGTCACAGAGCGCAACAGAGAAGCTCCAGAAAGAGGCATAAGAGATGCATAAGGTCTGAGTGCAGCTGGCATAAGAAAAAGTGAAAGACATCGACGCCTTGAAGGTGACACAACCTGAGATGTAGTGAAAGGTTGCTAAAGATATTCCTGAACTAAAAAGGGTGCAAGACCGCCTGATCGTTGAACAAGTGCAGATGTGTGCCAGGTGTGGCGAAGTAGAGAAAGCTATTTCTGAATCCTTCTCAGCTTGATGAATTTCAAGAAATCAATAGATAGTTGTGTGTTAAAGCAGTCGCAACACTACAGCCAATATAGGAGAATCGACATATGGTCGATGGAAAGGCCAGAGAAGAGCACCCATTGTAGCAGGATTTGACTAATTGTCAGAGTATTGTCGACAAAGTCCAACTTCAAATTCGTGATATCACATAGCAATTTGGATATTTGAAATCATGAATGTTGGAATAAACCTTGTCAACCTAACATGGCTTGAGGACAATTCACAAGACTTTATTGGGGGCCTGTTGGCAGGGGTTTTGGTAAGTGAGTTGTGTAGTGTCGTGACAGCTATGCAAGCTCACACTGTACCACACAAGGCTAGATCAGCACGATGGGTGCTGAAATAACTGTTTTGAATATTTTATATAATATTTGACCAAGTTTTGTCACAATAGGTCATTAGCAGTTATAATTTAGTTAGAAGTGGACCTTCAATGTAATGGAACAAGCCTATTTATAGATATAGTTTTGCAATTAGGGAGAGGGGTTTTTGGAGAGTGGAAGCTTTAGAGATCTAGAGTCTATGAGTATCACATGAGATCTGGTGTGATCTGATTGTATAGAACTTCCTGTTGTATCTGCGACCTAACTTGGTTGCATTTTTTATGTATTCAGCCTCCATTTTTGGAGACGAATTGTCCGATTTTGGACCTTTTGCATAGACCTAATATATATGACAGTTGGTGCATAAATCTCATCTTTTGTTTTACTATTCTCTATACTGTGATCTATCTTGTTATGATGATGTGATGATCTACATCTGGTATGATGCTGTGAGTTTTTAGGATGTCGTTGTGGTTTAATTTATTCCTGTTATACTGATGTTGATGTGATCTGTTTAAGTCTGTAATATTGTTATTGCATTATGAGGTTGGATAGTTTATATGTTTTTGCAGTGACAAATATATGATCTCTTGTGATTTGATGTTGTTGCACTGGCGATACTATGAGAAATGCATGATGCAATCTGTAGTCATGGAAATGAATTAGTCTCGACTGCATAGTTCTGTATCTTTTAGTCATGTTTTTTTCCCATCAGATCCCCATATCCTCCATCCTCACTGTCGAAAAATCGATTCTGACAGCTCTCCCTTGAACATCTCGGGTGAGAATTCATCCGCTCTGCAGATGTTGGTGGGCAGGGTAAAACTTGTCTGGGCAAGTGCTTAGGGAGGTCACGCTGGTCGAGTGTTGACAAAGTGAGAACCCCTGTCAAAAAATATTTGTTGGTGGGTGTTTTCCAACATGTTCTTCCTATTTTTCTCCATGATTTTTATATCTTTAGTATCTTGTCCGCTAGGATATTACATGGGTTGTAGTGGAAGGATATTTCCATTGATCCTAGGGTAGACTTGGAAGGTAACCTTCGTTGACAATTTGGGAGGGTGGTTGGATTTTTCCAGTGCTTGCACCCAGAAAATGCATCATGATATGCCATGTAACGACTCTCCGACCTTCATTGGTCTATTTTGGGCCCTAGTCATACTAGACTCTCCTTTGGAAGGAATCCTTTGTTTTCCTAGTCTTGATACTTAGGACTTTTTCTAGTGGTGTTCTCTTTCTACTATTGGTTACCAGTTGACCTCAGTTGTTGGTTAAAGTAGGAACTATGGCTAAAACCTCTACAGACACTAACCAGTAGATCTCCATGTTGGGAGCTCCTTGTAATTTTCCTCTTACTGGGAATGTTGGAGTTCCTTTTATGGCCACCTTGAATCTACCTGGAGTCACCCTAGGGCTACCAGTGTAGTTGTTTTCCACTCCAACTGTCTTGAATTCTCTTGATTCTTCTCAAGCAAGCACCTTATATCAAGGGAATAAAAACATTGTTTCCCATTCACTTGTAGCAAATTATCCCCCTTCTTCTACCTCATACGATGAAAGTACTTATACTAGTAATCGTTAGTCTAAAAGGATTAAAAGAAGGAATAATAGGAAGAGTACTTGAAAGCAAGGGGGAACCCATTCAACCTCTCCAGGTCAAGTTGAACCTCACCACCTGGCCTCTAGAGTTCATGTCGGGGGAATTTATCAACCCTCTGCAAGCCATGTTGGATCTAAGCATTGAACCTCTACAAGTCAAGTTGATCTTAACCACTTAGCCTCTACAGGTCATGGTGGTCGAACCCTTCCAACCTTTACAAATCATCTTGGATCCAGTCACTCAACCCATGTAGTTCATGCTAAGGGAACTCGTTTAACCTATGTAGGTCATGTTAAATCCTCCCCATCCAACCTCTACAAGTCATGTTGGATCCAGTTACCTAGCCTCTCTAGATCATGTTGGGAAACCTTCTCCAACCTCTACAAGTCATGTTGGACCCAGTCACTCAGCCTATCCAGATCATTTTCGGGGCACACACCTAGCCTCTGCAGGTCATGTTGGGGGCACACACCCAACCTCTATAATTCATGCTGAGGAAACGCACTCAACCTATATGAATTATGTTGATCCTAACCACTAAGCCTCTGCATGTCATGCTAGTGGAAGCCTTCCAACCTCTGCAGGTCATACTAGACCTAGTCACCAGCCTCTAGTGGTCATGCTGGGGAAAAAAATTCATCCACTACTAGTCATGTTGACACTGTTGAGAAAACCAACCATTAAAAATGAAAGCTCAAGTTACCTTGTAGGATTTGTGAGTGAGACCACCTTACTCATCAATGCCCTCCTATCGTAGAGATACAAAGGGTATGGTTCCAAGCTCATCCCGTTCTTGAACAACCTGAAGTTTCTCAACAACCTATTCAATCTTCAGTTTTTCAAGTGGTTGAACCAATGTCATATTTGGTCGATCACACTCCCCCTTCAAAGAGTGACCTTTACCAAGTGATTGAATCGATGCAATCTTCAGTTAATCCCACTCTCCCTTCAGAGAATGATTTCCATCAAGTGATTGAGTCGATGAGATCTTCGATCAATCCCACTCTTCCTTTGGATAGTGAATCATCTGCTAGTCATATTTTCTTCACTGCCAATTCAAAACCTTCTAGACAAGGGGGAAATGTCCTCGCTTCAGATGAACCCCCACCAAGCTATCAAATTGCTTCCTTTGATTGGGATAGCCTATTTGAGTCGTGCCTTCCTTCTGTTGCACCTTTATAGTTAAAGGTCAAAGTTAGACAATATGCAATTGCTCGTTGTATTATTGATGAAGGAGCCCTAGTTAGTATGTTATTTTCTCTTTCATGGTGACGAATGGGATCCCCCAGGATTATGTTGACTAAAAGTTAGTTACTGGATTTTGATGGATGAACTAGTACAACTTTGGGAATTATTTCTCAAACACATGTTACTTTGGGTGGGAAGGTCATCTTAGTTGATTTCATGGTGATAGAAGACCCATTGGACTTCAATATGATCCTTGGGCGTGACTATGTTTATGTAATGCAGGATGTGGTGTCAACGTTCATTCATGTGATGTACTTTAATAATAGTGGAGACATTGTCACTATCGATTAGTTAGATTTTCTTAATCCCTCTCCTGACTCAACCAGAGATCACATCCTTCCTTTATTAATTCCCAGTGTCTCAGTAGACTCTACCTCGTCATGGGTGATCTATGTGCCCTCATGTTGACCACTTTTCCTAACTCGCTCAACCCAGGTTCTGCGTAGCCCACCAATCCAACAACACCTGTGAAGTAGGAACAGTCTCACCGGAGATATCTCTTTGATGGTTAACCACCAGAACCATGTTTCTGTGATTATCAAGGGATTATAGTCCCTTGGCATGTGTTCAAGGAGCTCAACGAAGGAAACAGGATGGCCGCATGGAGGAATTAGTCTCACATGACCAAGCACAACTATATGTCATCGTGTGGAACTTTTCCTTACTCTCCATCTCGCAACTGCCGCAACTTGTCCTTACTCTCCATCTCGCAACTGGCACAACTTGTGTGGGGTAGTTAACTCATACTAACAGGTCGATTGTGACTTATGTCGTGACTTAAGACAAAAGTGTACATGCTAACATATACATATAGATTTCAATAACACTTCCCTATCATTCATATACTGCTTTCATTATTACATCTATCAATTAAACAATACTCATCATTATACAGAAAGAAAATAACAATCACTCACATAAACATTCACATATTTGATCATCCATTCAAATGCAAGAGATAATGTGGAAACCCATCTGGGAAAAACCACCAAGGTGCTCTTCATATGGTATGAGAAGAGGATACAACACCTTGCAGTCTACAGGATGCTGATTGATATTAAGATATGTATTTAAGACTTAGACTTGTGGATCTTGTGCTCTGGTTTTCCCTTCTACCCTACCTCTACTCCTAGCGATCCATGCACACAATATCCAGACTGACGGCACAACAGCCTCCTATCACCACCAGACTCCTCCTGAGTCTTCTCTTCCCCTAATCTCTAAAACATTATAGCAAAATTGTCATCCTTCACTGTGGATTACCACTAAACAGGTGAACTATTACTGGAAAACTGACCTAACATAGTTATGACTAACTAGAAGCAACTAAAAAGAAACCTTCTATCTATTGAATCCCTCCTATTTATACAATTTTACATGACCACACAAGGTCGACTGCATACACGTATTCTGTTAACTGCCACCATAAGCCGCTCCTTAGGCTACAACTATGGTGATTATGACTTGAAATGAGGTAGTATCAGTCTGACTTACAAATATCCCTTCATACGTGCATAGTTACAGGGTTACGCTTCCTTAAACATTCATGATATGGATTCTACACCTATCGATTTTCGGTCGTTATCAATTGCACGCTTCTGCCCTCACCTTTCCTTCCCCATGCACCTCTCCATTCTGTGTGCACTGGTCATTTTCACCTTCTTTTCTTGCAGGAAATATTCTTCCTTTTGCTCCTTTCCTAGGCCAACTGGCCCCCAACACTCACATGTGGCTCATCCCAAGCCACGAAGCAAGGAACATATCAGGAGGCGCAATCTGCACGGCCCCTTTTGCAATTTTTGTTTTGGCAATCTCCTGCACTATGGATTCTTTCCATACTTATATGTTTTGTGAGGTTACAACACTGATATAGTTTCTTTGTTGGCACCATTGGAAGACTCGTAATGGAGGGTTCAAGTTCTGAGTTCACTTGGGAAGACAAAGTAAGCTATTCACTTCTTATTGGGACCAACATCCCACCGAACAGTAATGTTATCTTTTCTCTAGGACTCTTTCATAATATTATCATAGTTCACCACCAATTTTACCAAGGGTGGCTAGTGTCCCATTCCAACATAGCAATCCAAGTGGCCTTGGCTCTTCTTCCCCTCTCAAGATCCCGGGGTTTTGCATGTGCTTGTTGCAGCTTTTTCTCTTGCTACTCTTCCTCAATTTCATATTTTCTTCATCTTGCTCTTCACCACCATTTTTTCCATAGATATGGACTTTGAAGACTTTTCCATATTGAAAACCAAAAAATCCTTCTAATCCAAGGTGGTGGAGGTGAATGATTTGCAAAACTTTGACAATTTTCACCTGAGAAGCATAGAGTACAAGCCATAACTTGCCATGTGTCCCTTCCCTAGTCCCTTGACACATGGAGATCCCACCTGGATTGCTGGAAAATGAGCTTTCTCTCCACTCCTGCAGACTTTGTCAAATGCGGCAAGGACTCTGGTTCTTACCCCACATAGTTTGTCAAATTGGGAAAGAACTTTGGTCCCTATCAGAGTCGTCTCTTGTGCCGCATGCAAGGCTACCAATATACTAAACTACAAATAGCCAAGGATGATGTCACATACCGCAATTTTGTAAAATAATGTTAATTGTTTTAATTTGATTTCCTAAGACATTATGCTAAATTTAATGCTAAGTAGGAACTGATGACTCAGCAGAGTCAAAAGAAGTGGAATGTAATTCTGAATATTTTATTATTAATAAATAAAAAGTGGAGACAACAGCATGGGAGAGCTATTAATAAGAGGTTACTAGTCAAACTAGTGGATGGAACTAGGTGGAGGGAAAAAGACAAGTGGCAGCATCCTCAAACACTTCCTATGTTGCAGGTGGCAACTTCCCTACATTTGGGGTCATGATCCCCCAAGAAAGTGGGATCCGATCAGGTGGCTCAATAAATGAAAACTAAACCAAAAAGACCTAGGCAATCTTTTAAAAGTACCCAATGAATAGAGCTGAGGTTGCTCAGATATTTTCTAGAGAAGAATCATTCAGGTGGAATGCTATTTAGGAAATTCATTGGGGAAAAAGGGAAAATAGTAAGGAAGGTGTTCTGAGAGGAATTCTGTAGTAACTTGGCCTGTTATGGCTTGTAAGTTGGGAGAACTTACTGATAAGTTCAGGATTGATACTGAGTCTGAAGATTGGTATTTGACCATTGCTGCACCTAGTTCCAGCCAGGGAGACCAGAGCAAGCTCGGGGGTCCTGAGGAGTCACGATTTGAGCGCTCTCCAGGAGTTGGTAGGGAGGAATGGCCTCCCATTGCTGTTGTTGTCCAAGTTCAAGAATCAGGTTCTGCCATCTATAAATCTTTTGTTTTTGTTTATATATCTGGGTATGATTGAATGTCATGTTTGTAGCTGGTGATGTAAATATTTAGATGGTTTAGTAATGAAATTGTTTTTAAATTGTTTAGTAATAGAATTTTTGATGAATAACAAAAACCCCCCTGTGTTTTTCCTCATCTAGAGGGATCAGACCGTACTCCAGTGCAGGGGTGGAATTTATAAATAAAGATGGTGTGAAGAAAATGCAGAAAAAAATGTTAATAGAAATTATAGAATATTTCTTTTATTTGATTGATAGAAGAAATATATTTTATACCAGTAGTAGTGTTAAAACCTGAATTAGACTGTCAGCTTAGTAGAAACAGGGAAGAAGTTGTATTATTTACTGACAGTAGTTACTATCAGTAATCTCATTGCTTTGAGAATTCAAAGGAAGAACATAATAGTTAACTAGAGTAGGATTAAATTGGATAAAGATGCTTCACAGTCTACTTCTTTCCAGATTTAACTATTGCTTGCATAATAAAAAAAACAGAAAGGAAGATTAGCTAGAATGATTGTTTGTTTCTACAGGTGATTTATTGAATTTCATACTTTACTTATGGTTAGAAATCTATGTATTTCATTTATTGGGTTTTATTTAGTTAAGCATAAATAAATTCCACAAATGCCATTCTATACTTTTAAGTTGTTAACAATTACAGTACTGAGTTTTTTTTTTCTTCTAATTTTCTAAATACTAACCTGTAACATAATTAAGACAATTTAGTATACAGAGAACTCCTCTAAAATAATTAGTACAGTAAGTATAATAATACAGTAATAAATTACTAGTATATTTACGATTATGAATAAACATAGAATAAGGGTAACAATTCTATAATAACATTTACAATTCTTTTAAATAAACTAAACTGAGTAAAAGTAATAATAGAAGCCATAGTGCTTACAGGTAAAACAATAGTCTTTTAATATATTCTTTCTATTATATATGTTGCATGGACTAAGCATACAGATTATATACTAACTATAGAAACAGTATCATTTTTTTAGTTTCAGTAACATGAAATAAAATTATAACTTCTACACCTAAAAGAAAAAGAAGTAACTGTTAGTTACTTAAGTACTCCACAAAGGACATTAAGTGTTTTATTTTATTATTTTAGTAAAAATTATATAATGACATTGACAACGTTTATTAAACAAACTGAATATAAAAATAATGTACAGGAAAAACCCTAATAATAACTTATATCATGGACTTAGGGTGAAAAACCTGTAAGTTCAAAATTACAACAGAAGTAAGAAATTGTGGGATGTAAGCCCTTTTTCAAGACAGGCTCACGGCCTCATGTATTACACAGTAAGGGTAATCAAAAAGTCGAACAAATCTTCAAAGTCCTCGACCCCTTCAAGTATTTGAGAGCATGGCATAATTTCCCTCTGCCTCATTTCGCTTCTTACACAGCACTTAAACACAAAAAGGAAACTAACATATACAATCACGGCCGATGCCGGAGCACCCTCACACAACGCAGGGGCCTCTTCAACTACTTCAAGTATCAAATAGTTTAATAAGACAAACTAAAGCTGCAAGGGTTACAAGCCTCAACGTGCCAACCCTCAAAAGTTCCAAAAGAACCCCACAAAGAGAAAGTGCCATGGTTTAACCAGGCTTACCGGGATTTTGTAACTGCTTCTCAACCTTGTACCAGGAGCTGCGCAAAAGGGAGGGCGAAGACCTGTAACCACGAAGAGAACAGTTGTTAGCAACTTGAAAACTGGAATAAATATTTATGTTTCTAAAACAAACAGTAAAAATTGAAGGAAGGACTTACAGTCTACTCACCTAATCTTTGCTTTGAGGCACGACCACCAGCAGAAATAAAACAACCATCAACGCGAGGGGGAAACCCTACTGCAGGTAGGGAGAAGAGGATTAACATATGGAAACCACATTGCAGAAGGACAAGACTTCGACTCTCATTGAGGAAGGAGTATATCTCAGTTAAGGGTTCGGATTTGAGCTAGTATGACAAAGAAAACCTGAGGGAAGAACAGTTAATGGATGACAAACAGCAACACATGGGACGACATTGCTAAAATGTGATAGAATGAGCCACAAGAAGATAATGAGCTGGAGCATACTATTGCAGAGGAGCGGCGCAGCAAGGGTGCACTAGCACCATCATAGAGCGACAGGAGCCCGAAGGTGAAGGAGGGAATGGTAAGTTAGGGTTTGACTACTGCTCTTATAACTACGTAATGCATGGCCATGGTAATGCCACATTACCAACAAATGAATTTACTCACGGTGGGTGGATTCATATAGTTCGGAGGATGTTCCACCAAGAAATGATTCCAATCATTTTATACATCAAGGTTACTCTTAGCATTGCTACAAAGTCAGCGTATCATTCCTACGCTGCATGAAAGAACATAAAAATCATTACTTTAAACACTTAAACCTTGCAGTCATTAAGGTCATGGAGACCATTACAACCAATACTTTGTAATATATGGTATTGATATAACTTGACAATTTTAAACCTACGATTGTTATGGCAGGGTTATAATCATAACCTTTCTTGCTAGGTAATTAATATTAACCATAGCTTATAAATGTTTGGAAAAGAGGCAATTCCTCTATAAAGTTTATAGTACCATAAAATAAGGACTAAGCTATAATTTGATTGTTAACATGGTTTATTCTTAGGCCTCTTAATTCCCACCTTATACCTTGTCTTATGATTTATGAAATATTAAGTTCAGTCATCTTTTGGCTTAACATAAAAGTATATTTGGAAGATCATAAAGGAGGATATTAGAGTAAAAACTATGACATTGGTCCTATTGTTCATAATAGCCTCAATGGCTTATTTATATTGGTTAAAATAGTAATGCTTGGTAAAAAGATACAAAAAGAAAGCAGTAACTACTATGTGGTGACAGCTCTTGCTTAAGGTAATATCCTTAATCATAATTTATGACCTGACAAGGCTAGCCCACATTTTTATTATCTAAAAGTTTCACCATAATAAAATAGATGGGCCATATAACGAATTAAGATATGCATTCTTTTATGAATTGTAGTCCCTTAAGGACATGTCCCGTTTATAAACATAAAGGGGATAGGATAAAACTTGTTTCAGTAAGATATATATATTACTAAAGATAAGCTCCAGTTATGCTTGAGAACAGTTGATGAGTGAATAAAAACTCTATGCATCAACATTAGTATAGTTTTCTTAAAAAGCAGCTTGAAGTAAATTTGTAAACTCATTTAAAGTTCAAAGTTTGAAAATTGAAACAATAATACACAAACCCCTTATCAGTTTACATTTACTATGTAATGAATTGTATAGAAATGAAATCATACGATAGATTTTATAACTCTGTTACTCTTACTCTATTGTAAAGAATCAGTAAGACATTTTTATACATCACAACTATAATAGATATGGAATAGTTCCGTAATCATCAAGAACCATAAATTACTTCTACTAGAAAGAAGGCCAGTTATTAAATGTACCTCAACAAGCGTTGGAAATTGTTTAACATTTATTTTCTTACTGAGCTTTTCTTTTGCGACAAACTTGTATTTAAATACTTTAGAATTGTGACAAGCAGCACCAAAACCTCTTACCTGTAGTCTGTAAGAACAGGAAAACTTTTTGCACTAGCTCAAAAGCTAAGTAAGCCTAGTTTTGCATGACAATCTCACCTTGTGGTTGCAAAGAGAAACAAAGTCAGTAAACTGAAAAGAACTGTTCTATCACTAAACATAACCAATAGATAATTCAGATAATGATTTTGGTAACATATAACTAATTAAATAATTACCTTACTGTGATTATGAAAATTATATGCTTTTAAAATTTTTAAAATTTTTCAAAAAATTTGGGGTTTTGACATGTGGTATGAGAGCATGGTTCAAATACTAGGCCTAGATGTGGCCCAACTAGTTCGTAGAATAGTAAAATAATGTACTAACCTATATTATATTTTATGTAAAGAACAGAAAATTTATTTTTCTGAAATTTAACAGGCAGGTATGGAGAAGCTAGGAGAATATGCTCAGGAGGAGTCTCCAAACACAGAGACAAGGCAATTGCCCAGAGAACCTATGTTAGAAGAGGTAACTGCTCACTTCTCGGAGCTGTTGCAGATTGTAAAGGATTTGAAGACTGAAATGGAATTACTCAAGAAGGAGAATGAGAGAATTTTGAAGACTCAGGAAGAGTTGAACCAAAT
Organism: Pseudotsuga menziesii; assembly: GCA_001517045.1. Classification (NCBI taxonomy): domain Eukaryota; kingdom Viridiplantae; phylum Streptophyta; class Pinopsida; order Pinales; family Pinaceae; genus Pseudotsuga; species Pseudotsuga menziesii. Next base: position 368,444 of record LPNX011130949.1, on the reverse strand, counting down.
TCTATTGGAAAAGTTCCAAACTGAAGGAAGGAGCAGAAGATTAGAATCTGAGGATGTTAGTCATCAAAGAAGATATAAAAAGATGATGTTGGCAAAAAATGAAAGTAGTTCATCATCTGAAGGGTTCAGTGAATGACAAAGCTACCACACTACTAGTGATAGTAGTGAGGCTGAGTTGTTTGATAGAAACAAGAAGTATAGACCATATGAGGAGATTTCAGGGGAGTTTAAAAAGATAAATCCCCAACTTTTAATGGAGAGACCGAAAAATGGGAAGAAGCAGAGTCCTGGTTATCCAGGATGAGGAAGTATTTCCATATATACAATTATTCAAATCAGTTGAAGGCAAGAATGGCAATCTATAATCTCTCCGAAAAAGTAGACATATGGTGGCAAGATCTGAAGAGAGTCAAGGGTATTAGGGAAAAAGAAGTTAATTGGAGTACTTTTAAAAGGTACTTCAAGAAGAAATTTTTATCCGAACAATATTACGAAGAAAGAGCTAAAGAATTTTACGAATTGAAGTTAGGTTCGATGACTATGAAGGATTTGAACAGTAAATTCTTAAGCTTGCTGAGGTATGTACCTTACTTAGTAGATGAGAAACCTAAAGTGCAGTGGTTTCTCAGCTATCTACCATATCACATCAAGGATAGAATTGAGTATGATAACTCGACGACTCTCGAGGAAGCCATGAGGAAGGCTAATTTCTGTTTTGAACAAAACAAGAAGAAAGAAGTCTTAGCCAACTGGAAGGCTAAGAAAAACAACAATCAGCCTGAGTTTAAGAAGAAGGAATTTGTACCCCAGAAGAATTTCAAGAATAATAAGAACATAAATTATTCTAACAATAACAATTTCCAGGGAAATAGAAATGGTACTTCCAATAATTCGAATAAATTTAAGGGCAAGGAAGCTACAAATAACCATGGGAATTTTACCAAGAATTTTGAACATAAGGAACATGTTAATTGCTGGGAATGTAATGGCCCACACTATGCCTCAGTCTGCCCAAATCGAAAAAAGTCAGTCAACAATATTCATACCGTGCAAGAGGAAATGACCATTGGAGTACTCGCAAGGACTATGCCCAGAATAAATGCAGCTTTGGAGAACCTCCAGGATAACTATCAGACTTCCATGGTGGAAGTGGAAGGTATGATTAACCAAACCCCTGTAACCATTTTAATCGATCCAGGAGCTAGTCTTAGTTACATTGCACCTCGGATAGTGGAAAAATGTAATTTGTCTGTTGATAAGTTTGATAATTCCTGGTTAGTTCAATTAGCCACTGGGGAAAAAAGAAAAGTAACATGTTATGTGAAAGACTGTGCTTTACTTATGGATGAATTTAAAACTACAGTTAAGCTTAATGTTTTTCCACTTGGCTCATATGATTTACTGATTGGCATGGATTGGTTAGAGCAGCATAAGGTAGTTTTAAATTGTTACGATAAAACTTTCACATGTTTAAATAGTAATGAACAACCAGTAAAGGTTAAGGGTATTCCTAGAAAAATAGTAATTAGACAGATTTCTTCTTTACAACATAAATGAGCTGTCAGAAAAGGATGTAAAGCCTATGCTATAACTATTACAGATGAGGAAAGTAAATGTAAGACAAATAAGTTAAGAATAGAAGATATTCCTGTTTTAAAATAATTTACTGACGTATTCCCAGAAGAAATTCCAGGATTACCTCCCAGGAGGGAACTGGATTTCACTATTGAGCTGGTGCCAGGTGCAGTACCTAGCTCAAAAGTTCCATATCGAATGAATATTTTAGAACTTAATGAGCTAAAATCATAGTTAAAAGAGTTAATAGATAAGAAGTACATTCGACCCAGTGTGTCTCCTTGGGGAGCACCGGTCATCTTTGTCAAAAACAAAGACAGAACTATGCGACTATGCATAGATTACAATCAACTAAACAAGATGACTATTAAAAACAGATATCCGTTGCCCCGCATAGATTATTTGTTTGATTAGATACGTGGAGCCACGGTGTTATCAAAGATAGACCTGAGGTCAGGATATCATCAGGTAAGAATTAAAGATGAAGATATCTTTAAGAAAGCCTTCAAAACAAGGTATGGACACTACGAGTTTGTCGTAATGCCATTTGGGATTACCAATGCCCCAACTGTCTTTATGTGCTTAATGAATAATATAATGCATAAATACTTAGATAAATTTGTTGTCGTGTTTATCGACGACATCTTAATCTACTCTAAAACAGAAGAAGAACATAAAGAACACCTAAAGATAGTTTTACAAGAGTTGCGGGAACAACAACTCTTTGCAAATTTTAGCAAGTGTGACTTCTTCAAGGATGAAATCTAGTACTTAGGTCACGTAGTGACTAAGGAAGGGATTTTAGTCGATCCTGAAAAGATTTGAGCAATCGAATATTGGCCAGTTCTAAAAGACGTAATAGATGTTAGGTCATTCATGGGAATTACCGGTTATTACCGGAGATTCATTGAAGGATTTTCAAAAATAGCAAATTCGATCACTTCCTTGAAAAAGAAAGGCAAGAAATTTGATTGGAACTTAAAATGTGAAGAAAGTTTTAATAAATTAAAAACCTTATTAACAAGTGCGCCTATTCTAAGAATAGAAGATCCTAATAAGGATTTCGTGGTATGCACCGATGCCTGTAATGATGGCGTAGGTGGTGTGTTGACTCAAGACGGGCATGTCATTGCCTAAGAGTCCGGGAAGTTAAAAATTCACGAAAAGAATTATGCAACTTATGACTTAAAACTTGCTGCTGTTATACATGCCTTAAAAATGTGGCGACATCATTTAATAGGAAGAAAATTTATTTTAATGACTGATAATAAACAACTAAAATATCTTTTAGATCAGCCTAACTTAAATGCAAGACAAGCAAGGTCGTTAGCCTTCTTGAGTGAATATGATTTTGAAATCCAACACATAAAGGGTAAGGAAAATAAGGTGGTTGATGCTTTAAGCAGAAACGCAAAGCTGAACTTTACAGCAGCAATCAACACTTACGCTTCTAATTTAAATGAACAGCTTAACGAAGGGGTAAAACAGAATGAAATCGATCCGAAATTACAAGTTACAGCTAAAGAGGAACCTACAGAAAGCTTAATAAAATGTTATAGTCTAAATGAAGATGGGTTTTTATTATTTAAGGATAAACTGTATGTGTCTAATGTGCCTAAGGTTAAGTTGTTGATTCTAGACGAAGTCCATAAAACACCTTACTCAGGACATCCAGGTTACCAAAAGACTGTAACCATGCTAAGAAAAGAATATTTTTGGCCTAATATGAAATTTGAAGTAGCTGAATACATTGCTAGATGTTTGGACTTTCAACAAGTGAAAACCGAACACCAACATCCAGCTGATTTGCTGCAACCTTTACCTATTCCTAGCTGGAAGTGGGAAGTGATTAGCTTAGATTTTATTACTGGATTGCCCAAAAATCAGAATCAAAATGACTCAATTATGGTGGTGGTTGACAAGTTAAGTAAAGAAACACATTTCATTCCTATCAAAACTACTTACAAGGCTGCCAATATAGCTGATATATTCTTAAAGAATATTTTTCAGTTACATGGAGTACCGAAAGTTATAATTTCAGACAGGGATCCTAAATTTACAGGAAATTTTTGGAAGTCCTTCTTTAAGGGATTGAATACAACATTGAATTTCAGTACCTCCTTCCATCCTCAAACTGATGGACAGAATGAAAGAGTAAATCAGGTGCTAGATGATTTATTAAGGATGTATGTTAAAGATCAGTCAGGTAAGTGGGAAGATTACTTGCATCTAGCAGATTTTGCGTATAATAATAACTATCAGTCATCAGCTAAGTTTAGTCCATTTGAAATTTTGTATGGACGTAAATGTAACACTCCTATCTCCTGGAATAATCCAGTAGATAGATTAGTGTTAGGACCAGAATTATTGAAGAAAATGGAGATAATTGTAAAACAAGTGCAGGAAAATTTGAAAGTGGCACAACATCTGCAAAAGAGCCAAGCAGATTTGAAAAGAACTCCCAAAGAGTTCCAGGTAGGTGAGCACGTGTTTATAAAGGTAAGACCAAAGAAAATCTCTCTAAGACTAGGGAGTTGTGCCAAGTTAGCACCACGATACTGTGGTCCATTTGAAATTTTATCTAGAATTGGTCAAGTTGCATACCAGCTAGCATTACCACCTAATTTGAAAGTACATAATGTTTTTCATATCTCTGTTTTGAAAAATTATGTTCATGATGCTACTCATGTAGTTGATTGGAATGTTGTACAGGTGGAACCAGAAGGAGAAATTCTGGTGGAACTAGACTGTATCCTCGGGAAGAGGGAAATTACTCTGTGGAACCGCACCATTGGACAGGTGAAGGTGCAATGGAAGCACCTTAGTCCCGAAGATGCTACTTGGGAACTGGAAAGTAAGATGTGGGAGGCATACCTAAATCCATTCCAGGAGACTGCAAAGGATGAAGAATAAGTAACATCGAGGACGATGTTACATTTTAAGGGGGTGTGTATGTCACATACCCCAGAATTTGTAAAATAATGTTAATTGTTTTAATTTGATTTCCTAATACATTATGTTAAATTTAATGCAAAGTAGGAACTGATGACTCCACAGAGTCAAAATAAGTGGAATGTAATTCTGAATATTTTATTATTAATAAATAAAAAGTGGAGACAACAACATGGGAGAGCTATTAATAAGAGGTTACTGGTCAAACTGATGGATGGAACTAGGTGGAGGGAAAAAGACAAGTGGTAGCATCCTCAAACACTTCCTATGTTGTAGGTGGCAACTTCCCTACATTTGGGGTCATGATACCCCAAGAAAGTGGGATCAGAGCAGGTGGCTCAATAAATGACAACTAACCCAAAAAGACCTAGGCAATCTTTTAAAAGTACCCAATGAATAGAGCTGAGGTTGCTCATATATTTTCCAGAGAAGAATCATTCAGGTGGAATGCTATTTAGGAAATTCATTGGGGAAAAAGGGAAAATAGTAAGGAAGGTGTTCTGAGAGGAATTCTGCAGTAACTTGGTCTGTTACAGCTTGTAAACTGGGAGAAATTACTGATAAGTTCAGGATTGATACTGAGTCTGAAGATTGGTATTTGACCATTGCTGCACCTAGTTCCACCCAGGGAGACTAGAGCAAGCTCGGTGGTCCTGGGGAGTCATTGTTTGAGCACTCTCCAAGAGTTAGTAGGGAGGAACGGCCTCCCATTTCTGTTGTTGTCCAAGTTCAAGAATCGGGTTCTACCATCTATAAATCTTTTGTTTTTGTTTATATATCTCGGTATGATTGAATGTCATGGTTGTAGCTGATGATGTAAATATTTAGATGGTTTAGTAATGAAATTGTTTTTAAATTTTTTAGTAACAGAATTTTTTATGAATAACAAAACCCCCCCTATGTTTTTCGTCATCTGGAGGGACCAGACCGTACTCCAGCGCAGTGGTGGAATTTATAAATAAAGATGGTGTGATGAAAATGCAGAAAAGAATGTTAATAGAAATTATAGAATATTTCTTTTATTTGATTGACAGAAGAAATATATTTTATACCAGTAGTAGTGTTAAAACCTGAATTAGACTGTCACGTTAATAGAAATAGGGAAGAAGTTGTATTATTTACTGACAGTAGTTACTATCAGTAACCTCATTGCTTATTGGGAATTCAAAGGAAGAACATAATAGTTAACTAGAGTAGGATTAAATTGGATAAAGATGCTTCACAGTCTATTTTTTTCCAGATTTAACTACTCCTTGTATAATAAACAAAACAGAAAAGAAGATTAGCTAGAATGATTGTTTGTTTCTACATGTGATTTATTGAATTTCAGACTTTACTTATGGTTAGTAATCTATGTATTTCATTTATTGGGTTTTATTTAGTTAAGCATCAATAAATTCCACAAATGCCATTCTATACTTTTAAGTTGTTAACAATTACAGTACTGAGTTTTTTTTTTCTTCTAATTTTCTAAATACTAACCTGTAACATAATTAAGACAATTTAGTATATAGAGAACTCCTGTAAAATAATTAGTACAGTAAGTATAATAATATAGTAATAAATTACTAGTTTATTTACGATTACGAATAAACATAGAATAAGGGTAACAATTCTATAATAACATTTACAATTCTTTTAAATAAACTAAACTGAGTAAAAGTAATAACAGAAGCCATAGTGCTTACAGGTAAGACTATAGTCTTTTAATATATTCTTTCTATCATATATGTTGCATGGACTAAGCATACAGATTATATACTAACTATAGAAACAGTATCATTTTTTTAAATTTCAGTAACATGAAATAAAATTATAACTTCTACACCTAAAAGAAAAAGAAGTAACTGTTAGTTACTTAAGTAATCCACAAAGGACATTAAGCGTTTTATTTTATTCTTTTAGTAAAAATTATATAATGACATTGAAATTTTTTATTAAACAAACTGAATATAAAAATAATGTATAGGAAAAACCCTAATAATAACTTATATCATGGACTTAGGGTGAAAAACCTATAAGTTCAAAATTACAACAGAAGTAAGAAATTGTGGGTTGTAAACCCTTTTTTAAGACAGGCTCACGGCCTCATGTATTACACAGTAAGGGTAATCAAAAAGTCGAACAACTCTTCAAAGCCCTTGACCCCTTCAAGTATTTGAGAGGATGGCATAATTTCCCTCTACCTCATTTCACTTCTTACACAACACTTAAACACAAAAAGGAAACTAACATATACAATCACGGCCGAAGCCGAAGCACCCTCACACAATGCAGGGGCCTCTTCAACTACCCCAAGTATCAAGTAGTTTAATAAGACAAACTAAAGCTGCAAGGGTTATAGGCCTCAACGTGCCAACCCTAAAAAGTTCCAAAAGAACGCCACAAACAGAAAGTGCCATGGTTTAACCAGGCTTACCGGGATTTTGTAACTACTGCTCAACCTTGTACCAGGAGCCGCGCAGAAGGGAGGGCCAAGACCTGTAACCACGAAGAGAACAGTTGTTAGAAACTTGAAAAATGGAATAAATATTTATGTTTTTAAAACAAATAGTAAAAATTGAAGGAAGGACTTACAGTCTACTCACCTAATCTTTGCTTTAAGGGGCGACCACTAGCAGAAATAGAACAACCATCAATGTGAGGAGGAAACCCTACTGCAAGCAGGGAGAAGAGGATTAACTTACAGCAACCACAATGCAGAAGGAAAAGAATTCGATTCTCACTGAGGAAGGAGTATATCTCAGTCAAGGGTTTGGATTTGAGCTAGTATGACAAAGAAAACCCGAGGGAAAAACAGTTAACAGATGACCAATAGCAACACATGGGATGGCACTGCTAAAATGTGATAGAATGAGCCAGAAGAAGATAATGAGATGGAGGATACTATTGCTGATCCGGTGAATTATTCCTCTTTGAAGATCCAATATGGTACATGGTTTAGAAATGACGGTTGAAGAAAATCGGAAGGAAAAAATACAAAGCATCGGAGGTCGGAAGAGATCTCCTTCCACAACGGCGGGGGTCGCAAGCCCTTCTCCATCCGCAACATCGGAAGTTGGAAGACTTTTCCCTTCCACAATGGTTGGGCTCGCAAGCCTTTCGCCGTCCAAAACATCAGAAGTCAGAAGCCTTTTCCCTTCTGCAACAGTGGGGCTAACAAGCCTTTCTCCGTCCGTAGCATTGGAAGTCGGAAGCCTTTTACCTTTCGCAATGGCAGGATCGCAAAGCCTTTCTCCGTTCGCAGCATCGGAAGTCGGACGCCTTTTCCCTTTCGCAATAGGGGAAGCTTAAAGATGTTTGGAAAAAATCAAAAGTCGAAGAGATAAGCAGTCTGCAACGGCGTCCACAAGCTTGATCGAAAGAACAACGCTTTCGGCAGCCACAACGGCAGAAGCCCAAGAATTACGGTTTGAAAATTTGAATCGGGAGACTTTACCGTCTGACCGTCTGCAACTGCGGAGACCAAAGTAACATGCGTTCCGACTCAAAAACCAGCCGACAGTCGATTGAGACAGAGATCATCGGAGGAAAAATATCGGAGCCCGTGCGTATCACTCTTCTGCAACGATGGAATCCTGGATAACTAAAAATTCCGATTCAAATACTCAGCATGCGTTCACGCGGGGATTTTCCATCATGGTTTTTGCATTTTGTACACAGTTTGGATGCAACGTCCTAGGGAATGGAACCGACGCATTGGTAACGTTTTATTTTGGTTCTTTGGTTCAGTTAAGGAGCTGAACAGCCTATTATGATGACGAGTTGGCATTTGGCAGGGAATGTGAATAGTCGCATTTCTTTGACATTTTGGGGCTCCTTTGTAACGGAAAAGAGGTAATAAAGGAGAGGAGTTCATTCAGAGAAAACACAGTTCGTGGAGAGCACAGTACATTGTTTCTCTGTCATAGAAGCTTGGAGAGTTTTGCTGTAGTTTCCAGATTGTTGTTTGTATTAGAGTCGACTATATTCTCTGTTACATTTTTCGTCTTTATCTTTCGAAGACCAGATTGTAATCACACAGAGAGGAGTCTTGAAGACTTTACTATTTCTGTCCAGCATTCTGTTTTACAGTTGCTGAAGTTGATGCCAGAAGCATTTTGTAACTTTTAAAGCCATTAATTGGATCGGTACCCATTGGAGAGGGGCCCGGAGACGTAGCCCAGTGGAGGGGGTGAACTCCGTTATCAACTTATGTTTGTGACTCTATTTCTATGTTTTCTTCCTTGTATCTATCTATCAATGTTGTGGTTTTCATTTCTGTTCTGAGCATTTAATTGCTGTTAATGTTGTTCCTTTAAGTAACCTGTTGCACGCATTATTTTACAACAAAATTTTAATGCACTAAAGTTGAGGTCCTACGGATCATATTTGGTATTAGAGCTGGTTAACTGTTGTGCAAGTTTGTGAATGCTTACCAGGTCCAGGTTAAATCTTGGTGAAGGAGAGTTAGTTGAAGGAGATCCTGAGATTGGCTCTAGGAGTACATTCTCAAGAACCATGTCTTCTCCACGAGGGGAAGAAGAAGGACATACCGAACGGGAAAAACCTGTAATTTCTGAAACTGGGTTTCTAGAGGCTTTTATGAGCATGAAAGCCATGATGGAACTTCTACTTGAAGAGTGAGTAGAAAGGAAGAAGAAAGAAGAAAGATCTTCATCCAGAGATGCAGAATTGCAGTAGGAAGAAAAGGGTAAAGGAGTAGGAGGTGATGGTGATCCTCCTGATACTAAACAACCTTTTTCTTCTTCTCATAATGCAAGTCCTAATATGCCTTATTTCAAATTGGATGTAAAGTTTGAATTACCTATTTATAATGGAGATGTAGATGCTGAAAAATTAGACAATTGGATCAAGCAGCTTGAAGTATATTGCAGGGTGCAGGGCATTAATGATGACCCTTCCAGAATCTAATTGGCCACTTTGAGAATGAGTGGAATGGCTCTTACTTGGTGGGAGAGCAAGATTCAACAATATCTTCGAAAGAACGGTAAAATTATTTCAGTTTGGAATGAATTCATCGAAGTATTAAGAAAGAAATTTTATCCTTTAGGTCACATGCAACAATTAACCATGAATTGGCAAATGTTTAGACAAGCTAAAGGACAAAGCATTCAATATTATACTCATGAATTCAGAAAGAGGGCTATTGCATTGAATGTTTCATTAGATACACAGGAAACTCTTCTTAAGTACATTGGTGGCATGCATTCTTATTTGAAGCATACTTTGTTAATGTTTAATACCAGTAATTTGGATGATGTATGTGTTCAAGCTACCCATTTAGAAGCCAGGGGTAAGCATGCTAATGATGCTTTTGTGAAGAAGTAATTTAAATTTGACAGCAAATCGAAAGGTAAAGATAAGGGGAAAAAGAAGATCGCTACTGTTAAGAAAGAGGGTGAAAAGCCTACATGTTCGCATTGTCATAAGGGACATGATGTCTCTAAGTGTTGGAAACTTCATCCGGAGTTAAGGCCAAATAAGTACGGAGGAAACAAAGACAAAGGAAAAGAAAAAGCTACTGCAGCAGTTATTCAAGACTTGGGATCTGACTCAGGTGATGAAACAAAGGTTATAGCTATTGGAATCCAAGGTAAGGATAAAAGTATCTCACTTCCCATTGATACACAATCTAGTTCTAGTGCAAGTACAAGTCTTCCATCTACTTCTAAGCAAAATGATAAAGATAGAAGTGCACTGTTTCATGTTCATGTCATTGCAAATCACACAAAGATAGATACATTGTTTAATAGTGGTTCACAAGTAAATCTGATATCAGAAGAAGTGGTTAAGAAATTGCATTTAATTACTGTGCCTCATGAAAAGCCCTATCCTCTAGGTTGGGTTACTACTGATACATGATTGCAAGTTACAAGGAAATGTGTATTAAAATTTGCAATTACTGAAAAGTTTAGGGATGAGGTAGAATTAGATGTAGTACCACTTGACATTTGTGGAATTGTACTTGGAAGTCCATATTTCTATGACCAGAAAGCAGTCTTTTATAGAGAGCAGAATAAGTATCATCTTTTTAAAGAAGGCATGGAATATATTGTACGAGCACATAATATAAAAACCAATCTAGCAATAGTCTCCACAGGACAAATGAAGAGGTTGGTAAATGCTAGTAAGAGCTTTGTGTTGATGATGGTTGAGATGAAAAATGATGAAGTCTTTAAATCTTTTGAAGAAAGTGACCCTAAGCATAAATCTGAACTGATTGACATCATTTCTGAGTATGATGATTTCTTTCAAGATCCGAAGGGGTTACCTCTGAAGAGAGAGATTCAGCATGAGATACATTTGTAGCAGGATGTGCCACTCCTGAACATAGCCATGTACTTGATGTCTGTAATGCAGAATGAGGAGATCAAGAAGCAGGTTCAGGAGCTGATTTAGAAGGGGGTCATCCGGCCCAGCACTTCTCCTTGTGGCTCTCCTATAGTCTTGGTTTTGAAGAAGGATGGGTCTTGGAGAATGTGTATCGACTACAAGGCCCTTAACAAAATCACCATTAAAAATAGGTATCCTCTTCCTCGTATTGATGATTTGCTTGATCAATTGAAACATGAAACTTACTTTACAAAGTTGGATCTACATAGTGGGTATTATCAAATCCGTGTTGTTGAGCATGATGCTTGGAAAACAACTTTTAAGACGAAACAGGGTTTGTATGAATGGCTTGTGATGCCTTTTGGGCTCTGTAATGCACCTGCTACTTTCATGTGGGTCATGAATGATTTATTTCGTTCATTCATTGATGATTTTGTAATTGTGTATCTAGATGATATCCTTGTGTTTAGAAAAACCTGGGAAGAGCATGTTGTACATGTGAAAAAGATTTTAGATGTATTGAGAAAGGAAAATCTTTATGTAAAAATGTCTAAATGTGAATTTGCTAAAAATTCTTTAGTATGTCTAGGCCATATCATTGGTGGAGGCCACCTGCAAGTGGACCCAACCAAGGTTGTTGTCATTGTAAATTGGCAACGGCCTAACACCGTTACTGAAATCAGAATTTTTCTGGGTGCGGTTCAGTATTGGAGGAAATTCATTTCTGGGTTTTCTTCCATTGCTGCTCCTTTACATGCGTTGACAAGCATTAAAAAAATTTTCCAGTGGGGAGGCAAGCACCAGAGAGCCTTCGACACTTTGAAGGAAAAGATTAGCACCGCACCAATTCTGACATTGCTAGATTTGCAGCAGCCATTTGAGATCGAAACCGATGCTAGTGGGTTTTCCATGGGAGCAATTTTGATGCAAGGAAGGAAGCCAGGATGTTAACATTCAGAAACATTCTCTACTGCGGTAAGTAACTATCCGAACTATGACAAAGAATTGTATGCTTTAGTACAGAGTGTGAAGAATTGGAAACATTATATCATGGGAAAAGAGACAGGCATACATACTGATCATCAGCCACTTCAATATTTACAATCTCAAACTAAAATACAACAAAGTAGGAATTTAAGATGGATGGGGTTCTTACAACAGTTTCATCTCATAATTAAGTACAAAAAGGGAATTCATAATAAAGTAGTAGAAATGTTATCAAGGCCACCCATGAATGCTTCAATCATTCTTCAGAACAGTTCATTAACACATGAAAGTTATATTGAACAGTATGCAGAAGATAAAGATTTTAAGAAAGTATATGCATCACTTATACATGGTAAACAGGAAGAGAACTATTATGTGCATAATCAAATTTTGTATCATCTTGGTAAACTATGTATTCCAGAGAAAGAAAGAGTGCATGTGATTCGAGAAGCACATAGTTCATTGATTGCAGGACATTTTGGTGTAAGTAAAACATTGTCTGTATTGCAGAATCATTGTTATTGGCCTCAAATGCAATAAACTATAGCTAAATATATAAGGGGTTGTGTTATGTGTGCAACAAGTAAGCCTAGCAATAGGAAATTGGGTTTGTACACTCCTCTTCCAGTTTCTTCTTGTCCTTGGGAAAGAATTTCTATGGACTTTGTAGGGGGACTACCTATGTCTAGAAAAGGGCATGATTACCTATATGTTGTTGTGGATAGGTTCAGCAAAATGTGTATCTTAATGCCATGTAACAAGCAGATCACTACTGAACAAACAACTCTTTTATTCTTTCAAAATGTTTGGGTACATTTTGGGATGCCCATGTCTATTATATCTGATCGAGATTCCCGGTTCTTGGGAAAATTATGGTCAACTTTATGGGAGCTTATGGACACTAAACTGAAGAAAAGTACAACTTTTCATTCACTGACCGATGGGAAAACAGAGGTAGTAAATAGAATGATGGTTCAGCTGCTCAGAGGATATTGTAGTAAACATCCTAAACTTTGGGATGAGCAATTGCAGTATATACAACATACTTACAATCATGCAGTTCATTCTTCCATGAATAAATCTCCTTTTGAAACTTGTTTTGGTTATCTACCGAAAACACCGATGGACTTCTCTTTTGGCAAAGATGCAGTGGATGGACATCATGATGCAGATAAAGCTTTAAAGTTCGTTAAGAGAATCCAAGCAGTGTAGCAGGCAGTTCAAGAACAGTTGGAGAAGAGCAAGGCAAAGTACAAGGCTAGGCATGATAAGCATCGAATTGATCATCAATTTCAGGTAGGTGACAGAGTTTGGTTACACATCACCAAAGAAAGGATGAAAGGTGAAGGTAAAAAGCTTAAACCTATCAGGTATGGCCCTTTTGAGATATTGGAAAAGATCGGTACTAATGCTTTTCGCTTGAATTTACCTCCACACATGAAAATTTGTTCAGTTGTCAATGTTCAAAATCTTAAATTGTATGAGCCTCCTATGATCATGGATGAGGAAATTAACGTACAGATTCCTTCAGTTGATGATTTGGCACCTGAATATATGAGAAAGTTGCAAGATGATGCTATTATTGACAGGAATGTAAGAACTTCATGAAGGGGGAATGCTGAGTACCTTCGAGTGGGACTGAAAGGAATGCATCCTAGCAAAGCAAGATGGATGGAGATTGGTAAAGTGAGGGAACTTTACCCTCACTTACTTGTAGAATAATTCAGGATTTTTGTGGTCCAAAAGCTCTCCAATGGGGAGGATTGATCCGGTGGATTATTCCTCTTTGAAGATCCAATATGGTACATGGTTCAGAAACGGCGGTTGAATAAAATTGGACGGCAAAAATACAAAGCATCGAAGGTCGGAAGAGATCTCCTTCTACAACGGTGGGGCTCGCAAGCCTTTCTCCATCCGCAACATTGGAAGTCAGAAGCCTTTTCCCTTCCGCAACGGCGGGGCTTGCAATCCTTTCTCAGTCCACAACATCGGAAGTCAGAAGACTTTTCCTTTCCACAACGGCAGGGCTTGCAAGCCTTTCTCTGTCCGTAGCATCAGAAGTCGGAAGCATTTTCCCTTCCTCAATGGCAGGGATCACAGAGCCTTTCTCCATCCATAGCATCGGAAGTCGGAAGCCTTTTCCCTTCTACAAGAGGGGAAGCTTAAAGACATTCGAAACAGATCGGAAGTTAGAGCAATAAGCAGGTCACAACAGCGGCCACAAGCTTGATCGAAAGAAAAATGCTTTCGACAGCCGCAATGGCGGAAGCCCAAGACTTACGGTTTGAAAATTCGAATCGGGAGACTTTACCTTATGATCATCCGCAACTGCGGAGACCAAAGTAACATGCGTTCCGACTTGAAAACCAGCCGAAAGCCGATTGAGACAGATATCATCAGAGGAAAAATATCGGAGCCCATGCGTATCACTCTTCCGCAACGACAGAAGCTCAGATAACTAAAACTTCCGATTCAAATACTCAGCATGCATTCGCGTGGGGATTTTCCATCATGGTTTTGCAGTTGATACACATTTTGGATGCAACATCTCAGGGAATGGAACTGACACATTGGTAACGTTTTCTTTTGGTTCTTTGGTTCAGTTAAGGAGCTGAACAGCCTGTTATGATGACGAGTTGGTATGTGGCAAAGAATGTGAACAGTCGCATTTCTTTGATGTTTTGGGGCTCCTTTGTAATGGAAAAGAGGTAATAAAAGAGAGGATTTAGTTCAGGGAAAACACAGTTCGTGGAGAGAACAGTACATTGTTTCTCTGTCATAGAAGCTTGGATAGTTGTACTGTAGTTTCTAGATTGTTGTTTGTATTAGAGTCGACTATATTCTCTGTTACATTTTTGGTCTTTATCTTTCCAAGACCAGATTGTAATTACACAAAGAGGAGTCTTGAAGACTTTACTGTTTCTATCCCGCATTCTATTTTATAGTTGTTGAAGTTGATGCCAGATCCATTTTGTACCTTTTAAAGCCATTAATTGGATTGGTACCCATTGGAGAGGGGCCCAGAGACGTAGCCCAGTGGAGGGGGTGAACTCCATTATCAACTTCTGTTTGTGACTCTGTTTCTTTGTTTTCTTCCTTGTATCTGTCTATCAGTGTTGTGGTTTTCATTTCTGTTCTAAGAATTTAATTGCTGTTAATGTTGTTCCATTAAGTAACTTGTTGCATGCATTCTTTTACAACAAACTTTTAATGCACTAAAGTTGAGGTCCTACGGATCAATTGTAGAGGAACGACGCAACAAGGGTGCACCAGCACCATAGCAGAGCGACAGGAGCCCGAAGGTGAAGGAGGGAATGGTAAGTTAGGGTTTGACTACTGCTCTTATAAATACGTAATGCATGGCCATGGTAATGCCACGTTACCAACAAATAAATTTACTCGCGGTGGGTGGATTCGTATAGTTCGGAGGACGTTCCACCAAGAAATGATTCCAATCATTTTATACATCAAGGTTACTCTTAGCATTGCTGCAAAGTCAGCGTATCATTCCTACGCTGCATGAAAGAACATAAAAATCATTACTTTAAACACTTAACCTTGTAGTCATTAAGGTCATGGAGACCATTACGACCAATACTTTGTAATATATGGTATTCATATAACTTGACGAGTTTAAACCTAAAATTGTTATGGCAGGGTTATAATCATAAACTTTCTTGCTAGGTAAGTAATATTAACCATAGCTTATAAATGTTTGGAAAAGAGGAAATTCCTCTATAAAGTTTATAGAACCATAAAATAAGGACTAAGCTATAATTTGATCATGAACATGGTTGATTCTTAGGCCTCTTAATTCCCACCTTATACCTTGTCTTGTGCTTTATGAAATATTAAGTTCAGTCAACTTTTGGCTTAACATAAAATTATATTTGGAAGATCATAAAGGAGGATATTAGATTAAAAACTATGACATTGGTCCTATTGTTCCTAATAACCTCAATGGCTTATTTATATTGGTTAAAATAGTAACGCTTGGTAAAAAGATACAAAAAGAAAGTAGTAACTACTATGTGGTGACAGCTCTTGCTCAAGGTAATATCCTTAATCATAATTTATGACCTGACAAGGCTAGGCCACATTTTTATTATCTAAAAGTTTCACCATAATAAAATAGATAGGCCATATAACGAATTAAGAGATGCATTCTTTTACGAATTGTAGTCCCTTAAGAACATGTCTCGTTTATAAACATAAAGGGGATAGGATAAAACCTGTTTCAGTAAGATATATATATTACTAAAGATAATCTCCAGTTATGCTTGAGAACAGTTGATGAGTGAATAAAAACTCTATGCATCAACATTAGCATAGTTTTCTTAAAAAACAGCTTGAAGTAAATTTGTAAACTCATTTGAACTTCAAAGTTTGAAAATGGAAACAGTAATACATAAACGCCTTATCAGTTTACATTTACTATGTAATGAAATTGTATACAAATGAAATCATATGATATATTTTATAACTCTGTTACAATTACTCTATTGTAAAGAATCAATAAGACATTTTTATACATCACAACTATAATAGATATGGAATAGTTCCGTAATCATCAAGAACCATAAATTACGTCTACTAGAAAGAAGGCTAGTTATTAAATGTACCTCAACAAGCGTTGGAAATTGTTTAACATTTATTTTCTTACTGAGCTTTTCTTTTGCAATGAACTTGTATTTAAATACTTTAGAATTGCGACAAGCAGCACCAAAACCTCTTACCTCTAGTTTGTAAGAACAAGAAAACTTTCTGCATTAGCTCGAAAGCTAAGTAAGCCCAGTTTTGCATGACAGTCTCGCCTTGTGGTCGCAAAGAGAAACAAAGTCAGTAAAATGAAAAGAACTGTTCTATCACTAAACATAACCAATAGATAATTCAGATAATGATTTTTGTAACATATAACTAATTAAATAATTAGTTTACTGTGATTATGAAAATTATTTGCTTTTAATTTTTTTTAAATTTTTCGGAAAATTTGGGGTTTTGAGAGATGACCTTGCTAGAGACTTCTAGCTGGGTCGAATTAACGTGCATATCATCACCATCTTTCTTATTCCTGTCTTTAGAGATACCTGACACACCGAAGGGTGCAACAACTACTTTAGCCCACAAGGATTCTCACCGTGACACTCCCCAACCCATTTGTAACTATAACTTGTACTCAAACATCATGACTTAGTGATGTATTCTTGCTGCAAGGGTGCCCCAATATTATAGGAGGAGCATCGGTTCATCTACCGTGTAGTCTTATCTAGGTGCATCATTTGGACAAGACCTTCACCTTGTGTACCAAATTTTCTTCTTAGATTTTCTATGATTGTCGTCATCATCACTTCCCTATATTGACAATCGTGATCAAGTATTGATCTGCTGGATGGTCATCATTATAGAGTTTCCCACACTTGATCCGCCTAGATTGTGGTCCTGTCACAAGCGCCAAATATTTTGCGAAATCTTTATGTATGTAACGGTTTGTCACTGTCTTCCATATGTCTTTGACCTCCCATCAATTTTCTAAGGTGGTTTCCTAGCAGGTTTATAGCGCACCATTATTTCTATGCAACTTCTTCCTTCTGCATGATTTTGTCTATCTGCATGCAACTTTATCTTGCTGCTCACCTTGCATTGGGGTTTCCTCCCTTACCGCTTTCTTAATTTTTTTTGTTTCTTTGGTTGTGTGCCTCGGTCTTATTTTCTTGCACAATTTTAAGTTGCCAGTGCCAAATCAGGTTGTGCAATAGGAAAAAACTTGTCTTGAAATTTCCTCACCATTAGTTCAACCTTAGCAACTTCCTTCACAGCTTCCTTTGCTTGTACATGTAACTGCTCCACACGGTCGGAATGGACATGTTCCAACGATTCCACCTCTATCAATTGCACTATGCCTTGAAGTTTCTATTGTATCGGATGAATATGGTCTATGAGCTTCTCAGCTTCTGACTGGAATGCCTCAAACTCAACTTCCCTATCTTTTTCTTGTTCACAAAGGGTCTGTACTTCTTGTTGTAGTCTCTTGATCTCTTCATTTTTAACGACCTTCTGCTGGAGGGGAAGCTTCCTCATTTGCACATTTGTAGCATAGATTTTTCATCTTCCTCTCACGCACTCTGCATTATTTTATCAGTTGTGTCATCTTTGTGCAATGCTCCCTAAATGGTCATAACAACATCTATAGCCTTTGTGCAGAGTGCTTCACCTTCTCTGATTTTCTCAGCAGCTTCAGATGCTTCTCTTCTTCTTTCTGCAAGCACCTCTGAGGGTTTGCTTGGAATCTTCCTAGTTTGAAGATAGTCAAATTGATGTCAAATATCCTGTGTGATATTTACAAGGATGGAAACTTTAGAAAGGGAGTGTTCATATTCTTACCCTAAACCTGGTGGGAATGTTGTAATGGCATTCTTGATAGAGTCCACCAATGCAATGTGGTTCTTCTTGCATGCTAGTATTTCCTGGTCTTTCTCGGCAATAAGGGTGATGCATTCCTATAGTTCCTGCTCTTTTTCCTTCAACAGGGCATTGCGTAGCTTGGCCTTCCTTTGTTGTTTTTCTTCCTAGTAAGCAACAACATTTTCCCTTAGCTGAATTTTAGACGCGGCTCCCTACTGGATGTTATACACTTCCTCCAAGGTGAGTTTGGATAAATATATCTACATACTGTTATCATCAGGACCTATGCTTTCCTCTGCATCTACCTCCAATGCATGCCTATGAATCATCACTTTGATTAGTGGCACTAATAATGGTGTAACTAGTGGAACGCTAGGATCAACACCATATGTCTCGACCTCCATAGTGGATTTGACATCCTAAATAGCTTCTGTCATCTTATTGAGTTGGTCCTAGCCTTGGGTAGCAATGTTTAATTGTTGTGTCCTCAGACTGGCAAGGTTTTCTTGCGCAACTTTAGCAACAGCATTGGCAAGTTCCTGCTGATCATCTTCAGTTAATGTGTTTGTGTTTGTCATTCTGTCAACTTTATTCTTCTTCCAAGATGATTCGACCTCCTATTGTTGTACACGTGTCTATGCCTTTACCCAATATTGAATTGCCTGGTGCTCTGATGGATGATGGTCTGAATCATCCATATCATCATCGTCCTCGATGCATTCCTGCGATGGATCATCTTGGGTATCGCCGCCTTCATGGTATTCCCCATTAACGTGGTGAAGCGGTGGTTCCTATATTTTATCTTTTTTTTTTAACCCAAGATGCTATACACGTCGTAGCATGGATTTAGGTGACTTCCATTCACCATACCCACAATATGCATACCATCTAATTTTATGAAGTTTTTCTACACCCTCCTTAGTAATGTGCGCAATTCTATATGGCCCTAGCCACTATGTCTTCAGCTTTTCCAGTTGCTTGAACCATTTTTTGTTGTACCATAGGACAAGTTTTCCTTCTTTAGATGGATTAACCCTGAGATATTGATCATATTATGCCATTTGTCACTGCTGACTCGGATTAGTCTCTAGTCACAAGGGTATTTTCATCTCCTCTAAATCTCCCACTATTCCTCTCATTTCTGAGCAGTTGGTAGGGAATAGGATCTGGTACTCCTCTAGTAGATCTACGATATTTGCAACTAATTCATCATGGAAATAAACTCAAACATTGGTGAATTTTTTGTTATTTAATGATCCAATATGTACTTGTTTCATTTCTAGGGGCTGGGGGAACTGAGCACTTGGAATTCTATTTCTTTCTACTTCTTGTGTGCCCTCTAATTCTGGTCTACTGAGGTTGATCATATCATTATCTGGATTTCTGATTTGACTATATTGGTGAATGGTTGCATTGCGTTGGTGTAAATTAGCCTCTTTGATAGGGATCTCATCATTTGTATCCCCTTTTTTCTGTCTGGAGCGTAGTGTCCATTACAGGGTGCTCATCAGCGATTTCAGATGTATGTGTAAACTTCTTAACGAGTTGCTTGCAATCCTAGGTTCCTTGTCATAGATCCTCATAGGTATATCAGGTCCTAGGTGTCATATCTAAGGTGTATATGAAACTCTCATAGGTGGGTAGCTCCCTTGACTCAGTCTCCACCCGTCACATAGACCTTGCAACTATTTCACACCTTCTCATAGAGACTTCGTGTAATCTATTTTTCCAATTCTTTAAAGCCTCACCTGAATCATATGTACATGAAATCATGCATCTCCATCTCAGGTTTCCATCTATTATTGGACTGGTATAATCTTCTTGCATAGCTGTAACATTGTAGATCTAGTCAAGATAGTCATCCTGCCCCTCATTATAAACAGGATCAACGTATCTTTGTCCCTCAAATGGATCAATGGGTGATATTACCCTCATTTCCTCATCTTCAAATGAGATAATCCTTTTTTTGAAATTTATTGCCCACTCTGATTGTCGATGGCCCAGTCTATTCCCAGTAGCACAAGGTAAGGGTTTATGTTATCCACAATGTTAATTATGTCAAAGTCTGCAAATGTGCATAATCCTTCGACATCGACGGTTTCATTGCTCAATCGTCCAATGGGTAGGACCTTCACTTGATTAGCAAGTCCCAACTAGATAGAAGACCAGTCCAAGCACGGATTTCCCATACTTTCCCTTGTTTGTCGCATCAAACTATTGACATCTGAGCCCAGATCCAAGATGATATAGTTAATGTCATAGTCACCTATCTGTGCATTCATCCTCAATTCATGGCCAGTTTTACTTTTATTTCGTACTTGGTTAAATTTCCTTTCAAGTTGTGGCTCTATAAGAATATTGTCTATCATTTCTTACAGCTCTACAATACCATATTTATCTTGCATTAGTATTAAACATCTTGACATAAAGGTTCTTATCTTACTAATCTTTGGTGGGGCATTCTTCTGCAATATGTGTTGGAACCATTTAGGCATGTCCTTGACTTCCATGGAATTTGATGGTACTTCTGGGATTATGAATTCCAAATGTACATCCCAGAATATTTATTTTTGTTTCTAGATGGTTAGTGGCTCCTTTTTTTGTGTCGTTAGCCTCACTTGTGGCTGTGGTTTCTCTTGCGGGTTATCTTGGTATTCTCCAGTTGTCGCACATCCTCGAGTTATGATGGTGATGTGTAGGTCTGGCATTTCAGCCATGATCATCTGAACATTTGCATTTTCATTTTGGTTTGGGTTTGGTGGAGGGTTAGGTGTGGCAATGGTCCTTGCTTGCCACTTTGTGATCAGCTGAGGACATTGTTAAATATTATGGTCCTGTCCCTTACAATATGAACATGTTTTTGCAAGCTCTAAACAATATCTGGCAAAGTGATCCAGTTTCCCATAGTTATAGCATATAACTTGAGCTCTTCCCCTATGAAATCCTTCTCCTCTGCCTCTTCCTCTGAATTTCCCACCACCCCTTCCCTATGGGTCTAGTTTCTGTGATGGGTATTGGTTCTGCTGGTACGGGTTTTGTTGTGCGTATGGATGTTGAAGAACATACTGAGGTTGGTATTGATTAGATGGGAACTATGTAGGCTGATACGAGGCTTGCACCTGTTTGGCCTGAGCAAACCCCTCATTTTTCATTAAGTATGTGTCGACTATCTTTTCTTTCAAGAGCCGGAATGCTCTATAGTCTTTATCATCATGTCCTACTGATTTACAAAATTTACAGAATAGGTTTGTAGAGGTACTTACAATTTTTTTCAAATATACACATTCTTCATTGTGATGGCCTCTTGACTGCCATATGCGACACCATGGTAATCCTTGGTCGCTTAATGGGTTGGGTGCACCTGATGCGACATATTTCAAGAATATCAGACAATTATCCTTAGTGTGTCCATATGTCCTACATTCTGTGCACCACAAATATTCTTGTGCTTATTTACCCTTCTTGATTCTTGAAGTTGTATCATCAAGTTGGACAGCTATGACTGGATCTGCACCATCCCAATGGCACCCTTGCTAATGGGAGAGGCCTCTAACTTCATTTCCGACTCTAATGATTCTATTTGAGACTCAATCTTTTGCTGCATTAATGATAATCAGATGCTGGTAGCAGCACAGAAATAAACCATTCTTTATGATGTACATCAGAAATTTGGAAACTTAATTTGGACATCAGCATCTTGCACCGCTGATAAAAGTCCCACATGGTTTCTGTTGGAGCTTTCTTAATCTCCTTAATGTCAATAACACATTGCAACTTTGATTTAGGTTTCCTGAACTCAGAGATCATTGCAGCTCGGATCTCTTCAAGGGTATTCTGAGGTGTTTTGATTGGTGTAGCGTAGAACTTCAAGAACCAGTCTAGTGTGCAATGCCTCAAGGTTGTGATCATGTACGCTTTCTTTATGTCTGCATTATGGACTAGAAGCACCATCCAAACAGCTTCATAGAGGAACCAATGTTGCTTTGGGTCCTCCATTCCATTCCCATTAAATGTGGGTAATCGAACATCTATCGTAGCCATTGAGTTGGCGTCGAGGTTTTTGAGTTCAAAATTCACAAGGGGTGTACCTTCTCGTACACTAGTCACAGGGCTAACACTACCGGTATTAGTAGTCCTTTCTAGGGATGAAACTCTAGATCTTACCTCTGGTGATATTGCTGGATTTATGTAGTCACGTCCCGACTTTGACATCCCCTCAGAATCCTTAGAATATTTTGGTCCTTTTGAAATTGGGCTATAGTCTTCCTCTTCATCGCAAGACCCTTCGTCTTCATTTGACCAAATTTCATGTTTTCTTCCCTCGAACAAGCTAGCATTCTATCGTCCCCTTTCAGTTTTCCTTCTCTTTCCTGATCTGAATATTCTCCCACTCCTTAAGAATCCAACTTCTACTTTAGGTTTTGTTCTTCTTGAGAACATTTCAACTCACTTCTTCCCATATTCTCAATAGGTCATCTGTGACATAGCTTACTTAAGGGTGCAACTTAATTAAGCTACAAAATACCCTTCTCATAGGCAATCATTTTTATCCATGTACTGATACATAACAAGTATCTCCTTCAAGGTCCTTGGAAAAAATTATTTCGGCTTCACTATATGAGGTTATAGTATCTACTGCAAACTTAGTAATATATCCTTGAAATATACTATCAACCCAAAAATCAACAGCTCTAGAAATATGGTTACTTACACTGGTTACCTCATGAACAAACTAGTCGCTCCACTCAACGGTCTCCCTTCTATGGAAATTGGTCTGCTTAGTCACCAATCCTAACAACCATTCATGCAGTGAAATGGAAAACTCAGAAAAGAATATCTCATGAATATCAGAGTATATATATTCATCTATCCATTTCTCTGTGCTCAACCATGTTCCTTCTCTCTCTTCTTGTACGAATGCTAGTGTTTTAGAATCCAACAAATCTTTTATCTCCTTCTTCATTGGATGCCACAACATTTCCCTCTATTTGATCAGTAAGGTCCCAGAAATGGAACCATTTGTTGGCCACTTTTCCTAACTCATGCAAACTAGGTTCTATGCAGCCCGCAAATCCAACAACTACGTGAGGTACCAGCCCAACAGAGCAAGCGTCCTGGGCAACGCTTGCGAAGAAGGCATAGTATCACCCAAGATATCTCTTCGATGAGTAACCACCGAAACCATGTTTCCACAATAGTCCCTTGGCATGTGGCCAAGGATATCAACGAAGGCAACAGGATGGCTGGATAGAGGAGTCAGTCTCGCATGACCAAGCACAACTTGTCCTTACTCTCCACCTTGCAACTAGCGCAACTTGTGTGGAGAAGTTGACTCATACCAATAGGATTACTGTGAATTATGCTATGACTTAAGAGAGAAGTGCATAGGCTGACATATATCTACATATTTCAATGACGTTTCCCTATCATTCATCTACTGCTTTCGTTATTACATCAGTCAATTAAACAATACTCATCATTATACAGAAAGAAATTAACAATCACTCACATAAACATTCATAGCATTGATCATCCATTCAAATGCAATAGATAACGTGAAAACCCATCCAGAAAAAACCACTAAGGTGCTCTTCATCTGGCATGAGAAAAGGATACCGTACCTTGCAGTCTACGGGATGCAGATTGATCTTCATATATGTCTTTAAGACTTAGAATTTTGGTTCTCATCCTCTATGGTTTTCTCTTCTACCCTACGTCTACTCCTAGCATTTCATGCACACAACAGCCAGACCCATGGCTCAACAACCTCCTATCACCACCAGACTCTTCTTGAGTCTTCTCTTCACCTAATATCTACAGCATTAAATAAAAATTTGCATCCTTCACCATGTATTACCACTTAACAGGAGAACTATTACTGGAAAATTGACCTAACATAGTTATGACTAACTAGAAGCAACTAAAAAGAAACCTTCTATCTATTGAATCCCTCCTATTTATACAATTTTACATGACCACACAAGTTCGACTGCATACATGCATTCTATTAACTGTCACAATCAGCCACCCCTCAAGCTATAGCTGTGGTGATTATGAGTTGACACGAGGCATTATCGGCCTGAATTACAAATATCCCTTCATATGTTCATAGCTGGAGGCTTATGCCACCTTAAATGTCATGATTTGTATTTTGTACCTGTCGTTTTCCAGCCATTATCACTTGTGCTCTCTTGCGCTTGCCTTTCCTTCATTGCACACCTCTCCATTCTGTCTGCGTTGGTCCTTTGCTTCCTTAACGATCTTCCTTTGTTTCTACGGTGCGTGTGGCACACCTTCTTTGGTCGTCCGTGAGCTTCTTCCTTACACTCCTTTCCCATCCCAACACCTCATATCCCTCGTGTTTAATTGCTACTAAGAAGAATCCTCTGTGTTCATGCCTATATTCTTGGCACTTAGTCCCAGCGATTGACTAGGTCATCCATCCTATACAGACTGTGGAGCCTTCTCTCCACTCTATTGATCCATTTGAATGTCAAGATATGTGTCCTATATGGGATGGTCTACTTCCTTCTGATGAACTCTTCCTAAAGTCTTTAATACAATCTAACCTTCTGTTGCTGGCTGCAACAGATCCCATTTTGATTCATCAAAATGGGAGCCCCCATTAAAATTTTAACTGCTTTTTCAATCCATATTTTCCTTATGGGAACTATCAAGCTATAAGTATTATGTTTTAAATTAATAAAAATTTCCTCCTTAGCCTTGTTTTTTGCTATTTTTGTGGGCTTTAGAAGAACCTTTTATTAATAAGTATCATTTTTGGGTGCTTCTGCCCTCCGCAGTCCGCTTTTTGCTATTGGGAATGTGGGAATCCATATTTTTCAAGTCATTGGGGAAATCATTTTCCGAATTTCGCCTTCCACCCGTGTCAATTGCGGAATTGTAATTTTTTTCTTAGTAAACAGTCGTCTTTCTCAATTCCATTTTTTCTGAATTGTAGAATGTAGAAATCAGGACTTACATGTTTTCAAATAAAACCTTTTTATCCCTTCCGACTTTCGCTTTCCACTATATCTGGAATGCAGAAGCCGAAAAAGTCCTTTGTCACATTTTTGTTTTTCTTATTTTTTTGACTTCCGTTTTCCTCCTATGTGGAATCTAGAAATCAAAACTTCATGTTGGTTTTCTCTTCACAATTTCCTATTTTTCTTTCCGCTTTCCTCTTTCCGTAAATGAGGAATGCAAAACTTCAAAAAAAAAAATTCAAATAAATTTCTGTTTGCTTTTTGTTTTTTGTCGTGTGGAATGTGAAATGAGAAACTTCGATTTGTTTTTAAATTTGAATAACTCTCTTTCCAACTTATGGTTTCTACTGTGCAGGATGCGGAAATGCCAAAATCCAAACTTTTGAAACTTTTACTTTCGATTTTTGAGTTGCGTGCCTTCATCTCAGCCATTTATTTATGTTATATCTACGGTCTAGATTTGTTTTGTCGTTGATATTTTGGATATTTAGTCTGTTCAATTCGATTGGGATTTTTACCATTTTTACCTGCATTTTTACTGTACCTAGATATTTTTACTGTGCTTCTATTGTTGGAGACATTTACCACCATACACATTCTTTTTGGTCAAATTAGCCTAGTTAAACCACTATCCTAACCATAATTGACAGTAATTGACATCAGTGGAGCATTAATTGACATCATCCAGTCACACCCACGCCTACCTTCAGTCAAGGAGGCTAACTTAGCCTTCTCCTACATTCAAGGAGGCTAACTGGAGCACTCCGGGGGTGATATGAGTGACATTAATGCACCTAATTGCTAGCTGGTGGTAACAATCAGTTAAGCAATTCATTTAAGGTTCCTCCTCTCATTAAATATATTATTTAATGATTATTTAATGAACTGGATTCAATAGGGGTGCCTCCACGAACTTCTGATGTGCAGTTCAACTTCAGTTAACCTCATTGGGGTTCTTTGTAGTCAGTGTAGTGCTACCTCTTGATGGTTGGTGAGCTGTGACATGTGTTTGATCTCTTTCAGTTGAGACTCAGTCATTTATTGCACTCCAACTTTAGTTAGGGTTAGTTGAGTCAATTAGGGTTTTGGTCAGTGGTTAACTGAGTGTTAACCATGGCTTACAGTCAGTTAAGCTAGACTCACTCATTCAGTTCAAATGACCTCCTAAGGAATTTGAATTGTCTCTTCATTAATGCTTGTAGCATGTCATTGTAATTGTAATCATTCATTCTTTATGTGATTATTGAGTGGATATTATTCCTGTAGAATGGTTACACCATTTCATGAGTTATTTGTTGATTATTCTTTGATGAGATTGATGCTTTGTTCCTAGATCAACATACAAGATTAATATCTATCTCTCTCAAGCTCAAAATTTTCCCTAGTTTTTAAAAATTTCTACCAGTAAATTAACTTTCAGAATAATTTATTTTGTTATTTTTACACTGTAATGATTTTTTTACCATGGTTTCCAAATTTGGAGCAGAAATGACGTCTCCTATACCCATAAACACCATATCAAAGAAAACTCTGCAAGAGTAGAATTCCAAAGACCCAAATGCTAGAATCTTCATGGACACTAGTGGGCATATTTCTAAAATCTTGCATATGGATTAGTCAAGGTTATACTCTATCTTTGATCATGATTATTTATGAACTATCCTCATGACCAACATGATTTTATCAACATTCAGAGCTCATAGCTCCATCTTATTGCATCTATACCACCATTTATGGCTTACACAGAACCGATGAAGTGGGAACTGGACCATGCTAACCCTAAGAACTACATGTTCAATGACCATATCGGTAATTTTCTAGCCGCATCCATCCCTGATACATTTTCCAAGGCTTACGCACTTGGACCCCCAAAACAACTCTTGAGCCATAAATTCCTCGATGAAGCAACCTCCCGCTTCAATTATGAATAAGTGGTAAAATCATGGATGGACAATCCTACTATATTTATCCCTCAACCATGTAATTCTTACCCTATCTCATGGTTCATGGAACCATATTCACTTCTTGTAGCCATGTTCTATCAGTTATATGGTGAGTAAAATTTCACATTTTTCAAAGTCGAATGGGTGCCGATAGCTCACCACATTCTAGTTACGAGTAAGTCTTTCAATTGGACTCAGATTTTGTCTGTAAACTTACACAAAGAGATTGATAAATATCAAAATACTCCGACAAAC
This sequence comes from Pseudotsuga menziesii, assembly GCA_001517045.1. Taxonomy (NCBI): domain Eukaryota; kingdom Viridiplantae; phylum Streptophyta; class Pinopsida; order Pinales; family Pinaceae; genus Pseudotsuga; species Pseudotsuga menziesii. The sequence goes on along the minus strand of LPNX011130949.1, from coordinate 341,008 downwards.
AAAAAACCCCAATTTTAAATGTCAACATACGTAATGGACATTTTTTGTGCAACCTCTGCATTTCCCACCCTGGGTTGGAATTGGGAGGAGAATTCCTTTCCTATCCATATTTATGTTCTAACATGTCGAAGGATAATTTTTTTCCTCGTGTATATGATATTTGTGACATTTTATTGGGTACTATGAACCATAAGATCTTCTAGGATGACACTCTAACATTTTCACAAAGAGCCAGGGTTTTGATTACTTTACATGGGGATTGGTATGTTGGAGAATATTTCTCCTACTTCAAAATTTGGGGCAGCAACACGGTCCATTTATTTCCAATAATTTTCCCATACCGTATGGTTTTGCAGTAATTTTCTTTTCAGATGCTTATTGATGGTGCCTTCCCAAAATGATCCAAACACAAAAGGAAGGGTTCACCTAAGTTCTCGCTAACTTTGGATTCTTTGGCCCTATAGAATTCTACTCACACAGCTGTGTTGGGTAAGGAGACAAAAATTATGAACCTAGGAGAAGCTCGCAAAAGAATGCATGATGCTAAGGCTTATCTAGCTAGCCTCTTTTCTCAAGAATGGGCTAAGTTCCATTACATACATGAGGATTTTCCAGATGAATCCATGTATAGAGTAGCCATCAATTTTCATCAAGTAATCAAAAACATCACTGATCCAGAAGTAAAGGCACATATTTCTAAGTATCAAAAATATCTAAAGCAGTCTACCCTTGAATTCAGGAAATTGAGGTTTGATGCACAAGAAAAATTTCACAGGGAAAACATGGAGAAAGAAGAAAGAGAGTAGGAAGAAACAACTTCTTCTTTTTCCTCATCCCATTAGTCCAAATACAAGGGAAAAGATATCAAATAAACCCCATGGAGCACTCATGTTGCACAACAAATGGAAGCTCTACACAGAGGGGAATAATTTAAAGAAATCCTATTCAAGCTCGGCTCATAGTTCCAGACACAGGTAGAAGAGGATGAACCTCAGCGTAAGAAACAAATACCTCATTCTGTTCCCTAGCAAAAAAAAGTACCTAAGGCACCAGTGGCTCAAACTAATGATATATCTCAGCAATTTCTTAGAGATGAACAACTAGCATAAGATGTTGCACTTTCTCTTCAAGAACAAGTGCCTTTGCAATCCCCTCTGGTCCAACAGGTTGAACCTCTTCCTCAGCCTAAAATCAAGATACATAAAATTCATAGTGACTTGGAGGAGGAATATTGAACCCCCACACTCCTTGTTAATATCCTCACCTCTGTGAAATCTTTAGTCCTTGATGCACAGTTTTCAGCAGGTCTTTTTGATGCTTTATTCTCTCAGTATTCTTTTTCTCATGTGGATTTAAAAGCTATTCTTGAGGACACCTCTAGAGACCCATTAGTATTAGAAGAAGTTCCCAGTCCCACCCCCCCTTCTTCCTCCACTTGTTTCATCAATTCCCCATACATCCCATACTCCCCCCACATCCTCGCATATTTCATTTTCCCAAGTAGAAGTCCCTTCCATCTCTACAATCCCTTCTTCAGAAATTGATATCCTTGTTCCCACATATTCCTCTTCCCTTATATATATTTTCCCTAATTACACCTTGAATATTTATCCCATTAGCGGTAGAAATTCCAGTACCTCAAGCACAACCTAAGCCATCGACCACCCCTCAAAAGGAATCCCTTTCAGCTTCATAGGAGATGGCATATTTTGGAGAGGATTTTCCTTAGTGAAATATTTTTGGAGAAAAAAAGACAAGGAAATAATGAAAAAGGGAGTAAAGAGGACAAAGGAAGGCACTCTCAAACAATTTCCTTCCCTTAATTAATTTGTATGGAGAACTGATGCCCCTAATGTTAAACAAGGAGCATTGGATATAGTAGCTTCCATGGGAGCTTTTGCAGGAGAAAATTATGATTCAGTGTCATGGCTGAATAAAGATCTCTTGGATAAGGAAAAATAACTGCAAAAATACAAAGAGGATATGGAAGCAACTGAGGCAGGCCATCAAAAGGAGATTCATCTCCTCAAACAAGATCATGAAGACATACATAAACAATTGCAAAAGAAGATTGACCATGTCAAGCATCATCTCGAGAATTCAAAGCTCCTAAATAAAAAATAGACTAATCAAAATACTACCCTCGAGCAACAAATCAAGGAATCACAACTATATTCAGCCGCCTCATCATTTTCCACACTAACAACTGAAGAATTCAAATAGCTAGCTTGTAGGTTCAATGATCAATATTACCAGTCTATGATCAGTTTGTATACATGGTTTAGTGAAATGTAGGAACTATATAACTCATTTGAAGAATAGTTAGAGGTCCTGCAAGATCACCATACTTGAATAAATAAAACAATTAATGTTGGGGTGCGCACCTTAACGGTCCCTAATTTTGGTAACTCTGTGGTTTTTGTGGAAGTTGTAACCGGAGTTATGACTCAAAATAGTCTTAGGGGTGTCGAGGTTGAGTAAAAACCTTCTTTTGTAATAAACTCATGGTTTAAGTTCAGGGTTTAGGGTTCGAGGTGCCCATGGTTTAAGCCCATGGTTTTGTAATAAGTGCACTATAAATAAGCACTCTTGTAAAGAAGTCAATTTAGGCTTTTGATGTAAGATGAATTGATGCGAAGCTAAGGCTTGTTTGTAAGAAGGTTAAGTTCCAGCTGTGTGCGTGGACGACCTCTGCAGCTGTGTGCACAGATGGTTTTTGGTGATTAAGGAAATCTGCAGCTGTGTGCACAGAGGCCTGCAGCTGTGTGCGCGGATTTGAGGACTTGAAGGGATCTGCAGCTGAGTGTGCAGATCAGAACTGTGGTTTTTGTAAAGAGTTGAATAAAACACAGTTCTGTGGACGTAACCCCTAAACTGGGGGTGAACCACGTCATATCGTGTGTTGTGGTTTTTGTTGTGTTGTTGTTATGTTATTTTATGCATTGATAAATATATAACTGATAAGTAAGATCACTACTAAATACTAACTTCGCTGGAATTCCCAGTAAAGGGTTAAGCAAGGCACTATTTGTTTATCTAACCGCGAAGCTAAATAAGTAACTATTAAAGCTCTGCATTTTATGATTATAATTGTTAGAAGCTAAAGGTACAGTAATATCTCTCTTCTGCTTGCAGAGACCTGATTTTGCGGCACCCCATAGCTGTTTCGGGTGAGACTGCAACCTGTTCGTAGGTTGTTGCCG
>LPNX011130949.1:294535-334955 GCA_001517045.1 Pseudotsuga menziesii | reverse complement strand
GTATAAGATACTAACACAAGGTAGGATTCTAGCTTGATATAGGAAGAACATACCTGGATTTAGCATGCTAGTTAGTTATGTCTAACATACTCACATGATATCTTCTTGTTCTTCTTCAATTACTTGTGCTAGTCACTTGTATATGTCATAGGTTAGCCATTATAAAACCAAGTTATACATACCTCGTAAATGGATCTTCTATGAGATCCATGACAATGGATGAGTCTTTATCCTCATGTCATCATGATCATATGTTCTTGAGCTGGAACATGATTTGTCTTTCTTGGTGTACCTTTCATGTTAGTAGACAACATAAACCTCATACAACACCATAATGCATTAGTACAATCATGAGTGTCAACTCCCTAACCAATGAATATCTTCTATCATGCATTCATAATTTTGTTAAGGTGATACAACAAATCTAAAATCAAGATTGTACTAACCATCATAACATGAAGACAAACATACCATAAACTTAATCATGAACAAATCTCAAAAACATGCCTCGATGAGTCATACCTATCGAGATCGCTTGTAATATCCTTATGTAAAGCCTTAAACTCATCTCCTAGTTTCACCTTGTGAGGTGATTCATGTTCTGAGAGTCTTACAAATGATTCCTTGAATCCTATCATATGTTTGGAAACCCCACTGTCTATAAGCCAATCATCACTTCCATGAGAAATGTTACCGATTTGAGGTGTCCGTCCTTGTCCCAGAGTTTGCTGATCTAGGGTTTGTTGTAGAAACCCTAATTTTCAAAACTTGGAATCTTTCAGATCTGATTGGATGAACAGATAGATGTCTTCAAATGGAGCTGTCTAATGTACTCCTTTTCTGAAAAAAGTGGAGGGAAGCTCCCAGAACAAGAAGCCCTAATTTTCTGATTTCTTCTGCAGAAATTCCCGTTACTATTTCTGTGATATCTCCGAAATTACTAATCCTCTGTGTCTAAAAGTTTTCACTGAGGTAACCTCGAATGTCCCTGATCCAACACCGTAGCTTTCATCAGAATTGGTTTCACCATTTTGTATTTATGATCCTTTTCCCAAGGTGACCTGTTACAGGACTGTTCAGAACAGCGAAGTTGTATGGAATTCCACGTGTCACTGGTTCATTTTCTGAGTTTGACCTTCGGACCAAAGAAATTAAAGTCCGTTTCCTTTCTGGAAAATCTTCAATAATTCCATTTGGACCTCTGTATCCCAAGATATTGCAGATCTCCCCAGGTGTCCTGTTTATGGATGATTTCTGGAAGAGGCTGGAACCCTAACTTGGAGAGATCATATCTACCAGAATATAGCGTATCAGAGGCTTCCCTTTGGACACAGTGATAATCAGGATTTTATCTTCGGTCCCTGCAATTTGCAGCTTCTGATACTTCACCAATCTCGGAATATAGCGACTGTACCAAAACGTAGCAGTTTTAGTATTTAGGGTTTCTCCTAGCTCAGGGTCAAACTAGGGTTTGACTTTCCCAGAGATTTACCCAACCAAATTTACTGATCCAGGTCTCTAAATTTCGGTTTTGATGAGGAGAACAATCCTATACTGGTCTCAACCAAAAATTCCTCTTCTATAGAAAGCCCTAAGTTCCACATCGAAACTGAAAATGCTTGAAATTGAATTCCGCATCGATAGGAAGATGCACCCTTCAATGGAGAGTCATCCTATCATACTTTTGCTGAAAATATGTGGAGGAAGATCCACAAAATAGGAAGCCCTAGTTCCTATAGCTGCACAATGTCTTCTTCTCAGGTTAGCTCTGATACCATGTTAGTTTTTCAACATTTAAGCTAGCATTATGATAAGATCTTTTCACTGAGAGAATAACAAGCACAGCAATCACATAAGCACATCAAAAGAGACAAGAGACACAAAGATTTTAGGAGGGGAAACCATAAATGGAGAAAACCCCTCAACTTCCTCTAAGATAGTATCACCACAAGATGTGAACTCAAAACATTAAGATGACCTCCCTTCAGAACAGTAGCCTTCTGTCTTCTGTCAAGCCCAAGAATTTCCTTCTCCAAAAGTGCGCCACACTTGAGAGAGCAAGAGAGCTAAGTCACAAGTGATAAATAGAGAGACTCTCACTCTCTATTTATATTCTTCCGTTTACTTGAAGTGCACTCAACCATGTAGGCTTAACTTATAATTAATTACTTGAGCCTACACCTTAATTAGTGTATAATAACCCAAGTGCCCCTTAAATTGTGGGGACTTACCTAATGACTTGATATGACTTGTTTACATTATTAATCCTCCCGATCGGAACATCGGGGCATGACCACATGACTCAAATACATAATAGAAACATCCCGGAATAAACATTAGGTTATAATATATAAAATACATATAAGAATACATTCCGAAGTTACATATACATCAACAGCCGAAAGGGCCAACACTGTGGGTCTTTTGTTGGTGAGAAGTTAATGATATAAATCCCGGGTCTTCCATATAGCCCAACAAATTGGTTCCGTTGCCGGTTGAATTTAGTATATGCTCAAGAGGAGTTTGCATCGTACCTCAAGGGCTATATTTTGGAGACCCGCAGTGAAAGAAATCAGTGATTGGATTGAAGAGACTTATCTGAACTTTGTTGTACAAGAGAACAAAGATCCGTGTCATAGTGCAAACGAATTTTTACAAAGGTATGTTTTTCCTGATGTGTATGAAATTTTCTTTGGTAGTATCCACATAGAGTTGCACCAGTGGTTATCCAGGTTAATAGAGAGAAGGATGAACTTCCAAGAATGTCAGTTTCCTTATTGGACCCCCGCAAGAATGAATATACTGAAAAGGGTGAACAACGAGATATCCCATGATGTTGATTTCTGGACAACGCAAACCCTTGAAGCATTTGTGACGGAGTTTGCTATTGACACAAGTACGTCCTTCAGCGAAGCCGAACAACAGTTATTCAAAGGACCAGGGGGTAAGTACTTGAATTCATTTAGTTTGAGAATTAAAATTCTATTGGCTAAAAAAGGTATATTGCTCATTGAATCAGACTGTTAGATTTAGCACTACTAACTTATGTTTGCAAGTGAAAGTACCTTTGATAAGCAAAGTGGTTTGCTGCGAAGTGGAAAAAGGTACAAGAGAAATTTTGAGTCCTATATCCTAGGTCAGAATACCAAGTCTAACCTCGTAAGTCCAGCAGTCTCAAAGCCTGAAGAAACCCCTTCTGTTGGAAACCCTCCGGTAACCCCACAGCGAAGACCTATTATCCCTGAGAACCCCTCGCAGTCTGAAAGTAACCCTAGCTCGAATATTCCTGTCACAGGTCAGTCTACCCCAGTAAGCTCCCCCCCCCCACCTACTACCAGTCCCCCTCCCTCCCCCCCTAGACCCGCGATGGCCCATATGAATGACGACAATAAGCTCCCTTTTTTCAAAGGAACCGGATCAGAGGATCCATAACAGTTCTAGTTTTTATACGAAGCAGTGTGGACTGCTGAGAACATTAAGGATCAAGATACAAAAAGAGAGAAGCGGGTTACTTATTTCAAAGACCGCGCTCTGACCTGGTTCATGAAATTTTCCAGCACTCAGAACCATGTCTTGGCTGATATAAAAGAAGCAATGATAAAGGAATTTAAGAATCCTAAATCAGAGTCGCAGTGTATCACTGAACTAAAGTAAATCTAGAAGAGGCGAGGAAAATCAGTGTGGGACTTTGATCAGAGGTTCAAAGTTCTGCTAGATCAAGTCAGTTTCACTATTGGACCAGCACAGCATAAGGAATGGTTCATCGTAGCTCTGTTACCGTACATCAGGACTCCACTCATGGAACAGAAGGTTACGAATTAGCAGGAGGCCTTGGAAATCGCTATAAATCTTGAAATAGCCCCGGTCGAAGATAATTCTGGTATCGCCCAAATACAAGTGCAGTTGGCAGCGATGGCTCTGGAGATTTGCGATATGAAAAAATGGAAAGCTAGTCGTGAAGAGGTTTGGTGTACACAATGTCAGCCAGAGGGTCAAGATAAGGAACAGTGTCCTGCGGTAAGAAATTTCCTGAATTTTGGTGCACCAAACCCGTTCAACCCTAGTGTTCTATATTGTGAGATCTGTAGGACAACTGGCCAGCATCGACCTGAAGACTGCTATCTTCTGTAGAGGTATGTGCAAGTCCCTAAAAACCCTTATTGTAATTTCTGTAAATCAGTGGGGCACAATGAAGATGAGTGTCACAGCTTTGACCTCATGAGAGAACGAACTTATGATGATTATCAAGTATAAAATGATGGCCAAGGCAATGATGGATATGGTTACAATGGTAGTACATCAGGTCGCGGAGCTTTTGGAGGTCATGGTCGTGGTGGTATGGCTGGCAGAGGTCAAGGCCAGGTTGTGTGCTATAACTGTAGCTAGGAAGGACATCTCACTAGAGACTGTCGGAACCCAACTACGACATGTCGATATTGCAGAGCTGTCGACCATGTGATTGAGCAATGCTCGCACCTGATAGTGAATATTCAAGAAATAAATAGTGCCCCTACTTAGAATATTTAGCTGATTTCTATGGAGCAATGACCTGTCCCAGCCATTAATGTTGTTACCAAGAGTGGAGCTATGATGGAAGTGCAGAACAAGGAGAAACAACCTGCCGAGGCTTGGGTTTGGAAGGCCCCAGAAAAAATCCCTGCATTTGATGTCGAAAGAGAAAAAGAGACATTTATGGAAGCCAAGAGAGACTTTGCTGACCCCAACACATCAGTAGTACCTGCGCAACAACCTCAGTAGCAGTCGCAGCTGCAAGAAGCTTCGACAGATAAATAAAGTACACTATCCTCCTTTTTACAGATTTGTAAAGCTCTTGAGAAATCAGAATGCTTTAAATGAGTTGCAGAAAGTTATTGCTTCTTGCGAACCTCAGTGAAGTTCTGGTAAGGAAAAAACTATTCATAGAGTCAGAAGAACTGGTAGGGAAATGAGATTGAATTCTCAGATAGGAGAATATGACATGACTGATGTCATCCTAGACCTAGGATCAGAAGTAAATGTCTTAACTAAGCATACATGGGAACAAATGGGAAAACCTACTCTGGAATGGTCCCCTATACAGTTGAGATTATCCAATCAGTAGAAGATTGTGCCCCTATGAAGACTCCCTAGTGTATCAGTAGATATTGATGGAGTCAGTACCTTAGCAGACTTTGAGGTAATTGAAATAATTGATGACAACAACCCCTATCCAGCACTACTAGGAATTGAATGGGAAATAGATAATGATGCAATAATCAACCTGAAGAAGAGACAGATGACTTTCGAAGGGAAAGGACTAAGAGTCATAGTCCCATTGGATCCTTCTTAAGGAGAGAGATACACAGAGCCAGTAAGAGATGAAGACCAGGATGTTTTGGACCACATCTACAATATCACAGCGAAGGAAGAATATTATGTTGATCCTACTGCCGAAGGTATCACGGATTGGCAGTGTGACAACTCCTACATGACAGATTCAGATGATGGCCTAAAGAATTGGCAGAATAGACTGTATGAGCTACATGGCCATCGATGTGCCAGAATTACCAAGTCTCTCAGATGGCTTGGCTCACAGACAAGAACCTTACCTATTTTTTATGGTTCGACAGACCCAAAAGAGTTTATTGTGCAATTCTCAGAGCAGGTACCAGACTCACAGAAAATGGAGACACTAGATTTAGCATTCAGAGCCACAACAGCTAGATGGTGGAATGGTCACAAAAATTACATCCATAGTTGGGAAGCATGCCAGAAGTCCCTTTACCTAAGATTTAGAGACCAACCTCAGGAGGTGCGAAGCAGGTTTAATGGTAAGACTAGTCCTCAGGGACATTTGGAGCAATGATACGAGGCATGGAATCATGTACCTCGGGAAGAATGGGTACATAGGTTTGTGCACACCCTGGAACCTATAGCAAAGAACTAGTATGCGGAGGTTGAGCTTCACCATGGTGTTGTAAGCTGGGATTGTCTTGTTGATAGTTTTGTGCTGACATTTTCTATTAATGAGGTTTCTCCTACTTTGGATGTAGCTATTAGGTTGATCCATACTAAAGTATTTAATGATCAAGAAATAGTAGAATACCAACCTGATTGGAAGGCACAAGAAGCCAATGCAGTAGAATGTTATAACCTCACAATTGAGGAGGAGGATGATCCTTGCAACATTAACATTCTTGAGTCAGAAGGACACTGCGAAGTACATGGACCAGCAGTTGAGGCACTTGAAGTGAGTCAACCCCTAAAGACGCGAACCATAAACATTGGGTCAGAAGAAAACCCTAAGTATGCTACCATTGGAGATTATTGGGATGACGAAATTGTAAGCAAGGTGACCCAACTTCTCCATGAATATCAAGATCTATTTTCGATGAAGTTATCAGAGATGAAAGGTATCCTTGGTGATATAGGAGTGATAAAGATCCCTTTGAAACCTGATGCGAATCCTGTGAAACAACGCCCTTATAGGATGAACCCTAAGTATAATGAAAAATTCCGAATGGAGTTGGATAAGATGCTTGCTGCAGGAATCATTGAGCCTGTTGAAGAATCCGAAAGGGTCAGTCCTATGGTGGTGCAAGAAAAGAAGACTAAGGGAGAAATCAGAATCTGTGTCAATCTAAGGAAGCTGAATGATGCCTGTTTGCATGATCCTTTCCCCAATCCATTTACAGATGAATTTTTAGACAATGTTGGAGGTCAAGAAGTGTACTCTTTTACTGATGGATTTTCAAGTTACCATTAGATTAGAATTGCTCTAGAAGATCGACATAAGACAACCTTCTCTATAGAAATGGGATCCTTCCAGTATACAGTTATGCCCTTTGGATTGAAGAATGCACCTACCATGTTTTCTAGAGTAGTCATCTCTTATTTTAAGGAATTCATACATAAATTATTAGAATTTTATTTTGATGATTGGACTATATTTGGGTTATTAAAAGACCACATAGCTAGTTTAAGACTTATGCTGGACAAATGTAGACAGCATCAGATTTCCTTGAACTTGAAAAAGTGTATCTTCTCTGCCTCTTTTGGAATTATGCTAGGTCACATTGTATGTAAGCAAGGATTGATGATGGATCCTATGAAGATAGCCATTATTGTGAACCTGCCACCTCCAATGTCTGTTAAACAACTGCGCACTACACTTGGTCATACTAGTTATTACAGGAAATTCATTAAAGGATATGCTCAGATAACAGCCCCTATGGAAAAGCAGTTGAAGAAAGGTATTAGGTTTGAATGGACACCTAAGTGTCAAGCAAGCTTGGATATTTTGAAGGAAAAGATGGTAACTGCCCCTATCTTAGTATTCCCTGATTAGAATAAAGAGTTTCATGTGCATGTTGATGCATCCTCCATTGCTCTAGGAATAGTATTGGCTCAGTCAGGTGAAGGTAATATCGATCACCCTATTTCTTTTGCAAGTAGAAAACTGTCCACAGCAGAAAAAAATTATACTACTACAGAACGAGAAGGTTTAGCTATGGTTTATGCATTACAGAAGTTTCGACATTATCTATTAGGATCTCATTTTAATATGTTCATTGATCACTCTGCTTTGAAGTATTTGGTTAACAATCCTATACTAGGTGGAAGGATATGCAGATGGTTGATTCTGTTTCAGGAATATGACTTTGAGATCATAGTCAAACCTGGAAGACTAAACCTAGGTCCTGACCACTTGTCGAGGCTCGAGTCAGGAGAAAATCCCATTAGTTTGGATGAAGGTCTTCCTGATGCCCAGTTGTTTTCCATCCAGATGGTTGATGATTATTTCCAGGATATTGTTCAGTATTTGTCTACAGGTTTTGCACCCACTGAAATGACAACATAGCAGAAGAAACAGCTGGTGGTTAGAGCAACTGATTTTACCTTAGCAGGACAACTATATAAGATGGGACCACATGAAATACTACGCATATGCATCCTGGAGCATGAAAATCCATTAATTTTGGCTGAGGCACACTTTGGCGTAGTAGGAGGTCATTATATAGGAAAAGCTATAGCACAGAAGATTCTGACAGCCGGATTGTGGTGGCCCACAATTCATAAGGATGCAAGAGAATATTGCCACAGCTGCGACATTTGTCAGAGGACAGGAAAACCATCTAGGAGGGATGAGATGCCTCTAGTTCCACAGGTAACTTTATAACCCTTTGATAAATGGGCTATTGATTTTGTTGGACCTATCATTCCCCCTGCAAAGAAATCCGGAGCAAGATACATTATTACAGCAACTGACTACCTTACTCATTGGGCCGAAGCTCAACCAGTCAAGACCTGTAGTGCTTCTACAGCCATCAAGTTTATCTTCAATAACATCTTGTCAAGATTTGGGTGTCCTAGAATTCTTATGAGTGATCAAGGATCACATTTCTTAAATAAGACTATTGAAGTATTGACTGAAGAATTTCAAGTATATCATCAGAAGAGTACTTCCTATCATCCTCAAGTAAATGGAACTATCAAAGCCTTTAACAAGATCCTTGAACACGCTCTAATGAAGGTTTGTAATGCTAACAGAAATGATTGGGACCTTAGAATTCCAGCAATACTATGGGCTTACAGAACCACCTGCAAGAAGTTGACAGGACATACACCTTTTAGGTTGGTTTATGGACAAGAAGCAGTCATGCCCATGGAGTACATTGTCCCTAACCTCAGAATATCTGATTTTATAGAGATGGATGACCTAGATATGATGAAAGAAAGACTGGAAAAGATACTAGAACTTGAAGAGGACAGATTCATTGTAGGGTTCCAGCAGCAAGTACAGAAAGCTAGAGAAAAAGCATGGCATGATAGACACATTAAGAAGAAGCAGTTCTAGAATGGTGATCTTGTGCTTTTATATGACAGTAAATTCATGAAATTCCTAGGGAAGTTCAAGACACATTGGAAAGGACCATACATAGTGCAGAGAGTTACTGATGGTGGCCCAGTCCAGTTAGCTAAATTGAATGGAGAAATTTTACCTTCCATGGTGAATGGAAGTAGGTTAAAGAAGTACATGGACAAACTGGGACCCCTTAATCAAGACTAACAGCATGAAGGACAGTCTAAGTACCAAGAACAGTTGGAATTGGGTACTAGACTATAATGAAGTTGTTCTCAAAGCTATGAAGTGTTGAAGACTATCAAAGTATGAAGGTTGAAGTTTGGTTGCCGTATAGGTCAGGATGGGTCGAAGGTGAATATTATGTTGAGGGTACTCATTGAGGCAAAGCTGAAGTTAGTGGTTGTGTCAAAGAAGAAAAGTGTGTCACAGCCTAAAATGTGACTGACGGGACAAACTCAACTTGGTGGTGTCGACACGTGAACTGCTTGTCATGATGAGATTTTGGGAAAATCTAGCGTCGTGTGGACCAGATTTACCGCCGTTCCATTAGATTTGGCATCATTAATGCACCATGATGATAGATTTTGTTGCGGGACTCTATAAGAAGATACACCGGCCTCTGACTCCTACATTGTGCACTTCTTTGAGTTTACAGTTAGCACCATGTCGAATGATCGCAAAGTCCAGGAATTGTTACAAGAGTTTAGGGAGAGAGGTTTGCAGAACCTTATGAGCAATCCTCCTTGCAAGGAGGCATCTCCAATGCCAAAGCACCCAATGTAGATATGATCAACCAGAAAGAAATTTAAGGCAGAAGTTCACTCTAAGTGGAATGAAGAAAGTCACAAACCCTCAGGAAAGACTCAGGAGGATCCCGAAGAATCGGGGCATGCTGTTTGTCTTATGCAAAATTTCAGTGGCATGCAAACACAGGGGCACTACCTGTTAAGGACTCAAAGTTGTAGATGGTCAAATGTTCAATAGGACATGAACAGGAGGTAGTTCGAAGCATGGGGTCGCTGATAGAAGTCCCAATGACCTCCATGACCACCATAAATATGACGAAGGCAGACAGCAGCATAAGAGATCGATGTATTCTACTAAGGATGAAAGGATGAAGGATCAAGAAAGCTGCGGTCGTGGTAGCAGTAAGCCATAGCAAGCCATTTTCTGTCTTAACCAACAAGATTATCCCACCTGAAAAATAGCAGAGTGTCCCGAGATGGGACACTGGTGAGTCTTAGGGGCCTGTTGGGGTGCACACCTTAACGGTCCCTAATTTTGGTAACTCCATGGTTTTTTTGGAATTTGTAAGCGGAGTTACGACTCAAAACAGTCTTAGGGGTGTCGGGGTTGAGTAAAAACCCTCTTTTTGTAATAAACCCATGGTTTAAGTCCAGGGTTTAGGGTTCGGGGTGCCCATGGTTTTGTAATAAGTGCACTATAAATAAGCACTCTTGTGAAGAAGTCAGTTTAGGCTTTTGATGTAAGATGAATTGATGTGAAGCTAAGGCTTGTTTGTAAGAAGGTTAAGTCCCAGCTATGTGCATGGATGACCTTTGCAGCTATGTGCACAGAGGGTTTTGGGTGATTAAGGAAATCTGTAGTTGTGTGCATAGAGGCCTACAGCGGTGTGTGCGGCTTTGAGGACTTGAAGGGATCTGCAGGTGAGTGCGCAGATCAGAACTGTGGTTTTTGTAAAGAGTTGAATAAAAAACAGTTCTATGGACGTAACCCCTAAAGTGGGGGTGAACCACGTTATATCGTGTGTTGTGGTTTTTGTTGTGTTGTTGTTATCTTCTTTTATGCATTGATAAATATATAACTGATAAGTAAGATCACTGCTAAATACTAACTTTGCTAGAATTCCCAGTAAAGGGTTAAGCAAGGCACTATTTGTTTATCTAGCTGCAAAGCTAAATAAGTAACTATTAAAGCTCTGCATTTTATGATTATAATTGTTAGAAGCTAAAGGTACAGTAATATCCCTCTTCTGCTTGCAGAAACCTAATTCTGCAGCACACCATAGTTGTTTTGGGTGAGACTGCAACCTGTTCGCAGGTTGTTGCCGAAAGGGCCAACACTGTGGGTCTTTTGTTGGTGCGAAGTTAATGGTATAAATCCCGGGTCTTCCCTATAGCCCAACAATTAAATCATTTGAGGATGTTATAGGTTGGAAAACACATATTAGAGAAAAACCACAGGATTTTCCAATCTTGGACAACCTTCAGGCTAAGAAACCCGATGTCACATCGAAACCTAGGAAGGAATCCATGATGCAGTAGAGTCCATCATCTAAGATGGATAGGAGGCATGTAAACATAGGTGGACAACTGCTAATGTTTTTATCATTTTCTTAGGACTTCCTTTTCTAGATCAGATCAACTAAGCAGTTTCCACCAAACTAAAATTAGAAAAATTTGAATGAACCTTTGCTATAGCTAAGGAGCAAATTTAGGGTGCGACCCTACTTACTTTGCAAGAGATTATGAACTATATTGAGACACCTAATTATGCAATGGTTAGGACATAGGTGTATCTTGGGGAATGGAGGAAAGTCAAAAGAGGGAGATCGCATCCTAGATCTTGAGAGAAGAAGTTCACCTTCAACAAGCCAAATATCAGGACATTGATTTTCTAATGGACTTAGATGCCAAGCGGGATTCCTCCCTTGGAAAATCTTAAACTATTTGATTTTTTAATCCAACATTTTGGGAGTTTTCCTTTTTTGTAAGAATTTGTAATATTATTTAAAGGGAAAGTTTTCCCAAGTGAAAGGGGGGTATTTTTTGGGTATTAATCCTAGGATTATATCGAAGGAAAGACTACCAAGTTACAATTTAGGAAAGTTTGTGATTTTTGTACTGTGTAATGTTTTACAAGTTAATAAAATTGCAGTCATTTCATGCTATGATTCATGGTTGATTCGTTAAATGTTTTTAATGAGTTCTAGTCATTATTCTATTTTTATGGCTTGCTAATTATTAGCGGTGCCTACTAATGTGTTGATCTATGTCCTGATTTTTCATTAGATCGTTGACATGTTGCATGTATATTGAACAAATATATTTGTTTGATGTATGTGGTATATTTCGTTGTTGATGGCTAGTAATTAATCTCTAGTACTAATTTTTTAATTAGTATTACCTCTTGGATACGTTGTATATTTACGATATTTAGATAAAGATTTGCAATAATTTTTGCTGTTGGAGTCATTATCCAACTTACACACTTTATTTGGTCAATTTTGGCCTAATTACCCACTATCCTAAGTTTAATTCCCGTAATTGGCATTAGATGAGCACACCATGACATCAACATGAGCACACGCACACCTTCCTTCAATCAAGGAGGACAACTAAGCCTTATCCTTCAATCAGGGAGGCTAACTGGGATTCCTTATTCAAACAGGGAGCAATTTTGGGGTGATGTGAGTGTCATAAGTGCAACTAATTGATAAATTATTGTTCTCTCACCTAAAAATTAGTTAAAATGAGTTGTAAAGGCACCTCCATCATGCAATTATCTATTTTGGGATGATTGGGATGAACTGGAGCGAGTTAATGCGCCCCCAACCACTTCTGATGAGTAGTATCTCTTTAGTTAACTTCATCGGAGCTAATTGGAGTTAATGATGCACTACCACCTACTGATTGACATGAAATGACGTTTGTTTGAGCTACATTCACTTAGACTCAGTCATTTATTGCACTCTGATTCAGTTAGGACTCAGTGAGAGTTAGTTATGGTTAGTTGAGTGGTTAACTAAGTGTGTCTAGTGTTTGCTAATAGTGAGTTAAGATACACCCATCCATGCAATTCGAATGACCACATAGTGAATTTGAATTACCTAGGAATTCATGCATTCTGCATGACATTGTATTGTATTATTCATTCTTTCATTGATTATACAGAGCTGCAACCTCCTATTGCAATACCATTACATCGTTTCATGTCTAATTTGTCTTGAATCACTTGTGAGTTTGTACTTTATCCCAAGATTGATGTGATACAATTAATATGGTATCAGATCCATCGAGGGATGAAGCTCTATTCTTCAAAAACATGATTTTTGATGGATCTTGCATGCAAAATTGAGTAAAATCTCAAATTCCAGCTCTGCACTAGAAGTAGAAGGTTTACCACTTCATAACCCAAGTTAAGGAATTGTTGATCAAGCTTGATTGATCAATTATGTTGGGTGTGATGATAAATTGAGATGTACAGGTTATCCGACCTTATGGTGACATTTTTGTGTTGATTGTAGGATTTTTTAAAGGTTCACTACATTTGCTACAGGAGAAGAATGACTTCTTCCATAGAGATTCTAACTCCTTTAAATTACCACCAATAGAAAGGAGGTATGGAGATCCAACTTCATGCAAAAGGACTCTACAGAGTCACTATGAACATGGAGGAAGATCCAAGCCATGTTGTGGACAAGGCTAGATTCTTTAACAAAATGGATGAAGATTTCAGGTTTCTGTGTCTCTCTATCTCTAAGGATCTTCTATTCCATCTCTCGGGATTGAAGACTTTGAAATAAATTTGGGACCAACTTGCCTCCCTGTATGACAAACAAGATGATTTGAGGATTTATCAGCTGGAGAATGAGTTGATTTCTCTTAAACCTAGAAATTTTGAAACTCTCAATGAATTCTTCACAAAATTCAAGTATCTAGTCCTACACTTGAAGTAGTGTGATGTGAAGAAGGGGGATTATCAGCTCATCCTCGCCATTCTCTTCAAACTTGGTGTAGACTTCTCTGTATTTATCCCCACTTTCCATTCTGGGAAGCTCACTACCCATGGATGGAAGATCCCATCTCTCAATGCCTTCATTGAGTCCCTAACAAACGAGCATGACAATATTATTTAGATGGGGATCATTCAATCCTGAAAATGTTAAGCCCTATTTTCTTCAGGGCCCAAAGATCTGAAGGGAAAATGGAAGAAGAATCAAAAGAGTAAATTTGATGCACCAAAGCTTAAATAAAATAACCAGCAGCATGAAGAGCCTTCTAGCTCAAAGAAACACAAGAACAAAGGAAACCAAGGAAAAGAGAAAGTAAAATGTTCATATTGAGGGAAAGGCTTCCACCCTGAACATGCATGCATGAAGAAGAATCTTGATGAGATGACTTATCTCCTTGAGAGAAAAAATATTGATCTTCTGGAGTGTGCTCAAAAGAGAGATAACCAAGATTGGGATACCGAACAAGAAAGAGGACATGCTTGGCATGGAAAGCACCTCGAAGCCCAAATATCTGCTCATAGACTCTGGAGCTTCGAATCACATGATGGAGAGAAGATTTTCCTTCTCTCCTCTGGACACCGACAAAGGCATTCACATCCACATGGGAATGACTCTACCATCATTTCGAAAGGACAAGGTACAGTAAATATTGAACATGGCATTTTTATGAATGTTCTGTATGTACCCTCCTTGGCCTCCAACCTCATGAGTGTATATCAAATGACTCATACCAGAGTGCCTAAGAGAGTAAACTTCAGTCCCAATGATGTATAAACCACTGATATTGCATCTGGTAAACTTGTTGCAAAAGGATTATCAAACCATCATGCAAAATCCTATGACATTTCCCATTTTCTGGTAGATGCGAATCCCACCGCTATTCTGACTCATGGAAATGAGGTTAGTAGACTATGGAATGAGATAATTTATCATCTAAATTTTATGTAGTTGTATAAACTTCAGAAAAATTCCATGGTTGAATACCTCCCAGCCCTTAAAGAGACCACCCTGAGCAAACACCCTGGGCGCATTGCAAAGGTTGTATTGTTGGCAAACACCCTGAGAACAAGTTTGATCGGGGAAAGGCAAGTCATGCATCACGTATCTTGGGTCTGATTCATTATGATATCAGGGGACCAATTCCCACCACATCCATGAATGGATCTCAGTATTTAGTCACCTTCATAGATGATTTTTCTATATACACTTGGGTTTTCTTCATCAAGAAAAAATATGAAGTTTTGGAGAAATTTATTGAGTTGAAAGCACTGGTTGAGAATGCCTCTGGGAAAAAGATTAAATCTATGATATATGATAATGGAGGGGAATATATCAGTTTTGAATTACTGAAAATATGTTTATAATTGGGATCAAGATCCAACATTCCATTCCCTACACCCCTCAGCAAAATGGCGTAGCGGAAAGGAAAAATTGCTCTCTCAAGGAGATGACCACATGCATGCTGGAAGCAAAAGGATTGGATGAAAATTTATGGAATGATGACATGAATGTTTCTACACAAATTCAGAACAGAGTAACTCACTCCTCCATGAAAGGAAATACACATTTCAAATCCTATTTTGGATACAAGCTGGAAGTGTCAAATTTCAGGGTGTTTGGGTCCACTGCATGGGCCCGAATTCCGCATGACAAGAGGAAGGCTTTGCAGCCGAAAAGCGTTGAATGTTTTTTCATTGGATATCTAGAAGAATATAAAGGACTGAAGCTTCTTAATATCATAACCAAACAAATTTTCATTGAAATAAGTGTCCGATTTCAATAGCTTCTCCAAGAGGCAGAACTAGTCAAGGAGAAAACTACTGAAGTTCCCTCCTGTTCTGGTCATTATTCAGATGTGAAATTGGGAGTCATGGCTCTGATTTTTCTGATATGATTTCTGATATTAGTCAAAAACAAATATCAGGTTTAGAATCATATTCTGAAGTGCAAACACATCTCCTAACATGGGCCAAGAAGGCACTCTCTTCCGTCGAGGAAAACATTGGAAATCCTGCAGATCCAAGAAGAACCCGGTCTGATTTTCAAAGAGCTGGTATTTCTCTCTCTTTTCATGATTCATTGCTGTCTAAGACCTATTATTTAATGATTGGGTTAGATCCTAAATCCTACTACCATTCTTGGAAATATCCATGATGGTAAGTTGATATGGACAAAGAGTTTAATTCTCTTCATAAAAATGCTACTTGCATTAGAGGAAATTTCAACTCAGAATGGGCCTCCTAAAAAAATTAATAAAATAATAGTTAAAATAATAAAATAATATTTATTAATTTTGGAGGAAGAAAAGAAAAAACTACTTTTTTCTTTGTATTTTCGACATATCTCCCCATGTTTTTACTCAAATTTTGATCAAGAAATCTCGTTGGATGCAAAATCCAACGAGTACCCACTCGACATACTTTTGACAGACCCCACTACCCCCAAAACAAGAAATACCTGAAAAAAGGATCATCATCACGTTTTTTTCATGTATTTCTTGTTTTTGGGATAGCAGGGTCTGTCATAAGTATGCATAGTGGGTACTCATTGTATGCATAATTTAATTCCACATCCAACAAGCTCTCCCAATCGAAATTTGAGTAAAAGCACGGGAAGATATGTCAAAAATACAAACAAAAAAACTAGTTTTTTTATGATACCTATCCCTAATTTTATATTAAAAAAGTGTTCAATACCTATACGATATTTCAAATTTAAATCAATTCCATTGGCTAACACATTATGACATGGAATTTGAATTAGAGTTAAAAGGCCCATTTTAAGTTGGAATTTCTTCTAATGGGAGCTCAGTCTCTCTTCCACCTAGGAGGAAATTAGTTCAATGCAAGTGGGTGTTTCAGAAAAAGGTTTCTGATTATGGAACAACCTGCAAATATAAGGCAAGGTTGGTTGCAAAAGGGTTCTCCCAGGTCCAAGGAGTGGACTATCATGAGACCTTTGCACTAGTGGGAAAGATGGACTCCATCTTCCTAGTTCTGGCCATTGCGACATCCAAGAACTGGGAGGTGCATCATATTGATGTCAAGAGTTCCATTATACATGGAGAAATTCATGAGGATATATACATGAAGCATCCTGAGGGGTACACATCAGATCCTTCTTTGGTTTGCAAGTTGCAGAAATCACTATATGGGTTGAAACATGCCCCAAGATCATGGTATGCCAAGATGGATGCCTTTCTGCTTTCACAAAACTTCCATAGGTGTAAATATTATCTGAATGTGTATCTACAGAAGTATGATGGTAATTTACTTATCATTTTTTTATATTTTGATGATATTTTGATTATAGGAAGCACACTTGCTTCCATTTCTTTCATAAAAACTGCTCTTCATGATGCATTTGAGATGAGCGATTTGGGGCTCTTGAACCAATTTATGGGGCTTGAAATATCCCAAGACTTTGATGGGATAATGGTAACTCAATATAAATACATTTCATAACTGTTAGTTAAGTTTAACATGGATGAATTTAAGGCTGCCCCATTTCTTTTCCTCTCAGGGATCATCCTTGAAGAAGGAAAAAACACTCCACCCATGGATTGCACTATCTACCGCTAGCTGATTGGTATATTGCTTTAATTGACACATTCACAGCCTGATATTTGTTATGCTGTGAATGTTATATCAAGATACATGTGAAATCCTCATTACCTGCGTTGGAAGGTAGCCAAGAGGATCCTTCAGTACATTCAAGGTACAAGATCCTATGACATTCACTATGCTGCAAATTCTGAGCTAGAGTTGGTTGGTTACAAAGATTCAGATTGGGTAGGGGATTCCATAGATAGGAATCCCACTACTAGGTATATCTTTATGTTTGGTGGTGTCCCCATTTTCTGGTCTAGCAAAAAGCAGGCTGCCATTGCATTGTCTTCAGCAGAGCCCGAGTACAGGGGAGCAATGAATGCTTGCATCCAAGTTGTTTGGTTGCAAGGCATTCTTTCATACTTTGAGATTTGTATTACTTTGTCCATAGTCATATTTTGTGACAATAAAAGTGCTATTAATATCTCCATAGATCCAGTTACCAAGAAGAGGACCAAACATGTTGAGATACACATGCACTACATCAGGGAGTTGGTGCATGACATGACCATTGTTCTGCAATACTTCCCTACAAATGAGAAGATTGTAGATATATTCACCAAGAGATTTACAGAGAAAATTTTCACTTACCTTCATTCACTATTGGGGGTACGTTCATTAGGGTGATCAGATTACTTCTTCATTGTTTAGCTTGAGGGGGGGGGGGTTTCCCACTGGGTTTTCCCTTTTTTCTCACTTAGATTTTATTTTGAGCATTGTTAGAGTTACATTTTTGTACAGGGTGACCTATGGAATTTGTTTCCATGGCCCTATAATTTCATGCATTTTATTTTACTCCTTCTGATTATAGCTTAAGTGGGGGTGTTGGAGTCATTATCCAACTTACACATTTTATTTGGTCAAATTTGGCCTAATTACCCACTATCCTTAGTTTAATTGACTTAATTCACATCGGATGAGAACACCATGACCTCAGCATGAGCACACTCATGCCTTCCTTCAATCAAGGAGTCTAACTAAGCATTTTCCTTCAATCAAGGAGGCTAACTAGACTTCCTCCTTCAAACATGGAGCAATTCTAGGGTGATGTTAGTGTCATAAGTGCACCTAATTGCTAGCTGATTATTGTTTCACCTAAAAATCAGTTAAGCTGAGTTGTAAAGGTGCCTCCATCATGCAATTTTCTATTTTTGGTTGATTGGGATGAACTGGAGTGATTTAATGTGCCCCTAACCGCTTTTGATGAGAATTATCACTTTAGTTAACTTAATTAGAGATAATTGGATTTAATGATGCACTACGACCTACTGATTGACATGAAACAACATGTGTCTGAGTTACATTCAGTTAGAATCAATCATTTATTGCACTTCAATTCAGTTAGGATTCAGTGAGAGTCAGTTATGGTTAGTTTAGTGGTTAACTAAGTGTGTCTAGTGTTGGCTAATAGTCAGTTAAGCTACACCCATCCATGCAATTCGAATGACCACCTAGTGAATTAAAATTTTCTTGGAATTCAGGCATTTTGGATGAAATTTTATGTATTATTCATTCTTTCATTGATTCTACAAAGCTGCAACCTCCTATTGTAGTATCGTTACATCATTGCATGTTTAATTTGTCTTGAATCACTTGTGAGTTTGTAATTTGTCCCAAGATTGTTGTGACAAAATTAATATGTTTAATATTTATTTGAAGTTGGTTGAGGGAACTAATCTTAACCTGCATGTTTGTATATTGAGAACTTAGAAACTTTTACCTTTCATGTTTTCTACAATTATCCAATTTCAAGTCCACGTTTCACCCTATTTAAGTGTTCTTAAACAGATAGTTATTAGTAAGTGGTTACTTTGAGTCTTTCCTTAAAATCATATCACACTTGATCTAAAAAACCCTTGTGCCAGTGGAGGCCTTATATCCATAGGAATTATCATCCCAACCAACTCGGGAATAGTATTGTGTCTACATGGGATTGATTCGAATCCTTTCTGGTTGGAATTTTTCCTTCTGTTTATTTTCTTGTAGTTTTTTCCAGCAACCTACAAAGCGGTTTGTCAACAAATGGCACTATAAGGACGGCCATTGTGAAATATGTCAATAACAAACACTAGTAAACCTTGTACTCCCAGATCACCCATTATTACTAGAATCCACATTCAAGCTTATACGTCTACATCACGCTCTGTAGAAGGGACAATAATTTTTCCACTTACTTCTTCTTTAGAACCATCCACTACTCAACTGCAAATTCTGTTTGTCTCACCAACAAGGGGAACAACACTTGAACAACTAAAAAAAAGTACCAAATAATTACCTACAAATTTTGAACAGAGAGATGAAGTTAATCGAAGCCTTGCGGAAGCTCTACCCATAACTCATCCTCCTCACAATTATCCTATGAGTACAATTGTTTAAAATAATTCCCAACATTCAATAGTCCCTAAGATTCAAATAGACCAACTATATGAAAAAACAGAACAACCCCTAGAACAACCACCCCTTGACAACCAAATCGTAGGGATAACGCCACCTATACCACCTCCTTCATTGCCATCTTTGTCAGAAGAATCCTTGGATAGTGACACTTCCTCGAGGTTCTTAGAAGATCCAATAGATACACCAATGGATGACAATCTTAACAGACCTTGGCTTGCGGTGGATGTAGTCCTCATACCTCGAAAATTGCACAAATTATGAAATAAACCTGAGAAATGGATTCCTAGATTCAATCCAGATGATAGGATTCCTACAAAATACCGTATCAATAATTATATGTAGGCCATTAGATTGAGAAATGTAATCCATGTAGATGTGGTGTGTAGGTTACTTCCTTACTCCTTTGAGGGGAAACCATAAACTTGGTACTTTACTTTAGAATCCACTTCTTTAAACTCTTGGAAACAATTTGAGGCATTATTTCTCCAAAAGTTTGGAGGTGATGGTACCCTAGAAGAAATTGTCATAGAGTTGTCTTCTACGATAATAAAGTCGAAAGAAGGAGTGAAACATTACAAATAGAGGTTTTCCTACCCAAAAAATAGGATTCCTGCTACACTCCTCCCTGTGGAGGAATTATTAATAGCTTACTATATTAAGGGTTTACATACGACCATTTCTATGTGGGTCAAACACACTCATAAGGAAACTTTACAGATATTCTTTACAGAGGATGTCATAGTAGAAAAGGATATGTATGGTCTTAAACACAATGCTAACCAAGAACCAGAATGAAATTCTACTTCCACGAGAAGGAAAGAGCATGTTCTTAAACCCACCACTTTAGAAAAGGACCCGTATGAAATGGATAACATAAATTAATTGTTGCAAATGATATGGTCTATCTCAAAAAGGGTAGTGGTAATAACCAAGGAAACAACAGAGGTGAGGAAAGGCCACCACCTAGAATACCTTACCATCCTCCTTTAAAATAACCACCCCCAAACCCTAAGGAAACAATCACCTATGACGAGATTTATTCTATTTTTAAAGCCTTAACCTACACCCCTCAAACTGTGCAAAACAATGTTAGACACGAAGTTGCAGAGACTATGCCCCCTACTGATGAACATAATCTATATGTGAACACCATTAATTGTTTTTCAGTGTTGCCTATCACTGAAGAAGAACATCAGTAATATACAAAAGTGGTTTTTGATTTGCAGCATACCTATAACACAAGGAGCAAATGCTTTCCATCACAAGACACTCATGTTGATGTATTTGTAACTTCAGAATGTATTCACCTATGTATCTTATGTCTTGTACCCCGATGTTTATTCTGGGATGTGTCTGTAATGTAATTGAGTCATGGTTTCATGCCCCGATGTTCCGATCGGGAGGATATATAATGTAAAAAATTCATGTTAATTCATTGTGGGTAACCCTCCTATTGTCTAAGGGTTAAATTCCCTATAGTTCTAGGGCACTAGGGTTATTAGACTCACCTAGTGAATTCAACCCTAGTAGGGTTTTAGTCATGTTGAGAATCAGTATAAATAGAGAGGTGACCTCTCTATTTAACATACACTCACTCACACTCAATTGTAGGGCATAGCTGAGGAAGAAGAAGACACTGGGGCTAGGAAGAAAGAGGATATTGTTGTCGGGATATCATCTTACTATTTTGGGATTTTCTATTTGGTGCTAATTCTATCTCTAAGGAAGTTGTGGGGTTTTCTCCATTTATGGTTTCCCCAAGGAAAAAAACTGTTTTCATTGTCTCTTGTGTTTGATTGTTGTGCTTGTTATTCTCTTAGTTAAAAGATCCTAATAATGCTAGCTTCAAGTTAAAAATATAACAACTTCACCAATGAAAACCTCTCAGGGAACATGTAAAGCAGTCCCGGTAAAAGAAAGCGTCATCCCCGAAGTCAAATACAATTTAATAGACGATATAAAGAAGGCCAAAGCTAATATTTATTTATTTGAACTTCTCAAGATACCATCTATTAGGAAAATTTTACCAAAGAACATGGTATTGAATAAATCTAGAGAATATTAGAACCATAACCTAGAAATTTGCTCAAAGCCCGAGTCTCAGAAGTCAAGTACAAAAAAGGTTCCACCCTTCTTGTTGACTTTTGAAATTTCCAATAGAAATGGCCATGACTGTATGATCATTTCTGGGGCATCTTCTAATGTTATGCCTGTCTCTATTTGTAAAAATTTAAATGCTACATGGGAGTCTTGTCTTACACATATAGTGTAGTTAGATAGATCCAGAGTAAAAGTTTTAGGGGAGTTAAAAAACGTTATTTTAACATTGTCTGTTGATCCTAGGATACACTAGACAGTGGATATAGTTGTGGTTGATGTACTGAAAACATATAGGATGTGGTTAAGAAGATATTGGTCTAAGAAATTGAAAATATATTTTTCCACAGACTAGTCTCATTTGTGGCTTCCATACAATGGGAGGCCTAATCAGATGAAGATTAGTAGAAAGCCCCTAATGAAGTAGACAATCACATATCTCAATGATCAATTTGAACCAACAGTATTTGTAAACTTATTCATTGAACATTACACCCTTGATTCTTACTTTGGTGATCTTCCTACTGACACTTCTCCAAATTAGAATGTTAACAAACTGTCGGAAATCAATAATTGTAAATTTATTCCATTTGCTGGTGAAATTGTACATAATGTATATCATATTAATACAAATTTTAGATTAGATTTATCATCTTGGACACTCTTTTTTGATGGATCGAAGTCCAAATATGGTGCCGGTGCAGGTTGCATTATTATCAATCCTAACGGTTCCAAATGGATGATTTCCTGTAGACTAGATTTCAAGTGCACTAATAACATTGCAGAATATGAAGCCTTGGTACAAGGGCTTAAAAATGAAATTGACTTGGGGGGTGACATCATTTAGTTTTATGGAGACTCAGAAATTGTATTTAAACAGACAAGAAACCATAATCATTGTTTAACCCGCCATCTTTTGAATTATCAAAAATTAGTAAGGGATATGAGTAGCTCATTACAAGCTTTTAATATTAAGTCTATTCCAAGATCACAAAAAATCGATGCAGACTCATTCGCCAATACTGCATCCAAACTCATCCCACCTAAAGGCACTATCCTTGATACATTTTCCATAGAACTCATGTATAGGTCTTCCATACCTGATAACATTACTAGTTCAAAGATATTTGACGATGATGTTCAAATTCTAGACTTCCTCATAGCGCAAGATACTTTCAAATATTTTTCCATAGATGAAGTTGAACATGAAAAGTCCTTTTCTGATAATACCTTTCCTTATAGTTTAATTCCTAAGAAATTCCTTAATACAGAGAGAATATTATGATTTGCAAGATAAATTAAAAGGCTATCCCAATTGCAAAACACTGAGGTCTACTCTAAATCATAGGACTGTTAACCTAGGTACTGAGAAGAATCCTCAATTCATCAATATAGGCCTTCCTTGTTCTCCTCAATAGGAGAGGGCTTTAGTCAAATTGTGTAAAGAATACAAAGATGTTTTTGCATGGACCTACAACAACCTTAATACCTTTGATTCATCCATCATGCCACACAATATACCGCTAAATCCTAATGTTAGACCTTATCAAGAGAAAATAAGAAAGATGCATCTGGGTCTTGAACCATCTATGAATAAAGAAATTAAAAAAATTCTAAAATCTAGAATTATTTTCCCTGTTAGACGCACACAATTGATTTCCAATTTGGTTCCTTTTTGTAAGAAAAACAGAAGAATCAAATTGTGCATTCAATTCAGAAATATCAATAGGGCATCCAAAAAGGATAACTACCTGGTTCCATCCATGAAACAAATCCTACAAATAGTTTCGGGTGCAGAGATGTTTTCTCTTCTAGATGGATTTTCAGGTTACAACCAGGTTCTGGTTACAAACTCTAACCAATTGAAAACTTCCTTCAAAAAACCCTGGAGCACCTTTTCCTATAGGACAATTCCTTTTGGGATGATTAATGTGGACACTACCTTTCAGAGAGCTATCGATATAACTTTATAGGTTTGTTACAAGACTCTATTGTCATTTGTTTAGATGATATTACTATTTTTTCAAAAAAATGGAATGATTATTTGCTAGCATTAAGGCAGGTTTTTGATAGATGCAGGAAGTATGACATTTCCTTGAACCCAAAGAAATTGTTCTTTGCTGTCCCAGAAGGTAAAATTATGGGCTTCATTGTTAATAAATATGGCATAATAATCGACCCGTAAATGGTTGAAGTAATCGAAAAAATAGGTCTCCCCAGTTCAAAGAAGGCTATGCAATTTTTCCTTGGAAAGATTGATTTTGTTATGAGATTTGTTCCCAACTTTGCATAGATTGTCAGACCTCTCCAAGGATTAGTTAAGAAATATGTTGTATTCAAGTACTTTGACGTTCATAAAGATTCATTCAAAAGTATTAAGAAGGACATAATGGAGGCTCCTGCTTTTTCAAAAGATTTCATTTTATACACCTTTGCTACTGAGGTTTCTTACGCTACCACGCTTCCACAAAAAAATGATGAGGAAATAGATATCCCAATGTCTTTTATGATCTCTACATTCAAAGGAACCGAATTAAATTATACATAGGTAGATAAACAAGCTTATATTATTTACAAGTATGAGAAGCATTTCAAGCCCTATCTGTTGAAGTCAAAGACGAAGGTGATAGTCCCATACGTAGTTGTAAGAAACGTGTTGATTCAAAAAGAGTTGGGATAGAAAAGAGCTCACTAGATGACTGTGCTCCAGGAGTACGACTTGGAGATAAATCCTGCCAAGATGGTAAAGGGGTATGGATTATGTTTATTAGCATCTCAATCAAATGTTCCAGAGAAGGAATGACAATGTATTCATGAGGAAGATATGTCAGTCAACACTATTAATGTTATTTCTGCTCTAGCATTTGAATGGTATGGCGATCTTATATTTTATCTCACTCATGGGTATGATCCTCCCACACTCGACTTTAAAAAGTGTAGGAATTTGACACTTAAAGAAACACGTTATTATTTTGTGGATAATGTGTTGTTTCGCCAGAATTATGATGGTGCCTTTCTCAGGTGGCTTGAAAAACTGGAAGCTGATAAAATTTTGGTTGATACGCATGCAGGGCCTACACATGGACAATTCGTAGGAGAGACTATAGCCCACAAGGTATTGAGAGCAGGTTATTATTGGCCTACATTGTTTAAATATGCTTATAACCTTGTTATAAAATGTGATCATTTCCAAATATGTGATGGAAAATTGAAGAAGCCAGCCTTTCCCCTCCAACCTGTCATGGTCCAGTACCCATTTCGATAATTGGGGCTGGAATTTTTTAGTCCAATTACTCCTCCTTCCTCATTTTAGTATAAGTACATTCTCACTGCAATAGATTATTTCACACGTTGGGTAGAAGAAATCCCTCTAAAGGTTCCTAACACCAACTCAGTCATATCCTTCTTGGAAAGAAATATCCTTACCATGTTTGGAGTACCTAACTCTTTAGTCTTTGACAATGGCTCTTACTTTAACGCAATTGATATTACTCAGTATTCCCTTGAAAAGGGGATAAAGGAAAAATAATCTTCCTATTACTACCCACGGGGTAATGGCTTGGAAGAACCCTGTTAAGAATCTGATCAATATGTTGAATAATAATGTGGCTGACAACCACATGGATTGGAATACGAATATCTTTAATGATTTACAGGAAGGCATGATTACTCCTAAAGTTGCCATTGGAAATTCTCCCTACTGTTTGGTTTACAGAAAAGAATCTATCTTACCATTGAAACTTCTCCTCCCATCATTACACATTGCTCAATCTTGTTTGTAAGATGTTGACTCCTCTCCTCTATAAGACCAGATCGATACTCTTCTCAAGTTAGATGAGGAAAGGGAGAGGTATCGAAGAAATCTATATCATCACCAACAATTAGTGAAGAGATGGTTAGATGATAAGTCGTTCACTAGTCACGTGTTCGAGATTGGGGATCTGGTACTCAAGTGGGACAAACCCCACAAGGACAAATGAGACTATACAAAATTTCAATGTCTATGGTTAGGGTTGTTCATTGTTATAGAAAATATTGGCCCTAGTATTGTCCACTTGCAAACGTTGGAAGGCCTTACTGAGACCTTTCCAATGAATTTCCAACTCCTCAAGAAATACTTTTCTTGAGGTAATTTTTACTTACCTGTACATAAGGTGTGGTTTTGATTGGTTTGATTTGTTTTCCTTGGTTTGACTACTTTGTTTTCTTTTCTTTGCAAAACATTGTTGCTTGCATTAGCTAATGGATGTTGGTAAAGTGGTATATCCCTAGAACCTTTCACTAAGAATTCTAATTTAGATATGTCAGAAATTATTATTTGGACTATGCTCAGGTCAGTATCTTTATGAGAAAGAAATCCAAGATCTATACTGGCCTTTTTTACATTGAATCCACATTTCCAATGATCATTATCTTTATCTTTCCTCATAATGATGAGTGAGTTTCTATGAGTACATTCATATTCCCACCTGATGTTCTTGTGATTGTTGGTAGTACATCCATAATATCTTATCTAACCTATGGTCTCACCTCGATCACCTTGTACTAAATAAAAAATACCTCAATAAGTGTAAGCTGCAAGATAGGGGGTCTTATCACAAACCTTCCTATCATTTTCATAGACATGCTTAGTGAAAGACATTACCATCAGTTGGTTCCCAAGCCAGGGTAATGGCTTGCAGTTTGCATTTTTAAATTCTTATTTTTTTCTAATTATTTAAGATACAACTCATTGCGTTCAAGGACATGGGGTCTTATCATAAGCCACACTGACCATGTTTATGGATCTTACTTGGAATAAAATTACTAATAGGTGGTAACCAGGCCATGGTAATTTCTTTTGGTGTAAAAACCAGAAGACAAGGAGTCTCTTGATAGAGCTAGCTTGTTCAATTTCTAGGTAAGACCCATCGGCGGCATTTTTCCCTACCAGGACAATGGTCTTGATGTAACTTAGTTGTTATCTTCTTCATGTTTCATAAAAAAAAACCAGAAAATAAATAAAAATCATTGTAAATATACATAATAAAACCCATATTCAAGGTGATTGACAGTTTCAAGATCATGACATAGGTTCCAGGTTTCTACCAAAGGTTTATCTATAACTACCCCATCACTGGTGTTTGTTTGCAGGAATGTTTCAACGCTTTTGTGGCTTGTTCATTTATTGAGTATCATTATCAAGGATTATGGATTTGTAAGATATCAACTATATATTTTTATCTACTATATCTAGTTGTATTTTTATAGAGTTTTTTTGTTTGATTTTTATTTCAACATCTTTATACTGACATATTTTCTTTGGAATTTCATGTAGAAGTGTACAAAGATAACTTCTTCTCCTAGTGAGTCACCATTTGTTGTTGTTTGCAACAAATCCGATTTTGATTCAACAAAATGGGAGCCCCCATTAAAATTTTAAGTTCTTTCTCAAGCCATATTTTCCTTATGGGAACTGTCAAGCTGTAAGTTTGATGTTTTGAATTAATAAAAATTTACTCCTTAGCCTTCTTTTCTGGGATTTTTGTGATTTTCAGAAGCACCTTTTCTTCATAAGTATCATTTTTTTGGCATTTTCTCCCTCTACAGTCCGCTTTCTGCTATGCAGAATGCGTCAATCCGTGTTTTTCAAGACATTGGGGAAATCATTTTTCGACTTCCACCTTCTGCCAATGTGTATTGGGGAACTGTCATTTTTTGCTTAATAAAGGGTCATATTTCTGAATTTCTTTTTCCGCATTGGGGAATTGAGAAATAGGTACTTACATGTTTGAAAATAAAACCTTTTTATCTGTTCTGACATCCACTTTCTGCTATGTGGGAGCCAGAAAAATCCTTTGTCGCATTTTGGTTTTATTATTTTTTTGACTTCCATTTTCTGCCTATGTGGAATCCAAAAATAAGAACTTCATGTTGGTTTTCTCTTCCCAATTTCCTGTTTTCCTTTCTTCTTTTCATTTTCCACATATGCAGAATGTGGAACTTCAATATTTTTGTTTTCAAATAAATTTCTTTCTGCTTCCCATTTTCCTCTATGTGGAATATGAAATGTGGAACTTCGATTTTTTTTGCATTCGAATAAGTCTCTTTCCAACTTCTGGTTTCTGCTATGTGGAATGAGGAAGGCAGAAATTCTAAAATACAAACTTTTGAAACTTTTTACTTCCAACTTTTTGAGTTTCGCGCCTTCATCTCAGCCGTTTATTTATGCTAGATGTACGGTCTAGATTTGTTTTGTCGTTGATATTTTGGCTATTTATTCTTTTCAATTTGATTAGCTTTTTTACCATTTTTACCTGCATTTTTAATATCCCTGGATATTTTTACTGTGCTTCTATCTTGTTCAAGCTCAAAGTTTCCCTGGTTTTAAAAAATTTCTACCAGTAAGCTAACTTTCACAACCATTTTATTTTTATTTTTATACGGTATTGAGTTTTTGACCATGGTTGCCAAATTTTGAGCAGAAATGACATCTCCTGTAGCTAGAAACACTAGATCAAATATGGCTCTGTAAGAGCAGAAGTCCAAAGACCCAAATATTGAAATCTTCACAGACACTAGTTGGCTTATATCTGAAAAACTGCATCTAGATTGGTCAAGGATATACTCTATCTTTGATAATGATGACTTATCAATTTTTCCTCATGACCAACCTACTTTTATCAACATTGGGAGCTCACAGCTCCATCTTATTTCCTCTATACCACCGTTTATGCCTTACACAAACTCGGTAAAGTGGGAATTGGACCATGCTAACGCTAAGGACCATGTTTTCAATGACCATATTGATACTTTTATAGCCGTGTTCATCCCTGATACTTTTTCCAAGGCTTACGCACTTGGACCCCTGAAACAACCCCTGAGTCATAAATTCCTCGATGAAGCAACCTCCCGCTTTAATTATGAAGAAGTGTTGAAATCATGGATGGAGAATCCAACTATGTTTATCCCTCAACCAGGTAATTGTTACCCTATTTCATGGTTCATGGAACCATATTCACATCTTTCCGCCATGTTTTATCAGTTATATGGTGAGGAAAATTGCACATTATTCAAAGTCAAATGGGTGACGGTAGATCCGTGACATTCTACTTATGGATGAGTCTTTCAATTGGGATAATATTTTTTCTATAAAATTGCAGGAAGAGATTGATAAATATCAAAATACCGTGACAAATAGAAAACCCCAATTTCACATGTCAGCATACGTAATGGATGTTTTTTCTGTAACCTCTGCATTTCCCTCCCTAGGTTGGAATTGGCAGGAGAATTAATCGCCTGTCCATATTTATTGTTCTAACATGTGAGAGAATAATTTTGTTCCTCGGGTATATGATATTTGTGACCTTTTATTGGGTTCTATGTACCATAAGATCTTCCAGGTCGATGCTCCTACGTTTTCAGAAAGAGTCAGTGCTTTGAATACTTTACATGGGGATTGGTATGTTGGAGAATATTTATCCTACTTTGGAATTTGAGGTAGCAACATGGTCCATTTTGTTATATATTTATCATTTAAGCAATATGATCTAGGATCTTATCTGAGACAATAACATCCATATCAAAAATTACAAGAGATAAGAGACACAAAGAATTTTCCTCGGGGAAACCATAAAGGAGAAAACTCCGCAACTTCCTTAGAGATAGAATGAGCACCAATGGCAGCAGTTAAAACCAAAGACATAATAGATGATCTCCAGAATTTTTCTCTCTCTCTCACTTGAGATAGCTTCTCCTCTCTCACACATGCACCCTAGTGAGTGAGTGTGTGTGTGATAAATAGAGAGGCTCACTCTCTATTTATATTCTTTCGTTCACTTAATGTCCACTCCAACAAGTCGGCCTCACTTAAAAATTACTTACCAAGGCCAACTTCTCTAGGAGATTCTAATAACCATAGTGCCCCACAACTGTGGGGAATTTTCCATTTGATGAACAAGGAGGGTTAACCTTAGCACAATTGTGGGGACTATTTACTCGACTTACAATGGAGGGTTAACCTCAATGATTTTACATGACTTGTTTACATTATTGAATCTCCTAATCAGAACATTGGGGCATGAAATGAAGCAATTACATTACAGTTAATTCCAAGAATAAACATTAGGGTACAATACATAAGATATACAAGTGAATACATTCTGAAGTTACAAATACATAAACACTCCCTCTTAACTAGGAAGGTATTCTCTCAACACAATTTATCAACACAAGTCTTCTTCTCTATTTCATTTGGATCATCATAAAGTCATCTTCATCTTCAAGTAATCTTCATCATCAAGTCATCTTCACCAAGTCTGGATCATCACTTGATCTGGAGCATCACTGGATCATCATCAAGTCTGGATCATCACTTGATATGGAGCATAAATGGATCATCACTTGATCTAGAGAATCATTGGATCATCATCAAGTATGTATCATCACTTTATCAGATCATCACTAGGTCATCATCACTGGTGCTATCTCAATTCTACTTGTCACAGGAATTTCTACAGAGCCAACCCTTTTTCATGCTAGTTGTAGGCCTAGCTTTCATGTAGGTATTCATCATCTTTAGCACTTATATCTGACCATGGAATGAACCATGTCAGAAAGGACCCCCCAACACTTACATCTGACCATGGGAGGAACAAATCCAATAACCATGTCAGAAAGGAACACCCAGCACTCACATCTAACCATGGGAGGAACACATCCAAAACCCATGTCAGAAAGGCCCATCACTCATATCTGACCTATTCTTGTTAGAAAGGATCTACACTTACATAAAACCTAATAATGTCAGAAAGGCTCTGCACTTACATCTGACCTCATCTTGTTAGAAAGGCTCTGCACTTAGATCCGACCTCATCTTGTCAGAAAGGATCTACACTTGCATCTGACCTCATCTTATCATAAAGGCTCTGCACTTACATCTGATCATGTGGAAACACATCCCACAATCACATTA
This sequence comes from Pseudotsuga menziesii, assembly GCA_001517045.1. NCBI lineage: Eukaryota > Viridiplantae > Streptophyta > Pinopsida > Pinales > Pinaceae > Pseudotsuga > Pseudotsuga menziesii. The sequence continues at coordinate 304,299 of LPNX011130949.1, read as the reverse complement.
GAATGGATCTACAATTATATCTGATCATGTGGGAACACAGCCTGCAATCACGTCAGAATGGCTCTTCACTGATAATGTGGGGACACATCCCACAATCACATCATAATGTCTTTGCACTGATCATGTGGGAACACATCCCATAATCACATCAGAATGTCTCTACACTTATCATGTGGGAACACATCCCACAATCACATCAGAATGTCTCTGCACTAATCATGTGGGAACACATACCACAATCACATCAGAATATATTTGCACTTACATCTAACCATGTGGATCCCAACCTTCCACCATGTCGGAAAGGATAACAGACACATCAATTCCCTTTGGAGGGAACCTTGATCTAGAGAACACCAAGATTCTCCCTAAAGTACTTAGAATTCACTCTGGCCATTTCTAGCATAGAATCATATCAAAGATGACTACGCCAAGGATAACCTGTGAGCTTTTCCAAGACCGATTACATCCGAGGACAACCCACACGACCGTTTACATCTGAGCAATGTATGAGCTTCGCTAGGATTTTATGCTCAGACAACCTATCTCACCAACTGTGCTAGAACTCCCTCTTTTGATAGATCTCGACCTGGATCACATACTAGAGCTTCGCTGATCCTCTTTGCATCATACAAAAATGCAAGTCAGATCAATCAAATCAAATAGTAGTTTTCAAAAGAAACATACTACCTCTCAAATAGCGAAGCAAGTGGCAACATATTTTTCCTCGGCTATACCTATCTAGAGTCAATAGATACCAATATCCTCTATCTTGAACCTTTTCAAAAGTTCTTCTCACACCCATCTGTGAGCTTGTGTTAGCTGGAATATTTCACCTCCTACAGACAACAAGGTGTTCCACTGGTCTGAACGGCTCAGATCCAAAACAAATAGATCACAGAGGCTAATAACTCTCCCTAGACACTGTAGATATATGGAATACAAGGCTTTGATAGTCCACCTATGTACCTGCAATCAATCTCAACATGAAACAAATAAAAGAAACCAGAATATGATCTACTAATCTATGCTAGTGACTAAGGAATCTAGCAATATATATCTGAAATCAAACATCAACAATATATATGGGATAGAAAATCAACTTGCATTAGAAATATGAAGAAGTTTACAATCAAGCCTTAGTGTTGACATGCATCTCCATGAAACCAGCTCTGCATCCCCAAAAGATCTGACTCTATATCTCTATGCTCTCTCCAAATGATCTTGGGCCAAGAATCAATCCAACAGCATAACAATACCTTCAATGTTCTCCCCTCAACCATGGCTATGAGCTCATATTTATAGGGCTTTAATGGATAGAGATGGTTGAGAAATTAGTGGCTGAGGTGGCCTATAAGATCCTAGGATGAGGGATCTCAAGCTCAACCAAGCCACAACAGTAGGGATAAGGTAGTACATGAGGCTTATCATCTAGAAGCCTCGAGAAGCTTCTCTTTTTCCCTTTTTACCCAGGGTACCGCGCTTCTCCTTCTATGACAGAGTGGTTCTAGTAATAACTGCCTACAGACCAAGGGCAATGGGTGGTGGCACCACTTATGGACAACCGATGAAAGGTGATGTGAGCAGGGGTACCACTCTTGGATAAAGGGGCATGCATGGTGCTGGGAATTTGTATGACAGACTATTGATCGAAAGATTTCACCTCTTGCGGATAGCAAGGTGTTTTGCTGGTCTGAATGGTTCAGATCTAGAACAAATAGATCACAAAGGTTGATAACTCCCCCTAGAAGTTGTAGATATCTGGAATACAAGGCTTTGATAGTTCACCTATGTACCTACAAAAGAGTTCAACACAAAACAGATCAACGAAACCAGAATATGATCTAGTAATCTATGCTAGTGACTAAGAAATATAGCAATATATATCCGAAATCAAACATCAACAATATATGTGGGACATAAAATCAACTTGCATTAGAAATATGAAGAATTTTACAACCAAGCCTTAGTGTTGACATGCATCTCCATGAAACCAGATCTTCATCCCCAAAATTCTATGACTCTATCTCTCTATGCTCTCTCCAAATGCCTTTGGCCAAGAATCAATCCAACAACATAACAATACCTACAATGTTCTCCCCTCAACCATGTCTATGAGCTCATATTTATAGGGCTTTAATGGATAGAGATGGTTGAGAAATTAGTGGGTGAGGTGGCCTCTAAGATCCTAGGATGAGGGATCATGAGCTCAACAAACCCACAATAGTAGGTATAAGGGATATCTCGAGGCTTATCATCTAGAAGCCTCAAGAAGCTTCTCTTTTTCCCTTTTTACCTAGGGTACCAAACTTCTCCTTCTATGATAGAGTGGTTCTGGTAATAACTGCCTATGGACCAAGGGTGACAGGTAGTAGCACCACTTGTGGACAACTAATGAAAAGCAGTGTGAACAGGGGTACCGCTCTTGGATAACGGAGGATGAGCGGTGCTGGGAATTTGTATGACAGACTGATAAGAAACCATTTAGTCTTCACTCCAGAGGCTGGGATTTAGGGAAAGTAGGTATGTCAAAGGTCTCATCACATGATGGTGACAGGTATAACAGGATGTCCCCCAAAGAATGAGTCTTAGAGTGACACGATAAATGAGAGCTTTGAGAACAAGTCATTTCCAGGAGATGAAAATGTTGGCTCGATCGGAGCATGTCATCAAGTAGGCATCTTTAGTACATCAATATGTTGACTCATAGACACAAGTAACCAAACTCATAGCTGTAGACCAATAAAAGGTAGATCCATGAGTGGAATAAACAAGCATGGATACTAGAATAAAGCGTAGATCCATGTGATAGAAGACTCAAACTTGGACATAGATACTAGACATAGAACGTAGATCTATGTCATACAGACGCAAATTTGAGCATAGCCATGACCATACAAATGTGGATCCATGCTAGATATACAAAACTTCATCGCAACCTAGGGAAAAAGCAATGAACGCTTTTTAAACAAATGCCTAGGGTCTTTGTCTTGTCTTCCACAAAGTATGATTCTATCCATGTGATTACAATGATATGAAGTCGAACATGGTAGAAACCACTTGATTTCCAGCCAATGATGTGAACCGTTAACAAGTGCGAGTGTAACACCCCAGTTTTGACCCCATTGCATTAGATATACATGATGTATATATTGTAAATGATCATGGTGTGGAGCTAAAGGCCAAGGCCCCACCATTGATTGGTTATGCTATGTTTTGGATTTAAATTTGTCACTGAGTGTATATCGGGGAATGCGACATACATCTTAAGTTTATCATCATGTAAATATGCATCCATAATAAAAATGAACCCAACCAGCTATGATCACGGTAACTAAAATGAGAAATGGGGCATGATTTTCACAAGGGTAAGGATGTCGGGGGGGGGGATTTGTCAAACCTTGGCCAATGGGGTAGAAAAATCCATGTGTATTCTTCCCCTGTTTATTCCAACCACTTTCATTAAGAATGGCTGCTGGTGTTTGAGGTAGTTATGGTCTTTGGGAGTGGGGTGGCAGGACTGTCAGTCCTCACCCACATGCACACTCCACCATGGTTGAATTCACTATGGCTGGGAAAAAATGACTATCATCACACATGCAGGGATCCCACCCTTCCCATGACATTGCTATTACTCACGCCCTCCAAATTCGTGTCCTCGCCATTGTTGCTCATCTTCACGAATGGAATTGTTGTGGTTACTCACGCATAGGTATTTTCCTGGTTTTCCAACTGATGCAGCGAGCTGAGAGCCGTGTTCTTTCATCCACGACTGGTTGTGAAGGGCCATTCACATTTTCGGCTGTCTCACAGACTGGTATGGTTGTGTAATTTTTTCCCGTCATTTTAATGTTGGAATTGGAATCGTATTTCTTTCCATGGGTCATGGTTGTCGTCATTCTCCTCAAGATTTGTTCTGTGGTTGTGGTCTCCCTCATGCTGTGATTATTGTGGTCTTATTACATTTGGGGTTGAGTGCAAGTTGATCTCACACACAGACTGTTCGGAGTCGTTTTCCCCTGCTGTGAGTTGTGCTCACTGATAAGCTTCAGGACTGTTGTTTTCCCCATGCTGTGAACCGTGTTGTTTTTATGCCTTGAGGCTGCTGTAGACTGTTGAATTCATTTTCCCTAACTAAGTTGCGATAGCTAAATTAATTGCCAGAGTGCAATGGTTGGTCTTTAGATTGTATTGGGAGCAGGGATGGGGGCTTAGTTTTGCTTGATAAACCTGGTGGCTGGAAACCACACAGACAGAGCTAGAGGGATGGATTTCTTCTCCACAACCCCTGAATAGCACTGGAAGGGGATGCAAGGCCTGAGGGACTGTGTAGCAGAGAAGGGACTGATTCCTTGTGTTGGGTGTGTGTGGGTGTCTTAGAAGCCAGGATAGTTCTGGTGCAGGTGTTCTTGGCTCAGTATTGAGCTCACCAGCTTAGTAATTAGTCTTTCCCAACTCCTAGATGGCCTGATAAACCCAACTATGTTGGATTTGCTATGTTTTTTGTGTATCCTTGGCTATGTGTAAGCCTGCTTGTTCCCTTATCCCTTGGAGAATCATGCCCAGCTCGGGGGTGGCAGCGCTGCTGAGAGATTAAGGAGCACCCTGGCCTATGGTTGGGTGGAACGTTGCAGCGACGCAGCTGGTTGCAGGATGAGTTCCTCATAAGATAAGTGATCTTGCATATTTTACTTCTACAACCATATTACTGTTAATGATACGATGAACATGTTAAAATGAATGGTTGTGGGAATGCATGTTGATTCCGCTGTGCAAGATAAATAATTATAGTTGTGTATGATAAACAATTGCATTTGTGCATGTTATACTGCAATACATTTTCTTTCAGCATTCTGTTTCAGCAATTTTATGCCTGTACATGTTCATGGGGCTCTTAGCCCGAGTGGTTTAAGTCACGGGTCACGTCCTCTTCACTGGTCGGAGGCATGGGGACATGACAACGAGGGAGATCACCATTAATGTCAATGATTCCCAAGGTACCCTCGTACAATCTACTGAGTGTGAATAGATGTCCTGATGTTGAACACCCAGTCAATTCTATCGATCAAAGGTCAATGATGTGAACCTATGTTGAGAGCGAGAGAAACTGTCATTAAGGCATACAGATATCAAGGTACTAAATATTGTTTCTAAGACTATTTCCCAGATGATGAGCTAATGTCAACAGGAATAGTCTCGTTGAAGGAGGGCCATGATGAGTCCCACATCGACGACATGAAACTCGGAACATAGTTCTGGAATGATGTGAACATAATAACCATATTCCTGACTCAAAGATACTGACACAAAGGCTGTGTATACTGCAGACATAAGACTTCTTCGGATTCCCTTTGAACATCGGGTGACACAACAAAATGACTTGGTGGCATGACTAGATAGGACAGATACATAATGCGACACTGGACAACGCATTCTTTTGAAAGACTCAAAGGATTGGCATGACTCATGAAAGTGGATCGTCACGGAGATCAGCTGAATACCCAATTGACTGACATGATTGTGCATAGAAGTGCCATGTTCAAAGGTAATGACAAAACAATTGCCATTATTTGCAACATGATTCCCTTTCCCATTTCCCCCATCATGATTGATGAGTGCCTCTTTTTTATTTTATGAGTTCAAAGAGGGTAATAAACACTCAATATAGCTTGTCAGAAGATAAGTCTAGTCCCATATGTTTTACGAACCTGAGAGAGGATGGGTTCATTTCCAAAACAGGTCTCTCAATGTTTAATTTAACGAGTCCACTGAAAGAAAACTCATTATCGTTCATGTTTTGAGAGTCTGAACGAATATGTAAGAAGACTCCATGGGGGTCCTTTTTCATATGATTTAGTCTCTAAGGTCCAAAAAAGTGTAAAATCATACCTTAGAGAACTCTTTCAGTCACAATTGGATGGAGGGTTTCTTTCTCGTAAATAGTACTATCCGAACCGAGAAAGAGATAACCTACCGTCGGATAGATGACTCTTCAAATACTTTAACAAGCGTGAAGAAGACAAGATCGCTCGACAAGCTTTTCATATTTATGGAGTCTGAAAAGGGTTTAAAGGTAACTCCATGAAGTTTCTTTACACAATGCCACTTTTTACGAGCCTGGAAAGATTTGGAAATAGACTCAACTATCTTTTCATTTTTAAGGAGTCTAAAAGAAGATGTGAAAAGAAGACTCCATAACATTTCTTTACACAATGTTGTATTTTACGAGCTTGGAAAGAAACTTGAACTAGACTCAAAAATTTTATATTATATTTTAATGAGCGTGACGAAGTGTCGTAATAAACGCTCAACAACCTTTTCTGTTTTGTGAAAGTATGAAAAAATCCATAAACAAAATTTCCAAAGCTTTTACTAAAGTCAACCTGCAGACGACTCATAAACAAGTGTTAAATGCATCCAAAACCAACATTAAGGGATTACGACAAATAGATTTTGACTAGAACATGATGTAATATCAAAACTATACTAAGTCAGACCCAAAAAATGTCTATATAAGGCAAGTAAATAGTAAGAAATAAAACATTTCACTATTTACTTCTTGGCAGAGAGAACTTGGAGTATTTTTTAGCCATATCTTCCACAGCTAATACTGGGAGTTTCCACTATTTGTTTTTAGTCTCATCAGTTGCAGGTAATAGATAAGACCTTCTTATTTAATTTCATAGCTTTTATTTTGGGATTTTATGGGGCTTTAGGCCTATTTATCAAGCCCTAAAATCCTATTTGCGGGCACTGCAGCTACCCCTTGCAGGATAGGTGGTACCACTCGAGAACTACACCAATAATATGGTGGACAGGCGGTGCCACCACTTGTCTCCAACGGGGCATAGGCGGTGCCACCACTTGTCTCCAACGGGGCATAGGCGGTGCCGGCCATGGAGAAATTAAACCAATGATATAGACAAAATTCACTCATTCTTTGGATTTGTAATGACTCAAGGATGATATTGATGTATACCATTGTTGTTTTTGGCAGGTCTAGGCTTCCAAAACATGGTGATATGGAAGGAAAGAACACATGATGACTAGGATGCCACTGCTAAAAGGAATCCAATTTGTATTTCCGCACTCCAAAACTATGGGCTTCTAAAGTTATTCCAGAGACCAAGCATGGTGTCCCACGAGAGACTACTGGAACACATATTGAGAATGTGGAATCCCGAACAATAGTATTTTGAGGTGGGGGCACATATACTTATAGTGGAGGTAGAGGACATCTACTTCCTGACTGACCTATCGAGACGGGGTGCCCCTATCTCACTGACAGGTTCCCATGGCGGGGACATTACCACAAGAGATCTCATAGATCGACACTGTGCACCAGGTACAGGTACGTCGGGGAAGAAAATCCCCATCTGGGCAGTGACAAACAGGGCTCTATGGATTGTTCTGTTCAACATGCACAGGGTGGTAGGGAGTCAAGGTGTACATCAGGCTTCCAGGGCACATATGATGTATGCCCTAGAGGCAATGGAACCTATGGTATTCAACTGGGAGAAAGCATTGCTTCCAATATTCAAGGATCAGCTGACTAAATGTTGGTAGGGAGAGCTGAAGTAGTTTGGATTTGGTTCCATCTTAGCTTGTTACTTATTTGAGTGGGTCCCCCAGATGAGGCCCCAGGTGACTTTTCAGAGTCTGAGAGCACATGACCCCCGCATGTTGAGGTAGGTCCAGATCATGGCTCGCACAGGAGCGGGTAGGGGTAGAGTGAAGTTCTGTGATGTGTTCTTTAGATGGTTATGGGATTATATGCTCATGGTTGAGGACTATGCCTATGCGGGCACAGATTTCACAGGTGATCCTAACCTACCACTCCCACCTGGAGGGAAGTGGGGAGACATTGGTAAGAAACAAGAAACCCTAGAGATGGAAAAAAAAATTATGCTTTTTATGGTTTATATTTTTTATGATAAGTGATGAGACTTGTTTGTCCTCATGAAGATGTTGGAGTAGCGAGGTGTGGATGAGAATATCCATTAGATAGGTGGGCCGAAGCTTGTTTGTGCCACAGGGTGATGATATCACTAGGGAGCTAGAGGAGAACCTTGAGAGGTTGACTCTGGACATCCTAGATGCTGACATAGATGACCTCCCGACTAGATATCAGAGATCTATGGCGGGAGTACTAGGTCGATTCAGCAGGCTACTACGTAGGGTGGCTTGAGCAGTGATGTGCTATTATGAGCACCACTAGTGGATGAGACATGTATACTGAAAGTTGATAGCTTCAGTATTTTTTATGATGGGTTTGCATGAAATCCTACGTGCTTCAGATGAGGTCTTGGGACCTATTTTTGTAACATTTTTTGTATATATATATATACATACTTTTACATGATTTTTATACGTTTCAAATGGATGAATGCATTTTCTATGAGTTCTATGTGTCTTTAAATGTTTATTTACAATGCACCATGTTTGATTAACATCATGAATGGGAAATATGCCAATCTAGGATGTAATTAGCGAATGAATCAACAAATACATTATTTTCTCTATGGATATGCCTATATGTAATGGTTCCAAATGATCTTTATAACAAACGTACCCTCTGAAATAGGTGGAGGAGCACCGGGTTCCTAATGGTGTAGATATGGTTTAAATGAAAAACCACGAGCTAAGAGTCCATCAAGACTACTAGATCATGGAATTCTTGGGAGGCAGCTTTAGTCAGAAGATAGATGACCACTTCATACTCAGTGATGTTATTAGTAGCGGGACCTATGCAAACCGCTCCTGAACTGACCAAATATTTAGCTGGGGAATAGAGAACCCAAGCAACTAAGGATAGATTCAAGGTGTGGTGGAAAGCACCATCAGCGAAGCCATAGAAAGCCATTTGCATGACCAAAACATGGTATAAAAAGATGCAAACACCAAAACTCAAAACCATCTTGAAAATACTAAAAACACACTGAAAGTCAATCAATATTCATATAAACAAGATACCATCCAATAAGACCTATGCATAGTACCTTTTCAGGTACAACCCATTGTGAGGTTTCCCCGAAGGGATTCCATCATAATCTACTAACTCATAGGATCCTTTCTCTAAAACCTTTGAAATAACGAAAGGTCCATACCACATAGACTCAAACTTACCCTTTCCTAGCTTGTCATATCTCTAGTCAAAGTCAAAACTAGGTCACCCTCATTGAAAACACCAGTCTGGATGGATTTATCATACTGTGCCTTGACGCATTTCTTATGTGCCTCATTAGCCAAGGAGACATCTCTACGAGTCTCATCAAGGTTATTCAAGTACAAGAATCTCGCTTCCTCTATGGAAGTTTCTGGGAGGATTTCGACGGCAAGTTGTAAAGATGGAATATGACATTGGATAGGCAAGATAGCTTCAATTCCATAGACAAGCTAGAATGGCATGAAACTAGTAGCTATTTTCATGGAAGTTCGATAAGCCCAAAGAGTGGAAAAAAGAACAAGATGCCAATTGAATTTATGATCTCCAACCATCCGACAAAGCATAGTTTTAAAAACCTTGTTAGTGGCCTCTGCCTAACCATTAGCTTGCGGATAATACAACTCTTATAGCGGATTTCACCACACTAGGTGAATCACACATTGTATGGCCTTCCCTTGTCCCACTGCAGACTCATTACCCCCTTTGGACCACTTTATATCTTTTGATGTTACCTTGATCATCCCCAAAAAAACATTATAATATTGATATACGCGGCTTTTTCCCCGATAACCGCGTACATACGCGGATATTCCCTCAA
>LPNX011130949.1:279261-293576 GCA_001517045.1 Pseudotsuga menziesii | reverse complement strand
AGATTGTTTATTTCTATTGCATATTGGAGAAGATTGATTTCTGGAGTCTAGCTGTCTGTTGTGGTACCCCAAGCCATAGGAATTTCTCTCCGTAACAACAACATAGAGTTTTCATAGTGAAAACCTAGCTTGGCCTTCAATTCCTCCATCATTTGATTATGGAAATGGGATCCATGATCAGTGGCGACGGACTGTGGCCTCATCCTATTTTGTAAAATAATCCACGGCCATGATGATGTAACCATGCCCCCTGGCTGAGGTAGGTTTAAAATGCATGAAGTCAATCCCCCATTTGGAGAAAGGCCCAACGGCAATGACCGGGTGAAGAAGAGCAGGATGGGTGTTCTTTTTGGAATAAAAATGTTGGCATGATGGGAATTTCTTAATAGCCTCATGACAGTCTTTGAATATAGAAGGCCAGAAGTAGCTAGTGCAAAGGATTTTCTGGGCTGTAGCCATCCCAGATAAATGACCACCACATGCTCCAAAGTGGAAATCATTTAGCACGTGTTCAGCCTCCTCATGAGTGAGGCATCGCTGGAGAATGGATTCAATCCCACGTCTATACAAGGTATCATTCAATATGAGGTAGTACTTCGCATGGTGACAAATGCAGTGATGATCATCGTGAGATAGATGCAGTTGAAAATGATGGGTCTGGAGATAAATCAATAGATCTCCATACCAAGGTTCAGTAGTGCTAATTAGGAATAGGAATTCGTCTGGAAATGAATCGTTGGGCTTAGATTCCGTGGTAGCATAGGGAAAGTCACATATCATCTCAGCAAAAACCAAGGATTTCTTTGATGTATCCTTGGAAAAATCAAGATTGAACTCCTGAAGGATGACGATCCAACGGGAGTACTTGCCCCCGAGTACCTGACAAGTCAGAATGTAGTACATCGGGTTCTGGTCTACCAATATGGTGGTAGTGCGAAGCAGAATGTAGTGATAAAAATTTTGCACAGCAATGACCATGGCCAAAGATAGCTTCTCCACATGTGAATAATGGGTTTCAAAATCAATAAGATTCTTACTGGTGTAATAAATCACATGCTCTTGATCGTGGAGATTGTCCTACACTAAAACCATGGTGATGGTAGTAGCGGAGGAAGCAATATACAAGAGAAAATCCTTTAAATAATCCAGGGGCTATGTCACGGGTGAATGAGTCAGAGCATGCTTAAGACTATCAAAGGCATGTTGGTCCTAGTCATCCTAGAATAATGGAGTGTTCTTCTTGAGGAGATGCATATAACCATGTGTTTTCTCACCAAAATTGCACATGAAATGGCAGAGAAAGTTTTCCTTCCCCAGCAAACTTTGGAGTTCAAGGATGTTGGTTGGGGCCGGTAGATTAATGATAGCGACAATATTTAAAGGATCGATCCAGATGCCATCTTTGGATACCACAAATCCAAGGAGACATCCTGTCTCAACGCAAAGAAAACATTTATGCAAATGGAGCTATATATTATAATGACGACATCTCAAGAATATGTCTCTAAGATGATCGGGATGATCCTCCCGTTGCTGTGAATGAGTAGGGAGGTTTTCAAGGTATGGTTCAACAATATGTTTAATGTCATGAAATGCATAGGACATTTCATGCTGGAATGTGGCGCCTGGGTTTTTCAAGTTGAAATGTAATTTCTTATACACAAATGTTCCCCATGGGAAAATGAATGTCGTCTTATGCTGATCGGCAGGCAATATCTCAATCTGATTGTAGCTAGAAAAACCATCCATGAATGAAAAGATGACACTTCCAGCACAATTGTCGATAATCTGATTGATGTGTGGGGTAGGAAATTTTTCCTTGGGACAAGCTTTATTTAAATCCATAAAGTCGATACAGAATCTAATTATTCCCTACTTTTTATTGACAGAGACAATGTTTGATACCCATTCCATCATAGGTATAGGATAAATAAAACCAACTTTCAGAAGTTTCTCAATCTCAGCTTTAATAGTTGCAGCCTTCCTAGGATGGACTTCCCTAAGTTTCTGTCTAACAGGTTTAGCTATGGGATAGGTTTTAATCTCATGGACCACAATGGAAGGGTCAATTCCCGGCATCTCTTCATAGGACCAGGCAAAAATATCACAGAATTCCTTAAAAAGTGCCTTATATGCTTCAGATTCATCTGTGGAGCAGTTCTGCCCAACATGAACATGCTCAATAACATCAGGCTTAGATGATATGCCAATTGGGTTCATATGAGTAATGTTGCAGAGGTTTCCTTCAGAATTTGTATCTTGAAACAATATAGGACTTTGCAAAATGTTGACAATATCAGTAGGAAACAAGGATGCAAAATCATGGCTGCTCGAACTAGTATTGGGGAGGAACATGGATCTATGATGGTGATCCTGCTAGATGGGCTCATCTGTATTCATGATCTCTATAATGGACTCATTAGAAGGAAAATTCTCAAAGAGATATTCTAGAACCAAAAGAGAAGGTACTAACCAGTACAGTAAATGGTAAGGATCCAAAGCCACTAAATGAATGTCATTAGTGTGATCATCAGAGCAAGTTTGAATGGTGTCATACATATCTTTGTATGGGCTCAACAAGGTGGACTCAACAAAATTTGTGCCCTGGGGCTCAATATCAAATGATTCAATCATATTTATTGTCACGTATCTGTGCTAGGAGGAGTAGAGGGAAAAACCCCCATAAGGGATGAATCCTTCAGCATACCTACCCCGATCGACTGGTAAGGAGGAGGGGACTGACCTAACATGGGGATTTTATTAGTCATAGAGGCAGTAACATCCAGCGTACAGAAATCAATATGGTCAATGGTAACAACTCTCCTGAGATGCATGAATTGGACCATTCAAAAGACTATTGAAGCGACAACATTCATGCCATAGAACCAATTCCTTCCTAAAAAGAGGTTGTAATCTAAAGGGGCATCTACCACTTCTACTTGAATGAAAATGGTTTTTCTTGCTAGCTCAACCGCAAGGGCTGATATGAGGCCATGGGGTTGGAAACCCCGTCCATCAAAGGCTTTAAGGGTCATAGGTGCTGTAACAAGCAAGGGAGAGCTAAGAACTTTCCAACAAGTCAGAGATAACACCGAGGTTGAAGCGCCTTCATCTAGTACCATTGGAAAGAATTTCTTTCCCACTTCTTTTGTAATGATCTGAAAAGCAAGTTTATGCAGTAATCTAGGTTTATAGTTCTCAACATTGAAGTGAATCAAGTTAGTGTTAGCCGGGTCTACAACTCCTAATGTAGTCAACAAGTTCTTGCGCTGTGAAGGGCAACTTTGGAGTACTTCTAGGGTAGACATCGCACAAGGTTCCTGAGAAAGGTCTTCAACCACATTATATAATTGAGTAGCTTGGGCATTGGGATTAAAGACAGTATTCCAAAGAGTACTCTTTAGTGGGCGCAAAATCATGTCAAGAGTAGACTTCTCGATAGACAAGGGAACAGTAGACGAGGATTCTGGAGAACTAGTAGAGGGAGCTTTCCCTGAAGAAGATTGATCTTCTTGATTATCTATGGGTTTATCATAATTTTGGCTTCGATTTTGTAGATGGATGGTATCTGAGGACATTATATGAATTTCCTCTGATGAACTAGAGTTACCCTGGTTCGAAATGTGGTCTACCTGCTGTTGTTGAGAGGGAAATGGATCTGTAAGTACTGCAGGTGCAGGATTAGACTTCAAAAACTGGGAGATTTCGTCCCAACGGGGACACTCCTTTAAGAAGTGGTCACCACCACATAATAGACAAGGATATTTAGCCTTCATTTTCCCTGTGTTGTTGTCATTATGAGTTGATTGTGGGGTCTCCTGCTGGTTTCCAAGTTTTTTTATTTCGATTTTTACCTTTCTTTTTATTACCCAAGGTTTGAGTACTTTGAATAGAATTGACCTTGGTAGAAACCTTGGGAGTCAAAGGAGTAGCAGGTTGGGTTTGGTTGGTATGTTTCACTATGGATGGGGACTAGATCGAACCAACAATCCTGTCAACATGTACTTCTACTGATGGCTTGGAAAGGTCAGTGCTGGGGTGAGGAGCTTGAGTAATTAGGTCATAAAGAGTCCCGAACTAGGAATAAACCAAGTCTAGGTACTGAGCCCAACTAAAGAGTCCCAGACTGGGTCAACTTCATGTTTGATGCCATAGGTGTGGTCATGGCCTTCAGTCCATCATCCTCAACCTCTTCAGGATCTCTACTGCATACTTCCCTTGTCCCAAGGAGATTCCGTATGCATTCTACCACACCTCTATGCCTATAAAGTAGTGCATCATATCTAAGTCTTTCATCTCAAACTCAGAATCAAGTCTCCTATTTTCCACTTTAATGAGTTCCTCTTTTCCTTTTAGGAAAAAGTCATCAACATGTAACAAGAGCATCACTTCTCTTCTTCCTTCAACCTTGAAGCAAAGGTAAAGCCTAGAGTCATCAATAATCTATCCATCCTGTCGTACCATGTCAAAGCTTAGGATCTTCTACAGTCACTCCCTTTGAAGTGGAGCATCATTCTTACTTTTCCTTTCGTATTCTATGAATTGAAACATTTTGTACTAGAGTGACAAGTACCTTCCTCTGCTACTAATATTCTATGTATCTATCTAGAGTCACTAGATACCAATATCCTCTATCTTGAACCTTTTCAAAAGTTCTTCTCACACCCATTTGTGAGCTTGTGTTACCTAGAATATTTCATCTCCTGCGAACAGCAAGGTGTTCCACTAGTCTGAATGGTTCAGATCCAGAACAAATAGCTCACAAAGGCTGATAACTCTCCCTAGATGCTGTAGATATATGGAATACAAGGCTTTGATAGTCCACCTATGTACCTACAATCAAGCTCAACATGAAACAAATCAAAGAAACCAGAATATGATCTACTAATATATGCTAGTGACTAGGGAATCTAGCAATATATATCTGAAATCAAACATCAACAATATATATTGGATAGAAAATCAACTTGCATTAGAAATATGAAGAAGTTTACAAGCAAGCCTTAGTGTTGACATGCATCTCCATGAAACCAGCTCTTCATCCCCAAAAGATCCAACTCTAGCTCTCTATGCTCTCTCCAAATTATCTTGGGCTAAGAATCAATCCAACAGCATAACAATACCTTTAATGTTCTCCCCTCAACCATGGCTATGAGATCATATTTATAGGGCTTTAATGGATAGAGATGGTTGAGAAATTAGTGGGTGAGGTGGCCCCTAAGATCCTAGGATGAGGGATCTCGAGCTCAGCCAACCCACAACAGTAGGGATAAGGTAGTACACAAGTCTTATCATATAGAAGCCTCAAGAAGCTTCTCTTTTTCCCTTTTTACCTAGGGTACCACACTTCTCCTTCTATGAGAGAGCGGTTCTGGTAATAACCACCTATGGACCAAGGGCAATGGGCAGTGGCATCGTTTATGGACAATCGATGAAAGGTGGTGCAAGTAGGGGTATCTCTCCTAGATAAAGCGACATGCATGGTGCTGGGAATTTGCATGACAGACTATTGATCGAAATATTTCACCTCCTGCAGATAGCAAGGTGTTCCACTAGTCTGAATGGTTCAGATCCAGAACAAATAGGTCACAGAGGTTGATAACTCCTTCTAGACAATGTAGATATCTAGAATACAAGGCTTTGATAGTTCACCTGTGTACCTAAAAAATAATTCAACACGAAATAGATCAAAGCAACCAGAATATGATCTACTAATTTATGCCAATGACTAAGGAATCTAGCAATATATATCTGAAATCAAACATCAACAATATATATGGGACAGAAAATCAACTTGCATTAGAAATTTGAAGAAGTTTACAACCAAGCGTTAGTGTTGACATGCATCTCCATGAAACCAGCTCTTCATCCCCAAAAAGCTCCGACTCTAGCTCTCTATGCTCTCTCCAAATGACCTTGGGCCAAGAATTAGTCCAACAACATAACAATACCTACAATGTTCTCCCCTCAACCATGGCTATGAGCTCATATTTATAAAGCTTTAATGGATACAGATGGTTGATAAATTAGTGCGTGAGGTGGCCTCTAAGATCCTAGGATGAGGGATCTCGAGCTCAACAAACCCACAATAGTAGGGATAAGTGATATCTCAAGGCTTATCATCTAGAAGCCTCAAGAAGCTTCTCTTTTTCCCTTTTTACCCAGGGTACCATGCTTCTCCTTCTATGACAGAGCGGTTCTAGTAATAACTACCTATGGGCCAAGGGTGACAGGCGGTGGCACCGCTTGTGGACAACCGATGAAAATTGGTGCGAGCAGGGGTACCGCTCCTAAATAACAGAGGATGAGCGGTGCTGGGATTTTGTATGACAGACTAATAAGAAACCATTTAGTCTTCACTCCAGAGGCAGGTATTCAGGGCAAGTAGGTATGTCAAAGGTCTCATCAAATGATGGTGATAGGATTTTGGTATAACACAGACTGATAAAAAACCATTTAGTCTTCACTCCATAAGCTGGGATTTAGGGCAAGTAGGTATGTCAATGGTATTATCACATGATGGTGATAAGATTTTGGTATAACAACTTATCATCCTCTATAGGCTTTCATATTCAACCTTGTAGCAAAGGTTAAGATCTTCATCACGCTTGGTGATCTTCAATCTCCTCCTATATGTGTTATCCCATGGGTGCCTTCTAAGATCATACAAGGCCTTCTTTAATTTGCACACATGCGTCTACCTATCATGTGTCTTCACTTCCAGTGGCTGTAAATATCTCTTCATAGTCTATGCCTACTTTTCGTGAGAAGCCTCATGCTATGAATCTTGCCTTCTATCCTGCAGTGTTTCCATGTAATACTGGATCTTACAGATTCATATGGAAGACACTACGGACTTCCCTTTGGGTCTCGATGCATCCTAGACATCATTCTTTTTGAACTGGTACTATCCTTCCCTTTCTTCTTAGCTACTTCTTAATAGATGGAAGGTTTTGCATCAATGATGTTGCTCTTGAGGCCGCTTGAAGTCTCATCATACTATTCTTCATTTTAGAGTGAATCTTGAACTGTCGTCATGTGTTCTTCGGAACAAGTCTCGTCCTTCTTTTCTGGTAGGTGATTGTATGCAATATTTCCCATCAAATGCATATTAGTAGTGTAATTTCATTAATGCAAACATTTTATCATCATAACTCATCAGCTGAATATAAACAAATTCATAGAAAAACAAAATCATAAAATGACAATTGGCTATTTATATTTGTTTGTTTCGTGGGTAGACTCCTTCTTAAGACTTCCTCTTCATCATCTTCTTCATTCATGACATCATAATTTCTTATCCAAATGGATAAGAATTTCTTCAAAATTGATTCCTTCATATTCCTCATCTCTTGAGGGGTCTTCTTTGAATCATGAGAGCTTGATCTTTAGTTGCTCCCATTTCCTCTTTTCTTATTATGAGTCGAGCATCTTCTTGTGTGTACTATTCCCAGATTGTGCTACAAGTAATCACTTCCTTCTGGCATAGATTCCTCGAATGAATGAATCCCATGATCTTGGGAGGCCATTCAAGGTGGTTATCACAACTTTTGCATCNTCAAGTTGTTCTTTGATTTGAGAGACCCTTGTAAAGTATGACTGTATGGTCTCTGCATTCTAGATCTTCACATTCTTCAACTGTTTTCTCAAAGTCATCTTTTGATTTATGTTCTTTCCTTCAAATAGATTGGTCAAGGAATTAAACATCTCTTTCGGTGTCTTTAGGGAAGACACTTGTGGTATAAGGTGATCCATGATTGAATCAACACTGTTCTTCTTGCCCTTTACCAAGTTCTTCTTGTGTAATGATTTTAGCCTCATCTCCCTCTTGAACTAGAACCTCTCTACTTATGTAGGTGTCTAACTCATTTCCTTCAAGAACTAGTGAGATCCTATAATTCCATTCTTGGAAGTTTTCATCCTCACCAAGCTTGTCATCAAGCTGGTGTGACTAGTCATCTTGAAATGAGAACCTCAACTGTAAATAGAAAAGATCAAATCTTTTTGATTTGAGGTGTCCACCCTAGTTCCGTCGCTGGCTGATCTAGGGTTTGTCAGAGAAACCCTAATTTTAAAAACTTGGAATCTTTAAAATCTTATTCAATATAAATATAGAACTCTTTAAGGTGAGTTTTCCAATGTATTCCTTTTCTGAAAATAGTGGAGGGAAGCTCCCAGAACAGGAAGCCCTGGTTTTCCAATTTCTTCTACAGAAATTTCTGATAATGTTTTTCGGTATCTCCAAAATTGCTGCTCCTCTATGTCTGAAATTTTGTATTGTGGTAACCTCATTTGTCCTCCTTCCAACACCACAAATTTGACCAGAATTTGTTCCAACAATTGAGACATATGATAGTTTTCCAAGGTGACTTGTTTCAGGATTATTCATCATAGCGAAGTTGTATGAACTACCACATGTCACTGTTTCACCTTCGAGGTATGAAAATTTTACCACATAAAGTACAGTCTATGCCCTATGTGGAAAATATTTCAAAATTTCATTTAGATCTTTGTATCTAGAGATATTGCAATTCTCCCTAGGTGTCCTGTTTAGGGATGAATCCTGGAAGAGGCTGGAACCCTAAATTGGAGGAATTATATCTCCCATAATATAGAAAATATGAGAATGAAACTTTTATAAAATGTACATCAGGAATTTATCGTCGGACTGTGAAAGTTTCGGCTCTTGATCCTTCTCCAATCACGAGATATATCAAATCTACCAGAACTACTAGTTTTAGCATTTTAGGGTTTTTTCAACCCGAGGTCAAATTGGGGTTTGAATTTACCAAAGTTTTACCCAACCAAAAATCCTTACCTATGTCTCTAAAATTAGATTTTGAAGAGGAGATAAATACTATCCCGGGCTCACTCAAAAATTCCTCTTCATTAAAAGTCCCTAATTTCTTGTAGCACAAACTAAAAATGCCCGAAATCAAATTCTGCTTCTATAGAAATATGCGCCCTTCAATGGAGGTTCATCCTAGCCTTATTTTGCTGATGGATTGTGGAGAGAGATGCAAACAGTAAGAATCCCTAGCCTTTGCATCTGCACAATTCCTTCTTCTCAGGTTAGCTATGATACCATGTTAGATTTTTATCATTTAATCAATATGATCTAGGATATTATCTGAGAGAATAACATGCACAAAAAAAATCAAAAGAGACAAGAGACACAAAGAATTTTCCTTAGGGAAACCATAAAGGAGAAAATCCCGCAACTTCCTGAGAGATAGAATGAGCACCAATGGTAGCAGTAAAAGCCAAATACAGAAAAGATGATGTCCACAGATGTTATCTCTCTCTCACTTGAAAGAGCTTCTCATCTCTCACTCATGTGCCCGAGTGAGTGTGTGTGTGTGTGATAAATAGAGAGGCTCACTCTCTAGTTATATTCTTTCATTCACTTAATGTCCAATTTAACAAGTCAGTCTCACTTAACAATTAGTTAGTAGGGCCGACTTCTCTAGGAGAGTCTAATAACCATAGTGCCCCACAATTGTGGGGACTTTTCCCTCCGATCAACAAGGAGGGTTAACCTTAACTCAATTGTAGGGACTATTTCCCCAACTTACAATGGAGGGTGGACCTCAATGACTTTACATGACTTGTTTACATTATTGAATCTCCCGATCAGAACATCGAGGCATGGCATGACTCAATTACATTATAGATACTTCCCGAAATAAATATTGGGGTACAATACATAAGATATACAAGTGAATACATTCCGAAGTTACAAATACATCAACACATTTATTTCCAAGAATTGTCCTTGACCGCATGGTTTTGCAGGAATTTTCTTTTTAGATGGTTATTGATGGTGCCTTCCCAAAATCAGCCAAACACAAAAGGAAAGGTTGGCCTAATTTCCCACTGACATTGGATTATTTGGTTCTACAGAATTCTACTCACGCTGTTGTGCCAGGTAAGGATATTACAATTATAAACTTGGGAGAAACCCCCAAAAGAATGCATGATCCTAAGACTTATCTGGCTATCCTCTTCACTCAAGAACAAGATAATTTCATTACATACATGAGGATTTATGAGATGACTCCATGTATAGGGAAGCCATTGATTTTCATCAAGAAGTCGAAAAACATCACTGATCCAGATGTAAAGGCGCATGTTTTTAAGAATAAAAAAGATATGAAGTAGTCTACCCTCCACTTAAGGAAATTGAGATTCGATGTACAAGAAAAAGTTCAGAGGGAAAACATGGAGAAGGAAGCAAGATAGCAGGTAGTAGAAACTTCTTCTTCTGCCTCAGCCCCTCAATCAAAATACAAGGGAAAAAATATCATAGAAAACCTTGGGAGCACTCATGTTGCACGAGAGATGGAAGCCCTACATAGAGAGGTAGAATTTAAACAAATCCTAGTCAGGGTTAGTTCTCAGCTCCAAACACATGTAGAAGAGGTTGAACCTCAGCCTAAGAAATAGATATCTCAAACTGTTCCCCAACAAACACAAGTACCTGAGGCACAAGTGGCTCAGATTGAGCATATACCTCAATAAGTGCTTAGAGAGGAACAACTAGCATAGGACGTTGCACTTGCTCTTGAAGAACAAGTGCCTCTGCATGCCCCTCCAGTCCAACAGGTTGAACCTTTGCCTCAGCACGAAATTTAGATACATGAAATTCATGGTGATGTGGAGGAGGAATATGGGACCCCCACCTGCCCTGTTAATATCTTCACCTCCATGACATCTTTGGTCCCTGATGCACAGTTTTCAACATGTTTGTTTGATTCTTTATTCCCTTAGTCTTATTTTTCTCATGTTGATTTAAAACCTATTCTTCATGAAACCTTTAGAGACCCATTAGTATTAAAAAAAATTCCCATTCCTACCCACCCTTTTTCTCCACTTGTTTCATCAATTCCCCCTACATCCCATACTCCCCCCACATCCTTGCATATTTCATTTTCCCAAGTAGAAGTCCCTTCCATCTATATAATCCCTTCTTCACAAATTGATATCCCTATTCCCACCTCTTCCTCTTCCTTTATATATATTTTCCCTACTTCCCCCTTGGATATTTTTCCCATTAGTGTAGAAATTTCATTTTCTCAAGCACAACCAGAGCCATTGACCATCCATCAAAAGGAATCCCTTTTAGCCTCAGAGGAGATGGCATATTTTGCAGAGGATGCTATTGCTTCCTTAGGGAAAAACTTTTGGAGAAAAATAGACAAGGAAATCATGAAAAAAGAATTAAAGAGGAAAAAGGAAGGCACTCTCAAACATGTTCCCTCCCTTAATCAAGTTTTATGGAGAAGTGATTCCCCTAATGTTAAACAAGGAGCATTGGATACAACAGCTTCCATGGGATCTTTTGCAGGAGAAAATTATGATTCAGTGTCACAACTAAATAAAGATCTCCTAGATAAGGAATGTGAACTGTAGAAATCCAAAGAGTATATGGAAGTAGCTAAGGCGCGTCATCAAAAAGAGATTCATCTCCTCAAATAAGAGCACGAAGACAAACATAAAAAATTGCAGAATAAAATTGAACATCTCAAGCATCAACTTGAGAAGTCAGAGGTCCTAAATCAACAATAGGATAATCAGAATCCTGCCCTCGAGCAACAACTCAAGGAATTAAAAATATATTCATTTTCCTCATCATTTTCCACATTAACAGCTGAAGAATTCAAACAACTAGCTTGTAGGGTCAATGATCAATATTACCATTTTATGATCAGTCTGTATACATGGTTTAGTGAAATGTAGGAACTACATAATTCATTTGAAAAATAGCCAGAGGTCCTATAGGATCACCATACTCGAAGAACTGCAACAATTAAGGCATTTGACGATGCGAATGTTGGAAAACACATATCAGAGACAAACCACAGGATTTTCCAATATTGGACAAACTTCAGGATAAGAAAACTGAAGTCATAATCAAAAGCTATAAGGCATCTATGATGCATTAGAGTCCATCATCCAAGATGGACAGGAGACATGTAAGCATAGGTGGATAGTTGTTGATGTTTTCCTCGGTTTCTTTGGGCTGCCTTTTCTAGATCCGATCAGCCAAAAAGTTTCCCCCAAACTGAAATTAGAAGAATTTGAATGAACCTTTGTTGAAGGAAAATTTAGGGTGTGACCCAACTTACTTTGCAAGAGATTACGACCTGAATCGAGACACCTAATTCTACAATGGTTAGGATACATGTGTATCTTGGGGAATGGAGGAAAGTAAAAAACAGGGAGATCACATCCTAGATATTGAGAGAAGAAGTGCACCTTGAACAGGCCCAATATCAGGACATTTATTTTTTGATGGACTTATATGCCAAGTGGCATTCTGCCCTTGGCCAATATTAAACTGTTTGATTTTGTAATCCCACATCTTGGGAATTTTCCTTTTTTGTAATACTTTGTAATATTATTTAAAGAGAAATATTGCAGTCAGTTGATGCTATGTTTCATGGTTGATTTGTTAAATGCTTTTAATGAGTTCCAGTCATTCTTCTATTTTTATCACTTGCTAATTATCCGTCCTTCCTATTAATGTGTTGATCTATGTCCTGATTTTTCATTACATGGTTGACATGTTGCATGTATATTGAACATATGTATTTGTTTGATTTATTTGTTTTATTTCGTTGTTGATGGATAGTAATTGATCTCTAGTACTAATTTTTTAATTAGTATTACCTCTTGGATACGTTGTGTATTTATGATCTTTAGATAAATATTTGCAATATTTTGTTTAATATTTATTTGAAGTTGGTTGAGGGAACTAATCTTAACCTGCATGTTTGTATGTTGAGCACTCAGATCCTTTTAACTTTCATGTTTTCTACAATTATCCAATTTCAAGTCCATGTTTCACCATGTTTAAGTGTTAAACATATAGTTATTAGGAAGTGGTTACTTTGAGTCTTTCCTTAAAAACATATGACACTTGATCTGAAAAACCCTTGTGCCAATGGAGGCCTTATATCCATAGGAATTAGTCATCCCAACCAAATCTGGGATAGGATCATAATCTCTGTGTGGGATTGATTCAAATCCTTTATGTTTGGAATTTTTCCTTATGTTGATTACCTTGTAGTTTTATCCAGAAACCTAAAAAATCAGGTCGTCAACACCTTTTGATGGATTTCAGTTGAGTTGTGGTTAAGTATAACCATGACTTGTTTAATAATCTTGATATTTCTGCTGATCGATCTCCTTATGTTGGTATTGTTGAGTCTTGAGACCCTCCCTTTGAAGCCTTTGAAAAACAAGTCAAAGATCCTGATGAGTTTGATTTCTCTAAAAGATTTATCACCTCGGGTGATACTAAGTTTGTTCCTACAGACTCTATCTCCCCTATTGATTTTTTCTTTCCTTTTGAGGTTGATCTTACTAATTATAAACTCTCACATATTGGCACTATAGAATCTTCTTTGGTCGATTCTACCTTGAATTTCCCTTCCGTAGAAGATAGAAAAGTCACATGTTTTTTTTCCAAAAGTGACCTGCATTAGATATTTTGTTTTGAATATGATCCTGATGTTTTTGTTTCTTGGGGACATGATTTTTAGTTGGATTCACAACTGTTTACTGGCATCGCCTTGTTATCCAAGCTATAACTGAATTTCCATGTACCCTGCTCACGCTTATGATATTGGTGCCGAATTCCATTCTCTTAGCTCATTGTATAATGCCTCATCTCCACTCTCATTATCGCTTAATTTTGTACCATTTTTCCTTTTCAATCTGACACCTTTTACCTTGCGGAGATGTTTGTCGAGTGTCTTCATCTTTCTCATGTTCCTTTCATTATGCTTAGGTTTTTTCCTTATGCTTGGAACTAGTTTCTCCTAGCTATAACACTCGGGTGATTCCATGAAGATGGGTAACACTTTTTGGCCAAATTTGGCGATGAAAACCTGATTTTTTACCCATGTGCTAGATAGAAGCCCTCAAAACGCATATATGCCATGTGAATTTTGACTTGCAATAAAAAACAAATTGTAGAATATTATGTTGGCTTCATAGTGATATTTAAAAAAAAAAAAATCGATGTCATTTAATGTGTGAATTTTTGCATTTAATGAACTGTGTGACCTTAAAAATTTGAAGAAGCTAATAAGTGGCTCGTGTCCACATAGAGTAATTCAATCTTGCATTAATAATTTAAAATATATATATATATATGAGCATGATCTACATAAAATGCAGTGTGATGTGCATATTTTTTTGTTAATTTTTTTCGCATTATACAATTATTTATTATTTTTTGAAAGTGACCACATTCGATTTCAGCATTGTTTTAAACACATATTTGTCCACGTAATACAATTTTTTAT